>CALNHX010000294.1:0-379876 GCA_940337035.1 Agriotes lineatus | reverse complement strand
AATTAATGTTAAATGCAACTCGCCTAGTAATAACGTTTTATGTAAAATAATGTTTACTACAAATTTCAGAAAAACAAAACGGCGCGGCGTTAGACAAGGAGCTGAATAAAAATTAACATAAAATTTGCATAAAAAACACGAAATTCTATTAAAGTATGTTGCTGTACTACGAAATGATTGTGAACTACTATGCAATTATACCGAAGTTAGAAAATAGCTGAAAAATGATTCTGTGTAATTCAAAATTATTAAGAAAATTAACTTAAATGCTCTGAATTACAACATGTGTGTTCGTCGCTGTAAACCCATAACGGTTATTCATTGTTAGTTTTTAATTGTAACTCCGTACTACTGGAAATGTGTAACCTAATTAAAAAAGTAATTAAAATCAATGAGTGTGAAGTGCAATTTTAGAAATTTTGTAGCGCAAGACTATTGAAAAAAATATACATTCTGAAAATTTTTGTCTATATGATAAAAAATATTTTACTGAAGCCTTAACATCATGAGGACATTTTTGAAAAATTGTAGTTTTTAAATAGATTTTAAAAATGTAAAAAACCCCCAATGCACTTATTAGGATCTCCTTACATAGTTTTTAAAATCAGCAATTCAATGCAAATATTCAGTTTTTAAAACTAAATACAATGTTCAGATGAAGTGCTGCCTTCAAACCCAGCCGGGGACCGTGTTGCACGTTTAGAAAAAATTGAAAACGTTTAAAATTTGTTCAGGCAAATTCTGCATTTTTAAATGATATTTCATAACGAGTACTTCTTATTTTAAATTTATTCAGTATATAAAGTGTTGCTGAGGTGTAAATTAACTACTACTTAAACTTAAACTTAGAAATTAAGAATGTCAAGCTGCAATTAAAAAAAATTTAATGAAGTCCATTACTTTAATAAAATTGCCGTGACAAACAACTCACTATTTGTAAAAATATTTATCTGGCCAATCGGGAAGAAGAGATGGCGATCAAGTAAAAGAATACACTATTTACATAATTTATATTCTAGTAAAGCAGTATTTATAAAATTATAACACTTCTAACATTTTCTTTTAAATTCCGACGGCTCGCTGGTATTATAGCTGCTAATAATTCTCGTTTAGTCACACGTGAGCTCAAGAACTTGTTGAGACTAATATAAAAATTCATACCTAGGCGATAAATCTCAGATCCCTGCATACAAAAAAGCTGATAAATTAAATTATTTCTGGTGCTTATTATTAACCTACTAAGACACACATCAAAACCATTCCCAATTGCAACTGCTTAAAAAGAAACCACTTATTGGCAAAAAATTGGCTGACTTGTAGATTATAAAATTTGCAGAGAAAACAACTGTTAAATGCACATCACTGAATACGAAATTTTTAATAGCAGGCTTATTTGTCATATTTAATAACTTTATTGTACAAAGAGTTCTAAATTAGAATATCAAGTATTAACGGACGGAAATACATGCCTTTCAATTCGCAATGTAAAAACGCGTGGCTAATAATAGTCCTGCGTGCTTAGCTCAGTTAGTTAAGGCGCCAGCCTTGCATACAGGAGTACTGCTTTCAAACCCGACAGCGGCCACCGTTCTTTAAAAATAAATACAGCCTTTAGAACGTGCAAGACATAGAACACAAACCTTCCAGTGAGTGAGTACGACAAGGATAAAGCAGCGTGAGTCACCGCGACGGAAAAAAGACAATTAAATTAATCCAAGAATAAACCGCGATTAAAACCGCGATCAGTAAAAAGTGCTATTATTACATTTCGTTTTCGCAATCTATTGTGAAGATAACTGTTAAACCATGCTAAACAATTTACTTTCATTCCGTACTTTACTAATTTTTGTATTAATATTTGTCTATCTACTGACTGAAATGCTCTCTTAAGGTCCAAAAATAAAACCGCTACTGTATCCATTTCCATTCATGTATGTATTACAAATTGTGTAGCGGTTTCACAGCCAAATCCCTTACTAAATCCTGACTGAAATGACATAATTAAATTATTTTCTTCTACATACTTGATTAATTGTAAATAAACTGATTTTTCTAAAACTTTTTCCAAAGCTGGTAGCATATGAATAGGTCATAATTCCTCAACCTAACAGTATTACGAACTTTTCTAATAGGAACTACAGTGGACATTTTAAGTTTTTCAAGTACTATACCTAATTCTAAAGAAGTATTTACAATATCGATTAACTTATCCAGTAATATATCAGAAAACTCTTTTATGAATACTACAGGTATATCATCGGGACTATTTTTAGTTGACAATCTATTTATTACAACTATTAATTCCGAAATATCCAGTAATTTAGTCATTTAAAGCATAATCTGTCGTATTTCTTACATGTTCATTGCATTCTGAATGCGACCGCGAAACTGAACACACGTACGCGCAGCAGTATCCAATATTTAATTTAATTTGAGTTAATTCAAAGCCGGCAGTACGGCTGAGTGGTGATGCACATCTCACGGCACTTGTAAAAGTTAAGCACCAGTCTGCTCGGTCAGAACTTGGTTGGGTGACCATCTGGAGAGCGGGCGTAGTGTTCTAGCCAAACTGGCTCCACTACCTCAAGTACCTCCGCCGAATTTAAAAATGCACACACCCTCAGCGGTTCGGTGCGCCCGGCACCCCGACACTGTGTAAACGGTATAAGGGGTTACAGATTATGATGATGATGATGAGTTAATTCATCGCGTTATTTACATCATGAGCCTAATAAGAACGCGTAGTGCACCTGCGTCTGAGGACATCAGCGATACACTTGCCCAAAAAATTGTAGGCAAACTGATAGCCAACGATGTATTTTTGGAGAAGTTGGAGGGAATTATTTCAAAATCCATTAAAAACAACATGGGAGAAGTAATTAAACGTCTTGAAAATAAGGTTGCAGAATTAGAAAAGCAACTGGAAAAAAAGTACAACCGAATTCGATGAAGTTTTAGATGGATACGAACAATATACTCGTAAAAACAGTATACGAATATTTGGCCTCCCTGAAACGCCTCACGAAGATACTAATGAAGTGGTTATCAAGCTCTGCAAGGACCAATTGGGTATTGAGTTGCCAGACTAAGCCATCGATGTGAGTCATCGTCTGAAAGGTAGAGAAGGTGTCCATCGACCGATTATAACAAAATTTGTCGAACTTTCAAGAAGCAGATTTATAATAATAAAAGCAAACTGAAGGGTACCAAAATAGTAATTCGTGAAGATCTAACGTGGAAAAGAATGCAACTAGTGAAAGCAGCTGTAAAAAAGTTTGGCCACAATGCAGTTTGGACTAACGATGGGGTGATTTTCGTTAAGGTAAATAACGCTATTCATAAAATTAATAACTACAGTGAGCTAAATGCATTTGCAAGCTGATTGTGTGCGGTTAGCGATTAATGATAAACAGGACATTGAACAGATATTCAGGTGTTAAACAGAACATTTATTTTACTTTTCTTTAAGAGCGCAATTTAGATTTATTTCATTGCTGTTTATGGGATCGACTCAGATGATCAGTAACAAAAAATGTCATAACTTGGTAGCAGCGCACTTAAATATATGGTCACTCATACCAAAAATAAATTATATACGAACAATTATTACAGATTACGATATATTATTTTTATCAGAAACTTATCTTACTTCTCAAATAAGTAATAATGCACTTCATATTACAAATTCTTCATTACTTCGCAAAGACAGGGACGGTCATGGTGGCGGTGTTGCGGTGTACATACGAGAATCCTTGCATTATAAAATAATTAATACAACCAACAGCATTGAACAGTTGTGGTTTTCTGTAAAAATAAAATCAAAAGTACTGGTCTTTGGTACCGCATATCGACCCCCCTCTTTCAATTATAAAACGTTTATTGATAATTTAGAAATATCGTTTACATTATGTGCATCAGTATCGGATGAAATATTTTGCTTAGGTGATTTAAATGTTAACATGTTGGATTTTTCACAATCAAATACTAAATACTTATCTGAATTTCTAGACTTATTGAATCTGCATCAGCATATCACATCTCCTACCAGAATTACACAAGATAAACAGTCCCTTATAGATGTCATAATATCTAGCAATCCGACATTAGTGAAATCTTCTGGTGTCAAAGTGAATAATGAATCCGACCATGATTTGGTTTACTGTATTGTTAATGTAAACTTTTCTAAACAACCTCCAATAATGAAAACCTTCCGCGATTTTAAGTATTTTGATGATATCTCTTTCCAGGGGGATTTGCAATTGTTGCCCTTGCAAGAAATATATTTTACCACCAATATAAACGACAAACTTGCTATATTAAACCGTAATTTAATAAAATTGTTCGATAAACATACTCCTTGGAGGACAGTAAAAATTACTAAGGGGCCCGCTCCTTGGTTGACCGACAACATCAATTTAATGGTGTAGTTAAGAGACAAGGCAAAAAACAGATTCAAAAAGTTCAAAAGCGCGCAACACTGGGAATATTACAAATCCCTTAGAAATCTGACCAATCAAAGTATAATTAACGAGAAAAAAGCGTATTATGCTCACAAACTTCAAGATAAAAAATCAATTTGGAAGTGCCTTCAAACTCTAAATATTGGAAATAAAGTTAATTATCAAAAACAATTTTGATTTTAAATTCACCTCGGTAACAGAAGAAACAGTTAGCAAACTAATTAAGGATATAAAAAGTAATGCGGTTGGATCTGACGGTATAAATGTGAAAATTATTGTTTTGTGTTTTCCCTTAATTATAAAATATTTAACGCACATAGTCAACGTCTGCCTAACAGAAAACGTATTTCCTGATTGTTGGAAACATGCTTTAGTTACCCCTCTTCCCAAAATTAATGATCCTCACCAGTATTCAGATTTAAGGCCAGTTAGCATCCTTCCTACCTTGTCAAAACTATTGGAAAAAATTATGAATAATCAAATAAGGGTCTACTTGACCACCTTTAATTTAATACCAGAAAGTCAGTCTGGTTTTAGGCCATCGCATAGTTGCACGACTACGCTGCTAAGCATAACGGATGACATTCTACAAGCAACCGATCAAGGAGAGCTCACTATTCTTACTCTATTGCATTACAGCAAGGCATTTGATACTATCAATCATGACTTGCTGTTATCTATACTTCATTACATCGGCTTTTCAACAAATGCAATATCACTACTTCAAAACTATTTTAGTAATAGAACCCAATGTGTGAAGATAGAATCTACAGTCTCTACATCTCGTCAAATAACACAAGGTGTGCCGCAGGGCTCTATTTTAGGACCCTTACTGTACACTATTTATACGTCAAATTTTCATAATTATATTAAATATTGTAAAATACATATGTACGCAGATGATACCCAAATATATAAATCATTTTATCCTTCTAATCTTAATATTGCACTTGAAGAGCTATCGCAAGATTTACATCGGTTGTTTGAAATGTCAACCAAACATGCTCTAACTTTAAATCCTTCAAAATCTTGTGTACTTCTGTTTGGGAGGGATGCAGATCGCTCTAGTGTTCAGAATATCTTAACATTAACTATAGATAATGTTAATTTACCTGAAAATAATAGTACAAAGAATTTGGGAATTATTTTAGACAACAGTTTCAGATATAGAGAACATATCAATAAATGTATACAAAAAGCTTATACAAGCCTTAAATTATTGTATACTCATAAGCAATATTTAAACCAATCAACAAAAAAGATGCTGTGCGAAGCACTTGTACTGTCACATTTTTCATACTGCTCAGAATTGTATTCCTCTTGCCTCGACACCGATACTTCAAATAGAATACAGCGCGTTCAAAATTCATGTTTGAGATTTATTTATGGTATACGTAAGTATGACCACATTTCACACAAGTTATCTGAAGCAAACTGGCTAAATATGGAAGACAGACGTTTCCTTCGCACAGCATGCTTATATCATAAGATTATTTTCCTAAAAAAACCTCCTTATCTACAGTGTTTCACTTTACATGGAAGCACCCCTGTATTTTCTTTGTTTTTGTATGAATTGATTTGAATTTTTTATCAGTTGTACAATTCACCAAGAGGCATCTATTCATGTCTTTGAGGGCAAAAGACATTATTACCCTGGCCTACTACGATCAAGAACATGGGTCACATTGTCAATATTTTGCATTGCGTTAGAGTTAGAGCAAAAAGTTATTAAGAAAAGTTGTTTAGAATCAAAAGAATACCCCAGATACCGATTTTCGTTTAATAATTCGAATTTTTAATTTTTATCCATAAATTTGTCCAAGTACCAAATTTCAACTTTTAATTTGGTATCAAATGGTGTCATGGAGAAACCACATTTTTATTATTGTTGCAAACGTCATTAGCTTTTAATAATGGCTGAATTACGTTTAACTGTTGCTGAGAAAGTAGAAATAATTAGAATTACTGGTGAAAATGCAAGATCCAATAGAGAAGTAGCTAGAATATTTAATGGAAGGCATCCAGGGCGTGCAATAGTTAAATTTAATGTCATATCTCTTAATACTAGTACGAGGATTAGCGTCATAAGTCGCGAAAATCATTTCGTCCAAGGGATGCTCTCGAACTATTCTTCTTTGTCTGGGCTGAACAACATTTCCAGTTAAATTAAAAAGTTGATTAATTTTTGAAACAGTTCCAGGATAAATAAGTGCACGCCCTGGATGCCTTCCATGAAATATTCTAGCTACTCCTCTATTAGATATTGCATTTTCATCAGCAATTCTAATTATTTCTACTTTCTCAGCAACAGTTAAACGTAATTAACCATTATTAAAAGCTAATGACGTTTGCAACAATAATAAAAATGTGGTTTCTCCATGACACCATTTGATACCACTTTAAAAGCTGAAATTTGGGACTGACAAATTTATGGATAAAAATTAAAAATTCGAATTATTAAACGAAAATTGGTATCTGGGGTATTCTTTTGATTCTAAACAACTTTTCTTAATAACTTTTTGCTCTAACTCTAACGCGATGCAAAATATTGACAATGTGACCCATGTTCTTGATCGTAGTAGGCCAGGCTAATAATGTCTTTTGCGCTCAAAGACATGAATAGATGCCTCTTTGTGAGTTGTACAACTGATAAAAAATTCAAATCAATTTATACAAAAACAAAGAAAATACAGGGGTGCTTCCATGTAAAGTGAAACACACTGTATATAACAAGATAAAATTTAGAACTGATGTGCATAATTTAAATTTGAGGTTCAAAGGCCTTATCACACCTCCTCAACATAAAACAACACTCTTTAAGAGATCATTTCAATATAATATAAGTAAAATTTTTAACAATCTGCCTGAAATGATAAAAGCCTCAGCACCGCCGCTTTTTAAAAATCAACTGACGAAAATTTTGCACAAGGGCAATAAGTATGCAACATAATCTGATGATGTTTACTAGTAATAATGTGAGATCGCGATTCGTTTGCTTCGAGTCCTATAAGCAGTATCATATTTCAGTTTTATTTTAAGTTGTTTTGTTTTGTGAACGTAATTCAGAATACTCCTTAAGTTAGGCACAGGGCCGTAGCTACCACCGGGGCAACCGGGGCAGTGCCCCGGGGCCCCCGAACATAGGGGCCCCCGAAGACGGAGGAAGATTTTTACGAAGTTGTCTTTAAAAAGTTTTGAACTAAACTTAGCCTGTTTAAACGTTAAATACAGTTTTATATTAAACTCAATGTGAAGTAAATATGTGTTTTGTCTGTTTTAAATACCCATTCTTCTATCTTAACAGTAATAAAAACACCAAATAGTAACCCTATTAAAAAAGTCTTACTAAATGAAAGTGATGTAGAGGTAAAGGGGAAGATAACATGGGGGCCCCATAATTATTTGTTGCCCCAGGGCCCCCAAGCCTGTAGCTACGGCCCTGGTTAGGCACACATTTAAAACTTTCTTTGCAAAACAGATTAAGGTCCAATTGTAAAACAGGGTATTACCTGAATTGCGCCTTATGATTCCGGTGACGCTAAATAGAAAATTTTATTTCATTACTCTGTCCCGTATAATTTAGTATGTTCCATTTATGTTTATTTATTGTTGAAACTTACCTGTACTGTACTTACCGGAATAAAGACTTTATTATTATTATTATATATCGTGTGTACTACAGTGTATAGAACTAATAAAGTAATAGCACAGGTTATAAAGTAGTTATTAAGTTTCTCTATTATAAAACTTTTATTAGTAAATACAATTCCGTTAACCAACACTTCATTTATTTTATTAGCTTGTTTTTACACCATTACAAAAAAATAACGAGTTAAGAATCTTGAAAAATATTTATAAACGACCGAGAAATAGAGTTTGCCACCTCTCATTATTAATAATAATAATTATTATTATTAGTTATTTACAAAAAATGGCGAGTTTAAAATCTCAAACGATATTTAAAAACGATAGAGAAATATCTCATCACCACAATCAAAGATAAAGTTTGTCTCTTCTCCATTATTAATAATTATTATTTTTATTGATGCTTATTTAGAAAGAACAGCAAGTCGAAAAATGTTTAAAAACCAGCTAGAAATGTCGTAAATCTCACCAAAATCAAAGGTAAAGCTTGACATCTTTGCAATATTAATAATAATAATTATTATTATTTAAAAAAAAGTAGCGATTTGAAAATCTTGAAAAGCGTTCAAAAACTATCGAGAAATATTGTACGATGGTTTATGTTTTACGCCGATACCTATAGTACGAGTAAATAACCTGTTGTCTTAAAGATTTACTTTTCTACTTTCTAAAATCGTACCGCGGTGCGAATACATACTATGTGTTTAGGCTGGTATATCTCACCAAAATCAAAAGATAAAGTTTGACATATCTCCATCAGTGATGAATAGAATTGACGAGCGTAAGATTAGGTTTGGAAAAAAATATTAAAATGTGCAGAAACTGAAGAAGACATATTTGAGACCTTTCTTTTTTAAATTTGGAACATTCAACTGTACTAAGAGTTTTTCATAAAAAACAATTTTAAATATTTGAAATTTTTTAACAAACGTCACAGAAAAAGGTTGAAAATTCCAAAGATAAAGGTTTCATAGTTTTCGAGGTTTTCTACTAATTAAATCATATCGAAATTGTTTCTTGTATTCTAAATAAAAACAGAAAAAGTTAATCGAAGTGGGAAAATAATATCTTGATTAACAAATTATGACCATCATATTGTATAATGGTGTATACTGGTGGCATAGAGGTAATTAAAAACACTCACAGAAAATACGTCTTGGATCCCTGAAACGCCTTCCACCGATGTTGAACTCACCTGGAAGATAAATTATTCTGAGATCACAGTTATATAAATATGAAAAAATCGGTTTATTTGAAATAGGAAAAAATAGTATATAAAACATAATAGTTCTCTGAAAACAAAATGTTTGTCATGATGAACTGATCAAACGAAATGTATTGTCTCTTACCTTGTATTGAAGTCCTTCAAGCCAAAACATCCAAAAATCCAAAACACTACCGACACGTGCACAAGGTATCAGGACTACCATACCACGATGAGCGCAGAAAACTATTGAATAATATGGGTGGGTACCTAGAGTTAAACCAACTACGAATGGAGGGAGAAGACAATGGAAAGAGTACTTAGAATATGCACCAATAGCAAGCGAAAACTCTTATCGCTAAATGTGTACTTTGCACCTTTAACTGCTTAGAGATGCGAAAGGTACCAATTACAATTTGTCTGAATGTTATGTCTTTATTGTGTTAACATCTTCTAAGTGACAGTAGATAGAAGAAGCTGCAATTTCTAAAATACGAAATAATGTACTTTTGCTATAGCAGTTACATTTTCCCTAATCCATGAACACAACTTTATATCTTTCTATTACAAGTACTTATTTGTAAGACAACCCTAGAAATATTTAGAAATACTTCAAGAATCTATTAATTATATTTATTCAGGTTAAGTGGCGTGACAGGCGAAGACGGATGTTTTGCTAAGATAACTCGAACTATTTCAAATTACCAGAACTGCAATCGTTTGTTTATCAACGTGAATGCTTCATCTTACCGGTATGCGGCAATGCATGCGAATTGAACAATGACGTTATTATAAGATTATAACTACTTCTGTTACATACGATAATCTATCGTGTTGCATTTTACTACCTTCGAACTGATTTGTTTGGTTCAAAGGGCAGCAAAACTGCTTTGGTCACCTTGCAGAACCACCTCCAAAATGTCGTTACTACAATCCATTGAAGTATACTGCCCTTCTAATCCAAAAAGGCATATCTCAAATACTCATTTATGTAGCATTTTTTACATAGGTGTAAGGACACGTTAGCTGGCATATCTTCTTAGCTAGGTTAATGTATCATTAGCGTAACTAAGATTTTTGGCTGGGGAGGGTCGCCCTCTCCACCACTCCAAGCAATCATTGTCAATACCTATACCTATGAAGACCTGTATTTCCTTTTCGCATAAAGCTATTTTTTGTTTTTTTGATGCTGTTATAATGATATGATTGTTTAAGTAGCATATTAATAATTACTTCCCGATTCATCAACAACATAGAAAAATGTATAGGGTCTTTCTCACAAGTTAATGAAGTTGGGAATAAAAAATACTATTCCAGGAGAAATACCTTTTTTTGGAAAACTTCACTCGGTTTCCATTAATACGTTTTTTGAGTCACAATTTTAATGTTTTTCTGTTACAGTTTAATTCAATACCTTCATGAAAACATTATTATCCTCTTTCCTTTATCATAGATAATATTTTGGGTTTGTAACTGATCAAGGTATAAGGGCTTAGAGTTATTTACACTTTTCATTATCATAAAATTCTCTTTGCCACATAAATCATTACTAAACATAAAATTATGGATTATACTCGTCAAAGTGATAAACTGAACTCGTTAGGAAAAGCAATCATCTAAATGTCAAGCCATCGTAAGTCTGAACCAGATGAGCCTAGGCAGTGTTAAGTACTCAACGAATCGTTAGCGAGCCACTCAAATTTAGCAGCGCTCATTAATTAGCCACATGTAAAATAATTGCAATTATTTCGTTATAGGCACAGAAATGCACCTTTTATTTATTGGGAACTGAAGAGAAACTACAGGAAATGGTACACATTTAACTGGAAAAATTACATTCAGTCAAAAAAGTATTTTCTAAGTATTCGTCATAAACAGGGTTATACGGAAGGGGCTATAATTATATATAACAGCAATAAGATAACACGAACAACAAAATAGAATGCTTGAGTAAGAAAGAGATGACTATACGATAAAATTATTTTAGTAGGCATGTTTAGTTGACTTATGTCATAATTAAAATAAGCGTCATGCCTACTCGAATATTTACTACCATGTAAATGACAAATACATTATTAGTAATCAAGAAACCTGACAAGCAAAATCTTGGAAATTATAGGCCAATCACATTCCTATTACACAGTTACAGAATCCTCACGAGAATAATTCTAAATTAATAACAAATTAGAATCCTTCCTTACGTATGAACAAGAAAGGTTCAGAAAAAACTTTAGCACCACATATCACTTATTAACTGTATTTCTTCTGAACACCTTAGGTTTTTACTTTTCTTCGATAATTTTCCTGGTAACATTTTCATTAAACTTGGATATGTCTGCTCTAACTTCTCTTCTAATATTTTTATGCATTTTTTTTCGATTGTCTACTGACAGATTCGCTTTTTCTTTATCCCTCTTGGCTATTAACTTTCATGTATCTTCCTTAAGTTTTGTTATATTTCGTTGCTTTGATTTGTTGAATATCTTCTAAGCAGCATTTAAAATATCATGTATAATATAATCGTACAATTTGTCGATGTTTGTCGTTTCATTAATTGGGTTGTTGACAAAGTTTTCCTCCTAAGTATTTCTGTACGTTTGTTCTTTACTCCAAATTTCTTTTATGTCTATTCGTTTCGCTCCGCTTACGATTAATTTTTGCCGATCTAGTTTTCTGTTCAATATTACTCTGGCTCGTACCATTCTGTTGCCACTAATGTTAATACGGTGAGAACCGTTACGTTTAGAATTGTGCAGCTGAAGTCTGAAGTTGTTCTCGTTTTTGTTAAAAAATTCATTACTTTTAATTGCTGTTTACTAGCGTTCGGCCTCTGTCATTACGAGTTTCTATGCCATATTTTCCGGTGCATGCCTCGCCTCTCGGATGCTTTCCTAACTTTCCTTTAAAATCGCCCAGTATCAGTGTGTAATAGGTTTAATTTTCATTTATTGCTTTGTCCAAATCTTCGTAAAGTTGCTCTATTTCATGATCAGGGTGTGTTGTTGCAGATGCATACACTTGAATACCCTTTAAACAGTATCTACTAGATATATTTTAATGATGTTATAGATAACTCTGGATGAAATCGCAACAGTAGAGCGAATATATTGAACTAGCCTTTGATGCACTAAGATACTCAATCCATTCCTGTACTCACTTCCTTCGTTTTCTCCTTTGTAATAAAATACATTTCTAGTCTTCAATGTCAATAGTTCTTCTTCTTTTATCTTTAGTTTGTTTAGTCCCAGAATGTCCCATTTAACATTCTGTAATTATCTTCTAGTGATATTGGTTTGTCTTCTGAGCGCAGTGATGCTGTATTCAATGTACAAATGTTCAGTTCGGTACTACGTTTTATTCTGTTATTTCTTCTTAACGATTTCGATTTTTTTGCTCCCCCCATATGCCTTGGAGCAGGCTGAGGTTTCTTCGTTAGTGTAGGATTCCGAGCGTTTCGCTCGATCCACCTGGGGACATTTTTCAAGAATCGACATTTCTCATTAAGTGTACAGGGGCTGTTAGCCGATACTCTACCACACTGACCATTGCGGGTTGGTAGAGTATTGTCAAAACTAAATTGTATTTTTGCACTAATGTGTCATCTTTTACATTATTTTTCAATAGAGCCATCTATCCAACATATGGTATTTAGGCTATGAGGTGTGGCTAGTAAATAACGGGACTGCCGTCTTAAGCAGCGTGTTAAACCATTTTAAACAATAGTGTCTGCATGATAACTGACCTTGACGTTTAGTTAATAAACGTCGGAAGATTCAACTCGCTGACTTAATTAGTGTTTACACAGTAGCTGTTTAACGATAAAGTTTTGCCGGAAAAATGCTAATTAGTAATAACCGAAAATCGACCTAAAAGTTAATATTAAATTTCTCGTTAAATTAAAGAAAACTCATATGGAAAACTTTAGTTTATTAAGTGAGGTGTACGGAGAAGACTTCATGGCTCGATCTCGAGGTTTTGATTGGCATAAACGGTTTTGTGATGGAAGAGATGATGTGGAGTACGATGAACGTCCTGGCCAACCTTGCACGTCAAAAACAGATGAAAATGTTGAACACCCTCCATCTTCTTAAGATTTAGCTCCTGCAACTTTTACTTATTTCCTAAAATTAAAAGTATGTTGAAAGGGACTCATTTTACATTGCTTTCAACAGTGGCAACAGCGTATGCAGCGATGTGTGCAATCAGAGGAGAATTATTTCGAAGAGAATATTGTTTAAACTATAATAATTCAAGAATAAACTGTCTAAATTCTATCAGTCTCATTATTTAATAACCATATCTCGTATGATGCTTTTTTGGAGTCAAGGCAAATAATAAAACTGAAAAATTAAAAAAGCGTGTATGGGGCCGTTAACGGCACGCTAGTTTTAAATAGGTTTGTGCCACACTCGGTCGAAGGCTTGGCTGTCTTCCAGGAAGACCGCAGAACAGTATTTCTTTTCTTCGAAGGTTGTATTGATTTTATCCATGATCCTATGCACCTGTTGAACTGTTGAATGGCCTTTTCTAAACCCGAATTGGTGGTCTGGTATCGAGTTCATATCTTCTATGATTGGTTGTAGTCTTTTCATGAGTAGTTTTTCGAAAAGTTTGCCCATGATAGGTAAGAGGCTGATGGGTCTATAGGAGGAAACCTCGTTTTGTGGTTTATCGGGTTTAGGAATGAGGATCATTTGTGCGACCTTCCATTGGGGCGGAAAGTAGCCTAGTCTTAACACTGTGTTGCATATTAACGTTAGCATAACAACGCCTTTACGGGGAAATTCTTTGAACAATTGGCCGGAGATGAGGTCATAGCCCGGGGATTTTTTTGGATTTAGGTTATATTTGATCATCTCCTTTATTTCACTAACTGTAAAAAGGTTTTTGTAGTGGTCTCATCTGGTACGGTGCTTCCAGTGCCTCGTTTATTTCTGGTTCTTCGTTTAAGGGTATTTGAGATGGTAGTGGTTGGAACACTGATGTGAAGTGGTTACCGAAGGTTTCTGCTTTCTCTTTATCTGAGCTTGCCCAGGATCCGTTATTTTTTTGTATGGGGGTATTGGCATATGTTGGTGTTTAATGCTTTTTGTTGCCTTCCATAGTGCAAAGTCGGAGTCTGCTGTGGCTCTCAGGTTTTGTAAGTAGTCTTGGAAGGAGTCGTTTTAAGCTCTTTTATTATTTTTTTTAGTTTTGAGGCTGCCCGGTTTTACCGTCTTCTGTCTGAAGGGTAGTGTGTGAATTGCCAAATTCTTCTCAACCGCCTTTTTTCCGCAATGTTGTGCTTGATTACTAGGGGACACTGTTCATTTATTCCCTTGGCCGGTATTTCAGGTGTAGCTTGCCATGCAGCGTCTTGTAATAATTTCGTGAACCTGTATGCTGTTAGTTCTAGGTCTTCTTTGGTTTTTAAAGAAATTCTTAGATGTAACTGGTTGTCCAATATTTTTCTGAAATAGTCCCAGTTGGTTCTTTTATTGCTTAATTTTATTGGTTTTTCTTTTTCAATAATAGAGGTGCTTACTGTAGCTACGACGGGGGAATGGTCCGAATGTAGGTCCCAATTTGGAGTGATTTTCAGATAGTCAGGTGCGATTCCTTTTGTTAGGAAAAAGTCGAGGAGATCCGGCTTCTTCCCCGGGTCAGTCGGCCAGTAGGTCGGTTGATATGTTGACAAGTGACCTAGTTGTAGTTCTTGTACCACTTAGTAAAGCGTTTTTCCTCTATGTCGGCCATTGGCAGTTTTTACATTGTGGGATTTGTTGTTTTCTTCTTAGTTCTTCAAAATCTACCACTGCGTTACCAATGCGTTTGATTTTAAATATATCTTTGTTGTTGGGTTTTTGCAGAATATCAATGAAAAATAGGTTCTTCTTTTGTTTTGCCTCTCTGTTTAGTACTTTCATTATGCTTACAACTTCGTGACCTTCTTTTTTAAGAATTATTTAATGAATTGTTCACTGGTTGTGTGGTGTAAATTTCTTAGTACCACTCTACACTTTTTCTCTTCATCAAGGCTGTAAGTGTGTCTTGCAACCTTATGCTGGTCCAGTACATCACGTATCTTCTTGTAATCGGCTATATTATCAATTTGTAATTTTACTTTATTACCTGGCATTAGTTGGTACCCATTGTTATTTTTGTTGATATGAGTTTCAATGAGGGTAATCAGCGGGTTAACTGCTGATACGTAGTGTAAGATAAATGCCGGAACTTTCTCTTTATTTTCCGTTGTTGCATTATTGCTGAATGCGTTGGTATCATTTGCGTTTGATAAGGGTTGGTATCTGTTTGAGTTGTTACCGTTGTGTTTGTATTTGCGGGGGTGTTGGTTTTTTCCTTTTGTTTCTTTGTTTCACTTCTTGGAAGTCATAAAGAACAATAGTTCCTATATCATCACTGTTAATTGACATGTTGTCAGGGGGGATGGCTGTCTCGTTTGATATTGATTGCGATATTGTGGGGGTATGGGGTGTATAATAATTCATGTGAGGCGCAGCCGGTCCTGTCTGATTGATGAATGATGTTTGATTGTAGATTGGGGGACCATGCGGGTAACAGGAGCTGTGGGCTGCTGTGGAGTACATCTCTGGTTGCTGTTGATAACTCTCAGGGGGTGTTAGCGGCCACTGAAGCATCTGGCTGTATGTTCGATTTGCAGAATTTATTTGATTTGTGAATATTGGGTTTTGGGAGTGTGTTTTGTGGTATCATATAACTTTGTGGTGTTAGCATTTGTGTGTTTGCGTATAGTCATTTTTGCTGTTGTCCTCAGGGGTTGTTGTCAGAATTAATGAAATGGGAATTATTAACCCTTCAGTACCCGTTTACGGTCTGTGGGACCGAGCAAACACATGATGCAGTATATTTCTTAATGTTCTAGCGTTAGTTTACCGCCCATTTTACTACCTTCCTATATATTGCCATTGAAGATCCGTATGCAGTTTTGAGTTCGTGCGTGCAGTGGTTAGTTATTTATAATTTCGGTTTCAGAGACCGAAGCGGGTACCCGAGTTGTTTTTATTTTTACCTTTGATATTCGACTAATGTGAGAAGAAGGAAGTATTTTCTGCATTTTTAGTAACACTGTTATACTAAAACGTTATTATAGTCATGGCAGATTTTATGAGAAAGAACAGGCGCGACTAGAACAGACGATGCGAGATATAATAGCGGAGGAGGATGTCGATAACGCGTTTTATGATGATCTGCCATCGTCTGACGAAGATAATTTATTAAAAACTAGGGAAATGAACACTGACACTGAACATGAAATATCTGATTATGAAGACGTTAGTGAACAAGAAAATAATGCCATAAGATATCTCATTATTTTTATGGAGGTGGCAGAGGGTGTCGGTCTGCGAGACCGGTGCGGGTACTGATGTCTTACAATTTTGAACGGGTACTGGAGGGTTAATATAGCAAAGAGGGGAAAACCACACACACTCGCTGAAGAAATTGTTATACCTGCAATTAAAGACGTCATTGAGGATGTAATGAAAAAAGACTCCGTTAATGTTTTAAAGTCCTTGCCATTAAGTGCAAATACTGTAAAACGGCGTATTGACGAAATGGCAGAAGAAATAGAAAATACGGTAGTTTTGGAGCTAAAAAATTGTAAGTTCTCTATTCAACTTGATGAATCTGTTTTTGGCGTTTCTGCTATTCTTATGGTGTACGTTAGATATTTCAGTAAAATGAAAGGACAAATCATTGATGAATTTTTATTTGCTAAATATCTTGAAACTGATGGAAAAGGAGTGACAATTTTTAGATGTTTACAAGAATATTTAAATAAATATGATATTCCGCTTGAAAATATAATAGCAGTAGCCACAGATGGCGCACCTGCTATGGTAGGGCGTTACCGAGGTTTTGCTACATTTCTCAAAGAAAAAGTGCCCGGTATACGTACTATTCATTGTGTGTTGCATAGAAACAACTTAGTAGCAAAATATCTGAGTCCAGAGTTACATAAAGCTTTACAGTTTTGTATTAAGTGTATCAATCAAATTAAAGCCCAACCTCTTAAATCAAGATTATTTTCCAAACTTTGTGAGGAAAACGACGAGGTATTTAACCAATTACTTCTGAACACCGAAGTTAGATGATTGTCTAGAGGTGTATGCTTGCAACGGCTCGTTGAGTTATTTGACTCCACCACAGAATTTCTCAGCGAAATAAATCCTGTTCTGAGTGATGAACTCCAAAACAATAAGAACCATATTTTTTATTTAGCGGACTTATTTGGAAAATTTAATGACGTCCAAACAAAGCTGCAAGGAAAAGATGTAACAATTATACAAGCTCGGACAATACTGTTAGGCTTCCAAGCAAAATTAAATTTATTTAGATCTTTATTGCTACGTAAGGATTATCAGTATTTTTCAAATCTGCGGCAATTAGAAATAAAAGAAGAAGACTTGAAAATATATACAAGCCATCTTCAAAAATTAAGCGACGATTTTAAACTGCGCTTTGTTGATTTGGAAAACATTGACATCCCTGAATGGATTATTGCGCCATTTTCCGCTCAAATTGAAAACGTGGACATGAACCTGCAAGATGAGCTTGCTGAATTAAAATCGGATCTTGAAGCAAAGACGCTTCTTAAAAAATTAACAATAAGCAAATTTTGGACAAATATAAATATAATGCAAAAATATGTAAAACTTTACGAAATAGCTCAGCCATTTATGCTGGCGTTTCCAAGTTCCTATATGGTTGAAGCCGGTTTCAGTCACGTAAATTCAATCTTAACTAAGTACAGAAATAAATTAAATGTAGAGTTTCGAGGGGATTTAAGATTAAAATTGACCAATTTCGAACCCAATATAGCGAACCTTGCAAAGAAACACCAGGCACACCCATCTCATTAATTAAGAAGCAATACTGTAGTTGTGTAGTTACTTTACTTATTATTTTTACTTATTTATAATTACTTATTATTTAATAAATATTAAGGTATTTAAATTTCAACATTAAGATATTTTCCATAAATCTATTGTTACACAATGTAAAATTACTTTAATAAATGTTTAAAATCATAAAATAAATGTACAAACACAGTACCTAATACCTAATACAGTGAAATATCCCTTACCGGACACCTCTAATAAGCGGACACCTCTCTTACACGGACATTTTGTTGGGAACCAACTTGCTTGCATTAACTTTACTAATAAAATTTTCTCTAATAAACGGACACTCTCTTAAACGGACACGGACACCATTTTTCGATGATTTTTGGACAGTGAATCTCTGTTGTACGGACACTTCAAAATGCAGGCCCAGCTAATGTCCTGAGGCGTCAAAACAATCCATAAATCCAACATTCAATGATCATGTTGTTAAAATATAGAATTTTTTTGCAATACGGGCGGTTTTAAGTCAACTCAAATCAGCGTTACGACTGCAGGAAATTCGACACTTTCATTACCCTATGCGCGATATTATTACAAAACAATCCATATCGCTTAATTTTAGAGGCCTGCAATTCAAAATTACTTTGCCTTTTGCGTGGGCAGCCTATTATGATAAAAATAAAAATAGCAAGAATTTTTCCTGCTTGCTTTTATTGAATGAAAGAATAAGAAAACTAGGCTCAAGACCCCCGCGACCACGGAGTCTGCGGGTATCAAGTTACGCTAGTGTAATCAATTCGAACCAGAGGACGATTTACCCTTATCAGTAATGGCTGAACTGTAAAGGATCCCAGAAATCGAAGACGTCGACCCTGACGAATATATAAACATTGACAAGGAAATTAGCGAGGAAGATGATGTAACCGAAATTTCAGGTGAATCAGCTGCGGTTGATGTGCAGTTGGCAGAATTAGAAAACGATGGCGACTTAGAAATTTGTGAGAATGTAATCAAGACCCACATGGAAGCATTAACAGTGAAAATTTTTATATGTTTTGCTAAAGAAAGTAATGACTTTAAAGTATTCAAACTGTCAAAATATTTAGAAATACATGCGGAAAGTATAATAAACAGTACGAAAAACCCTTATGTCAAATGAGTATTTTAGATGTTGTAACAACTATTACATAACTTTGTTTCAATATATATATATATAATCTATCCCTCTTCTACTTTTAAGTGTAGAGGGCAACTTTGTTTCAATTATTTTATATTCTTGTCTGTATTGTTAGCGCGTATACCTTTGCATAATACAACTTTTTTAAACATAAAAATGGATTTTTCTCTTAAGCGGACGCCTCTAATAACCGGACAAAAACGTTGGCACCGTGCGTGTCCGCTTATGGGAGATTTCACTGTAGTTTTATTTTAATTAACTGAAAATTACTTTTATGGGGGTCGATGGAGATTTCGAAAAATTATATAGGGGTCGATGATCAAAAAAGTTTGGCGACCCCTGCCCTACACATTCTACTGCTGTTGTTAAGATACTACTTTTTATTTGGCTCCACTGATCTTCAATTTTGTTTCTATCCTCATTGCAAGTTTGGTGCTGTTGAAGCTTCTGTCTTATTCCTTCTTCTACTTTCTGTTGCACTTTTAGATCTTTTAATTTTTCTACGTTCCATTTTTGCTTCTTTTCGTTTCTTGTTTTTTTACACTCTCTACTTTTCATTTCTCTAACAGTAGCAATTAGTAATATGTGGTCTGTGTCTATATTGGTTCCTCTATATGACCTGACATCTTGTATGTTTTTAGCCCAATCTTTGTTTATTAAGACGTGACCAATTTGACTGTTTACTGTTTGATTTGGGTGGTTCCATGTTATTTTGTGTCTCTGTGGATGTGGAAATTTTGTACTAACTATGAATAAATTCATTGCCGCTGCCAAGTTACATATTCTATTTCCATTGTTACTAGTTTCTTTATGCATTGTATTTTTACCCGCTACTGTTTTTATGTGTTCTTCTGTTCCTATCTGGGCGTTTATATCTCCTAACATTATAATATGTGTCGTATTTTGGTGTTTTTTCGCACTCATTTTATAAAACTTTTCTTTTTTGTCATCTTCATTAACTTCTATTGGTGCATAGTGCAAAGACATTTACATAATTTTAATTCAACTACAAAACAATTTCCAGGACAAAAACTAAAGCCATGGTCATATTAAAGCACCCCATACGATGCAAATTCTAACTGAAAGGTGCTATTATTAAACAGATCATCAAAATATATAAAATTAAAGTAAGGCCGCCATATGCTGAAGAAACACCAAGAAAACACAAACAAAATACGAACAATGGAAATTAAAATATTAAGAAACCAAGTTGGAGTACAATGTTCAGACCTACAGACCAACAAAAGTATGAGAGGAAGAAACAATGTACAAGATGTCGTTAAATGGATGAAAACCACAAGAAAAGCGTAGAACGAGCATGTCAATAAAAAGAGAAACTAGCCCAAATCTCTAAAAACCCTTCAACTGAATAGAGGCGACGGCTAACAGAAACCGTCCTAGCTTAAAGAAGAAAAAATCCTAAACATGGCAGCAGAGTTAATCTAGAATTAAATTAATTTTCTATTTCTGTTAGTACCACAAATTACTTAGGGTACTAGATAGTGAGATGGTATTTGTTTATTAATTCGCTTTCGCCCCACGTTGCGGAGCCATATAATGAGATGGTTTGCTTTGAAAGCTCCACTTTGAGTTTGCTATTTAATTGATATGGTTTTTAAAATTTAATGTAAGACTTAAACTGATTAAAATAAAATTGCTGTTTTGTATTTTTATTTTACTCGACCTAAAATAATTAGTATTTTATTTATCTGCAATTTTATTTTCAAAACGCTAGATCGGTAGAACAATCAACTCTATTCAAAGGGCGAATTCCTAATAATTTGTAACCTTTTTACCTAAACTGGTACGCCACTGTGCGCCCGAATTATTTCCAAATACGCAGTCGCTAATGTATGCGCTGCTGTCAAAATTACACAAAAAGGTTCGTATCTGGCAGTAAGCGTTGTTGACTTTAAAAATCAAATTTGTGAACATTCGAAGAGGTATTTATTTAAATCGTAGTGCTTTGGCGGTTATTATTCTCTTTTGTTTCAGGAATTAATTTGTCTTATGACGTCAGAAGGAACGCCGATTGAATTTCTGCAATTGTTTAATCTCCACCTAACCTCACAACTGGACACTGGTTAATAATTTGAAAAGCACTTTCGCTGAAGGCTTGAATCTTGTTCAGTACGGTATTGTCTCGCATGCACACAAATTTCTGGATGCTCTCGCTAATATTTTTAGGGTTAAACAGTACCTTAAAATTTCGGGTACCTTCGTCTGGAACGGTTTCCCCCGGTGTCTGTGCTGCTGGTAGGTGTCCTGCACTGCTGCCTGATGAGTCGCAGTAGAATGCCCTGGCTTTGGACCCTTATTTCGGCTGGAATTCTTCTTCGTAATCTTGATGTGTGTGGCGAACGTTTCCTCGGAGATGCTCTTGGTGAAATAATTTATGTTTGCGGAAATCGCCACAAACATTCTCATATGAACTATACCACTTGCTTAACACAGTGAATCACTTTTTAGCTCAAAATATTTAATTTTATTATCTATATAAAAACTTGTATTTAAAAGGAGCACAAAATGTCATGTCAATCTTATAATTTATTCAATTGTTATCTGATTCAAGTCGGCTATAAACAAATGCTGATCTATTACTATACAAACGGAAATTAACCATGTTCAGATCAATTACATTTTAAACTAAATTTTCTTACAAATTATTAAATTTAAAAATTTCTTATCTCTAAAATATTGTCCACATTTTTAATTGTTAAAATGTCTCTTTGCGCCACTACACGTTTTATTATTTGCTTTGCTCTGTTTACTCGCGTAATTGCACTGATCCTTTTAAATAGTTCACTTCCTTCATAAATGCTTTTGATGTCCATCTGTCTTCTTTTCACTCGTTTTTTTTCCTGTCTTGCTGTTTGCTTTTCCCTTGCTTTATCATGTCTTGTCTACTTCTCACAATTGCTATTTTCTGACTTTCTGCCAGCTTTTTAATTTGCTCTTTGCAACATTATTATTTTTCTGGCTTCTTATACCTTTTTAGATTGTTCACAACTTGACCTACTTAGCTATATTGAAATCTACGCTTCATTGACCTGCACGTAACAAACCTTTTTGTGATTATTCATTTCTTTTGGTTTGGCTATTCATTCTGCCCAAACCTAATATTTAATTAATTTGAACTTCGACTTCAACCCTGTGAAAAACAAGCTTTGCCCTTTGCGTTCCTTACTCAATTCATTTATTAATACTGGCATCTCTTTTCCAATGCATTTACTGAATGAAATTTAAGCTTAGTAATGCAGCTACATAAAACACCCCCAACTCTGTGCTTATTGACTTGTCTTCTAAACTGTACTGCAAGCAAAGTAGAGCCTCAGGCATAAGACCATTACATAAAATTAATTTACAAAAATTGATCTATACCTTTTCAACTTCAAATCAAGAGACAAATCATATTAAAATTATCATACTAATGTAAAAGAGGAAGAATTTAGCAACCATCGCTTATTGAAGCTAGGTTCTCATAATGTGACCGATACATTTTTAAATTTCTCAATTTGGAGTTGTTTGGTCGTAATTTGAATGTTTGTTCTCAATTTAAATATAATTAGTCTCAATTTTTACTGCTAGTTACTGTTTCAAAATTGCTAGTTTGTAGAAGTCATTTGTTTAATTAACAATTACGAGTTTTCAGGACTTACAAAGGATATTATACAATCAAATAGACCTTGTAGGAAATTAAATGAATATACCGAAAATTAAATGTGTAATCTTTAAAATCTGTCTACACGGTGTCGGGGTGCCAGGCTCACCAAGCCGCTGAGGGTATGTGAATTTTTAAATTCGGCGAAGGTACTTGAGGTAGTGGAGCCTGTCTAAGCTAGAATGCTACGCCCACTCTCCAGATGTTCGCTCATCTAAGTACTGACCAAGCAGACCGGAGCTTAAACTTTACAAGTGCCGTGAGCTATGCAAAACCACTCAGCCGTACTGCCGGCTATATTTCAACTTTTAATATTTTAAAATTACCAATATTAACCACGCTGATCATGTGATCAGTATTAACATTAATCTCTCCACATTGGAGTGCCGATAACACCAAGTTGTACAGAGTGGGCCACCAAACTTGAAGCTCCTTACTTCTTGAGACTGCAACCCAACAGGCATATATCACAGCAACACAGATACTCAAGACATATCGATCAGAGTGGTTACTGTTTTGAAATGGTGCTCCGTGCAGTGAATAATACTGCATTCGCATCTCTATGACTTTTGCCATACAGGAAAAAATAACTTGCAGGAGTACCTCACTGCCTGTTGTGAATGATACGTGAAGCTATACAGATAGAAAAACATTTAAATAGGCAGGGAATGGTTTTAAACTTAGTAAAACCCTCCTGTCATTTACGATCTAAAGCATCACAACTACAGCTCATCAGCCGGTCACGCACCGCCAACTCCAAGTGCATGCTGACACAAATCCTTTATTTGTGTTATCAAGTTGATACAAAAAATGTGTATGTTGCATCTATTTCATCCTAATGTGCGTGATAACAGCAGTAACTATCCACAGCACTAAGAATACTGACAAATAATGTAGGATTTTTTTTTTAAATCTTCAGAAATTAAAAATATTAAACGACTGCTTAGCATTTGTTTCAGAGAAAAAACAACTAAACTATATGGGGTCCAATACCCATGAAATTTGCAAATTTTGAACACCCTATATAGCATTAGTATTGTAACAAATTGCATATACAAAATGCAAATTATATAAGTATGTAATAATTCATTGCGTTTAGAATTTTCTTTAAATGTTAACTCGAGTTGAGATAAAAATTGCAAGTACCAGAATGTGATAAAATTACGCATCCGGAAAGTGAGCAAGTGTCACAACAGGCTCAAGTTTTTATGCAATCTTTCAGAGTAGAAACAGAGCCCGACTCGCCTTCTTTGAATAAAAGAAATAGGTGATTACACAAAACGTGAAATCACGAAAAATACTTCGGAATTAACCGAACTACTGTTTACAAAATTTACTTGGAGGGATAATTAGTTCAAGAAGACACTTAGTCACAGGAGTTTGGACAAAACACGTGACAGAGGCTGGTATTCCAACACGCTTCGGTAAAGGGAGCATATTAAAGATTAAATAATAACATCTTTAATTAATTCGATTCGATCTAAATTATGTGGGTGTGACAGTGCCAATTGGTAGGAAGTGAAACCGCCTCTAAATTCCAAATGAATCTAATAGCTATGTGAAACTAGTAATATCCGTCGATTCACGTTTTCGTAGTTAAATAAAAAGTTGGTGCTCACCGACGAAAGCCGAGGTTTATCAACCAGGTTTGATTTTAAAAACCTCGAGAAAAACAAGATGTTGGCAGGCCTCGCAAGCATTGGAGTTAAACCGGAACAGGCCCGAAGGTCTATATCCATGAAGGATGATGATGATTATTACTAATTCGCTTTATATCTTTGCAATATGTATTGTAATGATACCCTTTACTAAAATAAGGCTTTAGTAAAAATATAAATAATAATTTAAGGCAAATCACCACAATTTATAAAATTAAATAGTTTTAATCAAGAATTCTGTAATTTTCAGAGCTCATTTAAATGATGTAATTATTCGCTTAGTAAATGGTTTATTGCTCTTTTTTTGCAATTAATTGAATTAAAGCTCCAGTCTAGCATGAATAAAATTCTTATTACAGGGGTAGGTTCAACAACTTGTATCTCAAATACTTTTGTGCATGACGAATTCACTAGTATGGCAGAAGCTTGAATCCATAGTTGACAGCTTTATCCTCAAATTGACTGCAAACACAAAGATAATCTGCACGTATAAAAACTTTGGGTAATTTGAATTCACAAACCACAATGGCAAAATCACATCACGTAAATATTATGCAAATTATGTGACGTAATTTCCGGCTGACCTGGTTTTGTTTCAGAGATGTAAAACGACGCTCTGATGTGCTTTTGTTCTATTTCCGGCCAAAAACGGTCGAAATCTTTGGTTCAAATCGCAATATAAAAGGACGCAACGTCGATTAAAAATCTCTGGAAAGCGTCTGGGAACTGGGGCCTGGTGCTACACCTCGTAAACAGTCTAATCTTGTTTAATCCCAAATTTTACAGGCCTGCTCCAACTGCTTCCTGTGAATTTTTACCTTTGGAAGCAGTGCTCCGATGCTGGCTCGCACAATCAAAGGACGCCACGGCAATTACGAACTTGGTGATGGCTTCTGGGTTTTCCTTCCTACTTGTAAGACTCACTAACGGGCTCTTCCACACGTAGTAAAAAGCTTCTGGCTGATCGATGTCTCAAAGTAGTCGAAAAGGGGCTCGGAAGTTGATCGCAGTTGGGCAAATCTTGCAGCTGGCTATCCCTCTTTACTGGGAACTGTTATCACTATGAAAATTACACTTAAATATGCCCTGCACATTGGTGAATATGAAAAACACTTTTTGGCTCATACAAATAACTTCTTTATTAACAATTTTACACAAAACTGGGAAATTGTCACTTTTACACTTTAAATCTCTGCTTTTATTAACGTCAGTTTTAAATGCACTGTTTTCACATGTTTATTTTAGCACTACACGATGTTTGTTTCCTTTGATAGGTAGCCTAATTGCTCTTTACAATCTTTACTTCCTCACACTGCTTTGCACTGTTTCTTTACCTTAAAATTATCTTGCCGTTTGCAGGTAATACAAACTCTTAATCACAAAGCTCATCTAAATTTTGTACTTCACAAACTATCTCTGTATTATATCAAAATGCATATCATTATATTGATTTCACCAAACTCAAATCTGTCAGCTACATAAATTAAGCTGCGTTTGCCATAACTAGCATCAAACATTGACTAAAACGCTGAACGTAACCCTTCTGAATCCTGCCTTATCTAATGCCAACCTTTCTCACTCAAATTATAATTACTGCTACTCATCTCAAGTGCATTTATTAGTGTAAAATTACTGACTTTCTTGCAATAAATAAAATATTTAATTCTGTGCTCATTTTGAAATTATTCATTTTTCGTGTTAGTTAGGCACTAAACTCTCAGCTTGGGGAAATCTTGAAAGAATAATGTATTTAAACTAGAGCGAATGCCAGGATTTGATAACTTCACGACTTAAGTAGATCTTTTGCGCCGCTATTAGCCCGAGCGTAGGTTAGGTTATTACATATTAAGCATAATTAACATGTTTTTGGCCAACTAATATTTGTAATGTTTTACCCTATGTTCTTATTCTTTTTAATATAAGTAGTTAAATAGCCTCCGTCTTTTATTACTCAGCCCATTTTTTATAATTGTTCATGTTTCCCGCACTTAGTTGCGACGGGATGACAAATGGACCTGCCTGGAAGTCCGCTACCCCTAAATGAAACGGTTTGCGGAAAGTTCGTTCCCCACATTTCGTTCAATACATTTCGTACCCCACATTTCGTTCCCGGGATATTTCGTCTCCCCACATCTCGTACCCGGAAACTTCGTTCCCGACCGAGCTCAATTTGTCTCCTAGATTACAGGGTGTTTAAAAACGAGTGCAGCGATCGTAATGCCGTTAGAAAAATGAAAGATATTTTAATTAATTAATTTATTATAATAAACTTAGAAGAACTATATACAGTATGTCCCCGGCTTGAGTTTACAAGAGGGAATTACATTTTACTTTTAGTTTTAAATAAAAATGCGCAGTTTGTAGAGAATTTTAAGAAAATTTTTAGTTTTTCAAAGTCGGCCTTGACAGTTAAGCAAAAACTATTTTCTTTTCAGGTAAACTACCATTTTTGTTCATGATACAGCAAAATATTACTAAGGAAAGTTGTTCACAATCAGAAATTATGGCCCTATACAAAATATCAGGAAGATACTTGGATTAAACCGTCATTTTTAAAAAATACAATTTATTTTCTTCTTACAAGTGTATTATAATAAATTAATTAATTACAATATCTTTCATTTTTTAACTGTATTCCACTCGCTGCACTCGTTTTTCAACACCCTGTATCTAGGAGACAAATTGAGCTCGCTCGGGAACAAAGTTTCCGGGTACGAGATGTGGGGAGACGAAATATCCCGGGAACGAAATGTGGGGTACGAAATGTGGGGAACGAAATGTGGGGAACGAACTTTCCGTATCCCAAATGAAACACAGGTAGGGTACGTTATAATATTCACAGCCACTACGTGATACCCAAAAGGTAGTTTACACTAAACATCATTTTTTGGTAACGTTTGCTTTCGTTCAACTGTTTTCCGTTACTTACAGCAGCCGCCTGAAATTTAGCATTTTTTTTGCATAAATCGTTACTATCTCCATACTTTATATTAAAATGGTTAGCATTTTGACACAAAACTTTTGAGCTACACATTTAATAACGTAAGTTTGGTTTGCCACACCTAAACGCTCCGGCTTAGCATGAGAAAACTCTGATCAAAGAGTTGCAACATCCGGTATAATATCTACTATTGAGTATAATTTATGCACAAGTATGGCAAACGTCCAAATATTCTGGTCTGACAGTTTAACCTCGAAATTTGACAGCAAAAACACAGATGAATAGTCGCACAAAAACCAACGTAAATAAATGCAAAATCACCAACAAACAATAAATTTCGCGTCAGGTAAATATGCAGTGTAATTATGACTTAAGCAGTGTGGCTAACCTGATTAGTTGCCTTTAGTGACGTAACAGGTGACGCGCTAACCTGCAATTGTTCAACTTCCTGCAATTTCGGTATCCAAATCTGACGCCAACCGCAAAATCAAGGGACGTTATCGCAATAAAAATCTTCTGCAAGAAGTCTGGGGCTGGAAATCTCTCTCTGGACCTCGTACAATGTCTATTCTTGATGCTGCCCACAGTTGATGTACCCTCGGAACTACTTTCCTGTTCAAATTTACCTTGAAAGTGGAGCTTTGTTGCTGGTTCACAAAATCGAAGAACACCACGGCTCTCAATTAACGCTGAATTATTCCTGGTTTCTGCTCTCTGGGCGTAGGCCTCAAGGAAATCCTCCTCTACACGTAGCACACAAAATTCTAACGGCTGCTAATCTGGATCTTGTCGAAAACTGGCCTCGATGTCGGACTCACTTGGGCAAAACTTTCAGATCACTTCCCTTTTCACTGGGATTCAATAACACAATGAAATTCTACACACAGGCACTCTGCAGACTGGTGATTAATAAAAACAGCTTTTCGACTTTTATATTGAAAAAAATACAATTTCTTACGAGCCAAACTTGCACACAGCTTTTTTTATTATAGCTTGGGTTGTCAATAATAACAATGGAACATCACGTACCTTAGCAACTAATTACAACTGTTTTGAAGTAAGTTTTGTCCAACTGTTTTTTGGTTAATTGTCCATCGTAGCACTTTATAACCTCAAATCTCTGTTTATTACACTTTAGTTTTAAATAGCACTGTTTTTCACGAGTTTTAATAGCACTGCACTATTGTTTTCCTTCTAACATAGATGGCCTTTTCATGCTTTTTACATTCTATGCTTCCTTTACATCGCTTTTTACCTTTCTGCTGCATTGGCGATTGTTGGCATTGTAATTTTTAATTCTAACACTGCATATAACTTTTCTACGTCTCGAAACATCTCTGTATCTTATTAAATTCACATTCTTGTCTTGACTTTACAATATTAACTCTGTCAGTCCACTTAAATTAAGTGCGTCTGCCATAACAAACACAATTATTGAAAATTGAGTTAAACGTAACCCTTCCGATACTGTTATATCTAATGCTAACCTCTGTCAATCAAATTATAGTTACTGCTAATCATCTTTTGTGCATTTATTAGTGTATTATAATTACTTTAATGTTGCAGTAAACAAAATATCAATTCTGGGCTTATTTGATTTTTTTTTCATTTTTGTGTGTTAGTTATGCAATCAGAATTGCTGTAGCAATTAGACCATTACAATATGTGTAATCAGTTTAGAAGGTTATGTGTAAGAATAGCTTTAGCTAAACTTTGCCTTCTCAACTGAAAATTTTCCAGGGAAAAATTAGGGAAGCTAGGAAAAATGTTTCGTTTGCCCGGGGAAATGACAAACAAACAATATTTCATTCTTTGAAATAGGAACACATTAGTAAGAACAAAGGAAAAAATCAAAATAGAAACACTTACTTGAGCTGCCACCAGAGCTCGGCACATTTCTTCCCGTTCAGCATCGCTCACAACTTGCCCATTTTGATCCAGCTTAGGATTTGACTGTAAATGCTGAAACAGTTGGCTTCTGGACGAAGCCAAACTTGCCCTTAGAACCCTTAGAATTATAGCATAGACAGGTGCGCAGCGAAACACTCTCTCATCACATCGCATAATCTACAAAACCTGTTTTAAAAACTTTCCATTTCTACCTGAAACAAACCCACCTGCAACGGATCATCAGCCACATCACTCCTCGTTAGTCCGTGCAAATTTCCAACCACATTTTTCACGGTCAAGACCCATAAGCGGCGAGGCAAGACGGTGTTCAGCCTCAACCACACGTCCTTGTATAAATCCTGTAAATACCGTGGCAAGTTCTTCCCCAAAATTTTCTTAGCAAACTGTGTGAAGATTTCGGCAAAAGGCCAAATGTCAATTGCTGGCTTTTTCAACAGCACCTGCATCATCTTTGCGCACTTCGAAGGATTGCTCTCTATGGAGTTGAATGCCTCTAATATAAACAACTCGCTTATGTAACTGCTCCTATGATCGGTTTTAAAGGACATATCGTCCAGCCAATCCTCCACGAGCGTCAAATGGGGGAAATGAGTAGCTAGAAGCTTTAAAAGGGGCCCAAAAAGACCAGAATACGAACTTTGATCCTTCTGAGCATGATGTAAGAGATACTTAATAGGTAACTCCGACATAAACTCGGCACTGTAGATTTTTATTTTCCTTCCAGATGCTGTCAAACTGGGTGCATTCGTCAAGCGGCAATCCTCATACAACAACAAATAATAAAGGAGAAGAAGCTGAGGAGTTAAGCTCTTCTCATTAATGTAAACACTCTCATAATCACAACTCATATCAAACTCCAGGTTAAAAATCGAGCGCTTCGGATCAAAATATTGGCCAAAAATGGAGCTCTGAAAAACGCGACGTATCTCGTTCTCGCTCAACGGCTTATTAGTCACTTCCAAATTCCTTTGGTTTGATAAAATCACACTGCTGACATACACTTCCACAAGTAAAGGTAGTACCGGATGCAGAGGACTCGTACTGGCGCAAATTTGCCTGTAGATCCAGCTTTTGATATTGACGTTGTGCTTGGCGAACGCTCGCGACTTCAACAACTGATGTATGCAATGCACAGGCAGAAATCCAGCCATGTTGGCATTCAAGTTAGGCGTCACGGGGACTTTGACGGCATGGGAGGTGACGACCTGCTCCGTGAAGATTTCCTGGGTAAAAACTTGCTTCATCCTGGTCATGTTATTGTGGCGGATTGGAATTTTCATGCCTAAAGTGGCACAGACGAGGTCGCAAATGGCACTGAGCTGGTTGCTGTGGAAATGTATGGCCATTAACAGCAGCATTTCGCCGAAGGATGCCGACACGCCACTTGTGGATTCAAAGTACGCCTCCTCGCGGACCAACCATTGAACCTAAAGTTTTAAATACAATTTAACCTCAAACTCTTGTAGCTTTAAGCTTTACTAGTCAGCCAACGCTTGTGGGAAAGCATCACATAGGCAACATTAATATACCAGCAATTAAGACTGCGACTTACCCAATCAATGCTTTTTTTTTCGTGTTCAGGCTGCGAAACAAGTGATGGACAAGCGATCAGCATGCACAAGCCCAACGATGCAAATCTCACACCGGCCGGGGTTGGGCTAGGATGTGACGTTAGCAACTGAACGATGAGACTAACTTCTTCATCTTGAAACCTTCAAATGCAATTTTTTATGGTTAAAAATTAAAATCTATCTATTTAGAACTGACTTGATGGCTGCTATTCCACGCAACGCACAATATAGCCGAAGCAATGCGGCAGCTTGCACTACGTAACTATCTAGCAGCTGACCATCAGGGCAAGCCTGAATGATGCTTTGTAGCCGACACAACAAGTCCTCTCGCAGCAGCTGCAATGAGGTACTAGATACCTCGCCCTTCCTCTTTTGACCAGTGCGGATGAATAGGGCAAACCAATTTCTATAACAAAATTATACTTTGCTTTTAATTAATATCTTTAAATTTAGTACTATATTTCAAGTGCAATTGAAAAACAGTTATACCATACAAACCTAATGCCTTGATCATTGCCAAGCAATAGCCCAGACACAAATGCGACCATATCGCTCTCCTGGTCATAATTGGATGTCCGACTGCCATTATCCAGAGACAGTGTAATTGCAAGAGCAGGCATGCGGCACAGCTCCACACACTTACTACGTACAGCTAGGGCTTGTGAAGGATTCATTTTGCAAAGCATCGATATGGCATTCAAACGCACTGCACTGTGCGGGTTTTCCTCCTGCTTTTCGCCCCTTTGAATTAAATTGGTACAAACTAAAAGTAAATATTGGCAGTTTCCCATTATTGATGTACAATTTTAATATCAATAAAATTATCTCATTTCAAAAGCAAAACACTTTACAGAGTTCATATCAATCACACAATCAGGAAGTAAAACCACATCTGCTGACCACAATGCAAATTTTAGAACACTATAAATAGTCTAAAAGATCCAAACAATATGTTGAGGGTAAGCATTCGTTTTCTTAAATATCTCACCTTCTCGAAACGAATCGGGAAAATTGGCAACAACTCTACAAATAATCGCAGGTCCATTGTGCACGTGTAAAAGAGTTTCAGCCATGCTCTGCACATTCAAAAGCATCGCAGCTCTGCCAATGCAATGCAAATCACGTCGGAAATCTCTTCGATATAGATATCATTATCAAACAATTCGGATGATTTCATATAAAAATCCTGTTCTATGTGAGTTTCCCCGCCATCCTGAATTTGCGATTGTATGAACAGTAGCTCGCTTAAAACTAGCCTCAAGCGCCTGGTCATGTCCGACCGCTCGTATTCCAATGCAAGACCATTCGGCAGGTTGCTTATGAGGACTGAATCGCTTTGAGAGGTGCTACTTTTTTGCCGTAGCTGCTGCTCCTTTCGTACATCAGATTCCAGAGCGTGAAAGTCGATGGAAAGAAGGGCAACGATGGAGTTCACATATTCGATGCCTGAAATTATAGTTAAGATGTCGATTTCTGTCGGGAACACTTCTTAGAGGTGTCCAGCGGCGAAATGAGGCTCATTCGCACCAAGCAGGGCAAAAATGGGGCGGATTTCTGGCTCGCAGCATTTTGCGAGTTCGTCGATGTCGACGTTTTGTATTGCATGAAACACTTTTGGCGATACACTCTTCCTGAATGCCATTGTTCTTGATTAACTTTTGAATTTATATGTGTACCATGTTCCAATTTTTAGTTGTAAACATTGCCGATAAAATAAACTTAAATTAATGAGGTTAGGTTGAACAAGTGTGTGACGTTTTAGCACGCCGATGACGTACACTAGAGGTAGTGTCTCTTGTTCCAGCAGTTTATATTCAATGGTAATAATACAAGTATTTTAGTGGATATATTTTTGAAAAAATATTTTGCCGTTTCCATGTAAATTATTGCGGTTAAATTTCACGACCTGCGGCTCGTGACATTTTTAATGTGACTTTGTTGAGTAAAATTTGCAATAATTTCTATGGGAATGCAAAATATTTTTTTTAAATATATCCACTTCTAGTGGTATTTGGGACAACTATTTAACAATATTAATACATAACGGTTAACTTTATTAAAAAATAATCCAACAATTAATATAATTATTCATTCTCAATTAAATTTAGCGGAATACTTCCAAAACACAACATTTTAACATTTTTAACGCAAGCCAAGCTTTGTTCACACAGTTTGTTGGTGTTTAGGGAAAATGTATGTATGTATGTATAGATTATACATAAATAATAACTGCTTTTATTAATCATTAATTTATAAAAAACTTTGAAAATGTCGTGAAGGAATTTTACAAAAATCTTTATACTCTAATCATAATGTAATAAACTTTTAAATTGTAATGAATACATAAATTACTGAAGAAGCCACCAAAAATGGCGAAACGTTTAATAATTTTAAATTTTCTTCAACTTTTGTTTCACGACTACATGATTTTTATTTATCATCAAAAATTATACATATTAAATAATTTTGACTAATATGTATGTATGTATAATCGATAACCTCGTTTTACCTTTCGGTGTAGAGGGTGTTGCTTTATGTGCTTGCATCTGGCGGTACAATGCTCAACTTGCCCCGGATTCGGGATACAAAGTTGGAGCGCGCCTTTTGTGCTTGCACAGCAACCATTGTGTGAGGTGTGTGTGTGTTATGTTGACCTTGTTACTCTACCTCTTAGGTCTGTGGTTCTGAGTAGAGGACAGTTAATTTGGTGCCCAACTGTGAATCGTCTCACCGAGCCCGGTTCAAATCGCAAGGCTGCGGAAAATGCTTAATGCAAGGTAAGCGCTTACCCATCTGCGCTACTCGGCTTCTCTAATTTTTTCACTAATATTCTCCTACTTTTAAATAACCCTTATGCATATTTAATTGGAAATTTTCCATAGCAACGGCGATTATTAATCATCCGAAATTTTTGGAAATTTACCGGGAAATTTCCACTTTTGTCACTGTCATCACAAAAAAACCGTAAAATTTTTGTATTTAAATATTAGTTTTATTATTTTTAATTAAAAGAAAAATTACTGTTTTATTTATGCGTGATATTCTCTATCAAAATATACGCTTGCATAAAAAAATTCCTATAGAAATATTTGCAGAAATTGTTCCGCGCTTTTTTACTTCCTTTTACAATAAAGGAAGTATTGGATTCACCCCAAAAATTGGAAATTGAGTTTTCAACAGATCTTTACGTTTTAGACTCCCCTGAACCCAAAAAACATTTTTTTTATTGGTCTGTCTGTGTGTGTGCATGGGCGTAGCCAGGGAGAGGCAGGGGTGGGCAGTTGCCCACCCCTAAATTTTTATAAAGAGCAAAAGGCAGTTGATTTATAATCATTATTGCAATTCACATTCTACAGAGTGTTTCACTTTACATGGAAGCACCCCTGTATTTTCTTTGTTTTTGTATGAATCAATTTGAATTTGTTACCAGTTGTACAACTCACCAAGAGGCATCTATTCATGTCCTTGAGCGCAAATGACGTTATTAGCCTGGCCTACTACGATGAAAAACATGAGTCGTATTGTCAATATTTTGCATCGCGTTAGAGTTACAGCAAAAAGTTATCAATAAAAGTTGTTTAGAATCAAAAGAATACCCCAGATACCGATTTTTGTTTAATAATTCGAATTTTTAATTTTTATCCATAAATCTGTCAGTCTCAAATTTCAACTTTTAATTTGGTATCAAATGGTGCCATGGAGAAACAACATTTTTATTATTGTTGCACACAAATTAAAAAGTTGATACATTTTTTAAACAGTTCCAGGTTAAATAGGTGCACGCCCTGGATGCTTTCCATTAAATATTCTAGCTACTTCTCTATTGGATCTTGCATTTTCACCAGTAATTCTAATTATTTCTACTTTCTCAGCTACAGTTAAACGTAATTCAGCCATTATTAATAGCTAATGACGTTTGCAACAATAATAAAAATGTTGTTTCTCCATGGCACCATTTGATACCAAAATTAAAAGTTGAAATTTGGGACTTTGACAAATTTATACATAAAAATTAAAAATTCGAATTATTAAACGAAAATCGTTATCTGGGGTACTCTTTTGATTCTAAACAACTTTTCTTAATAACTTTTTGCTGTAACTCTAACGCGATGCAAAATATTGACAATACGACCCATGTTCTTCATCGTAGTAGGCCAGGCTAATAACATCATTTGCGCTCAAAGACACGAATAGATGCCTCTTGGTGAGTTGTACAACTGGTAAAAAATTCAAATCGATTCATACAAAAACAAAGAAAATACAGGGGTGCTTCCATGTAAAGTGAAACACACTGTATAACATTTTAAAAAAATCTGGTGTGATACACTCACACAACTTCCTTTTACAGTGATCTTATAATTAGTCAAAAATTTAATTTTTAATTTTTAAGCATTTGTCAAAAATTTTCAAAAATTACGAATTCTACAAAAACAGTACAAAATAGAGCGTTAGTTAAAGAGACAAATTTTCTCTAAAATCTTAAGCAGAATTCAAAAATGTAATAATATACCGGGTGTTCTATTTAAAATAGGAGTTAATAAAAAAAATAGAAAAAAACAAAAGAAACCCACTTTAGAAGTTTTCAACTGAAAAATCACCTATCTCACGTCAATGCACATTAAAAATGTAATAAAAATGTAAAGTTTAAAAAAAATCGTTAGAGCCGTTTTTGAAAAAATCGAAAAAAACTGAAAAATCACAAGAGTCAACACCTACTTCCGGTTATGCGATTTTCTTCAAAAGCTTGCTGTCTCATCTACATAGTACACAAAACTTATATATGAAGTTTCAACGCCATACCTCTTTTCGTTTTTGAGATATTCTGTTCACAGACAGACAGACACACAGACAGACAGACACACAGACCAATGAAAAAAAATATGTTTTTTGGGATCAGGGGACTCTAAAACGTGAAGATTTGTTGAAAACTCAATTTCGAATTTTTGGGGTGAATCCAATACTTCCTTTATCGTAAAAGGAAGTAAAAAGAAGCTACGATCTGTAGCAGATTTGCGAAAACTGATGATATTTCAACTTATGATTTTTGTAATTTGTAAAAAATAAAATAAAACTATAATAATAATGATAATAGTTGATTGTGTAATTAAATTTATGCCCCCCTCTAACTGGAATCCTGGCTACGCCCTTGTGTGTGTCTCTGCCTGTGAACAGAATATCTCAAAAACGAAAAGAGGCATGGCGTTGAAACTTTATATATAAGTTTTATGTACTATGTAGATGCGATAGCAAGCTTTTGAAGAAAATCGCGTAACCGGAAGAAGGTGTTTACTCTTGTGTTTTTTCAGTTTTTTCGATTTTTTCAAAAACGGCTCTAACGATTTTTTTCAAACTTCACATTATTATTACATTTTTAATGTGTATTGATGTGAGATAGGTGATTTTTCAGTTGATTACTTCTAAAATGAGTTTTTGTTTTCTTTTCTATTTTTTTTATTAACTCCTATTTTAACTAGAATACTCGGTATATTATTATATTTTTTAATTCAGCTTAAAATTCTAGAGAAAATCGTACGACACTCATTAATGACCAATAGAAAAATTAGTTCACGAGCCGTATCCAAGACAACAAAAAAATTTCTTGGAAATTTTTTGTAGGTAGACATTACTTCTTTTTAGGGTTTGTGTCGTTACGATTTTCTTACCGAATCTGCATTCGAGCATTAATTCATATCCGGAAATTATTTTTCGTGCATTCAACAACGTCCTAATTTGCCCTCGCGTCCCGCTCAGGCAAATTAATACGACGTTGTTGGAACGCACTCAAAAAAATTTCCGGAAAGAATTAATGCTCTTATGAGATTATATGTGAAAATTTGTCTCTTCACCTAACGCTCTATTTTGACGGTTTTTGTAGAATTTGTAATTTTTGAAGATTTTTCACAAATAAAAATGAACACCAAATCTTTTACTAAGTATTCGTACATGCCTTCAAGAAAAATCCCTCCTCCTTCGGAGTCGGGTGATTTTCAGTTGTCATGCTTTTTCATTGAAAAAATAGCTGCAAAACATTTTGCCAAATATTTACGAAAATGTTTCAAGCTCTTGTTATATTTCTACTAATAATTTTTGGTATTCCGATAGAAGTTTCCAATCAACTCTATCATGAAATTCTTTTATAGATTTTTCTAATAATTTTTGATATTCTGAAACACGCTTCCAATCAACTTTATCTTCAAACACATGTATAAAATATCTAGATAATTTTTGATATCGTGAAACATATATCCAGCTAAAACGTTTTCGTTTTCTAGCTTCATCAATAACAAATGGTCTAATATCTGAATTCTTAATATATTTAACCAACCCTTTGCAGTCGAGATTACCTAATATTTTTTTTATTGATTTAATTGCCTTTTGCTAATTCCATTTATTTATCTTATTAATTTATCAAGAAAAAATATTTATCACTCCATTGTTATCTTTAATTATTCCCATTCTTATCGTATTTAATTCTTAACATGTACATCTTTTTCTTTTTAAACGTTTCAACAATTCGTCTACGTGTGCATCCTTCTCTATCAGATAGAAATACAAAAAAATTGAAACTAATAGAAAAAATTAAGGAATAAGTAGGTAGTCTTTATCGGAACGAGAAGTTGAAAATTTAATTTTATTTGCTTTATCAAATAATGATTTAAAAACAAATATGCAAAGAAGCTTCCTATACCAATTTTAAAAATGTTTATCTCGATCCAAGTCGTTTGTCAGATAAAATTAAAGAAAATGAATGTGGAGATGTTAGAATTCTTGGCATTCATTAGGTATGATATTTTAAAAATAAAATGTTATTGTAATTCAACTGGAACGCATGCACCTATTGAAATAACACATTATTTACACACATTCAGGTTGATTCAGACTAAAAAAAAATTTTTTTTTAAATGATCCACCCATCTATAGTCATTTGTGTTTAGTTATTTTATGTTTATTGGAAGTTGAAAGAATGAAATGGAAATGGAAAGATGTAATCAAACGAACTAGAATGAGTAAAATTAAAGTTATTCTAAAAAATATAAGTACAAATGAACTTGTTTTGGTGTGTCAAGTGTGATAAAAGAACAATTCACGTTTGAATAAAAAAAAATAAAAGGATGATAGATGGTGATTGAAAGCTAAGTGTGCCGTATGGAGTACAAAGAAATCATAATTCATATAATCTCCAAGCTGTTCAAAATACTTCAAAAACTAAGAAAATAATGTAAAAAATTAATAGCTTCCAAACAGCGGTTTAAAAACTGTGAAAAATAACGCCGTCAAAGTGCAATACAAGTATGTTTATGCAGAAATTAAAAATAATAGAAAAGAATATGATTTTCATCTAAAAATCTGATAAACATGGCTTTATTTCTAATTTAACTAGATGTTTAGCTAAAATTAATGTTACAAAAAAAATTGAAGTACGTGCCCTATCCTGAATCTGAAAAAAGTTATTTGGTAAATACTGATTATTTTGCTTATTTTTTATTTATGATCTAACTTAGAATTTCAATTCTGATCTAGATCAGTACGATAACGTAAGACAAAAAGTGCTATAAATTCAAATGGATGGATGGATGAAAAATGGTTTTAATCCAAGTGATAAATATGGATTGCGTACAAGTCAAAATAATAGTATATTGCTTTATTAGAATTAAAAATGGCATTTTGTTTGAAAAGCAAAAATTGCACGTATTTAGAGGGGTAACCCAGTCTTAACATTCGAGCATATTTTTACCACTCGAGCTAGCGCAGCCAAGCGAGAGTGGTAATTTATGTGAGAAATGTTGAAGACAGTTACCCCTCGAAATGCGTTCATTAGTTTATTGTTCATTGAGGCAATCATTTTGAATCAATAATAATTACTAAAGACTGCTAAATCGAAATCGGACTATCATGAATATGTGTGATGTTGCTATAGCCGTATAGTGCATGCATGTTAAATGTATGTTAACATTCGAGGACGCGATCATGTTAAACACTGTTTAACATTTCAATGAACAATAAAAGAATTTAATACAAGTAGTTATTACATATTTACTTACTTATAAATGTTTTCAATGTGTGTAGAGTGGTATGGAGAATTGAAAAAGTTTCATACGTTATATTTAAATTTAGCGGATTTCGTTTTTACCCAAGAATCTCATTAGCCTTTTGTTTTCTTTTTACCTGATAACGTTTTGAATAACCAAAATGGAAATCCAACTGCATGGAAGCATGCAAGTTATACAAAATATTTAATTTTTAGTTGGAGAAGAGGGAAATCCAGCAGAACACCAAATTATGATATTGACAATGGGGACTACTATGGTACTATGATTTATTTTATTCGAGTTCTGATTACGCTAAGGCTTTCCATGGACTTAAAATTGAAAAGGTTTGAAAACGCAATATGAAGAGGGAAGCGAGTGATTGACAACCTCCGCGAACACGCGATGCAGGAATTCCCATACTACCAGACGGACTATTAGCTAGAGAGTGCCAAAATTATAAAACCCTCGAAGACACAATGACTGCGTTGCAGCAGTCAATGAAGGCCAGATCACTCGAGTAGACAAGGAAGCCATAAATCCCTTTGCTGAAGATACAATGGCTGTTAATTCGATGATAGGAGATTCCATCCCGTTCGAGTACACGATTCGGTGGGTGGGGGGAAAAGAGTAATAAAGCACGATCGGGAACAAAAACCCAGGAATTCATTACAGAGCCGGGTTAGGGGGGGGGGGGCTAAGGGGGCTGCAGCCCCGGGCCACCGAATTTCGGGGGCCTCGAAATGATTCGAAGGTTATAATCTAGTGCGGTTTCTAATCATTTACATCCCTTTGTACCCGTTGCATAAATGGGAACGGGGCCTCTAAAAAAATTTAGCTCTGGGCCTCACATATCCTTAATCCGGCTCTGATTCCTTACGTGCTCTTTTTTACGAGGTCTAACTTGACACCCGAGATTTTACTGGTACCACACTAGTTATCAATCGCGCACGATATTTCATTTTATTAGTGCTGTTGTTATCCACAATGTATTTATTATTTCTATTTACACGAATGTAAACCAGCAAATTAAAATAGGAAAAGCCTGAACCTTGGGTTGAATAGTAGTCTGATATAATTGTGAACTTCCTATTTGTGTTGGTTTATATTTGCCGCGGTCTGTTCTTATTCATCGATCATTTAAAACGAATATTCCGAGTATGTTTTTTGAACATTTAACAGTTCCCGTATTCACGAAGATTATAGAATTGTATAACAAGATTTTATAATATCCTTGTTCAATCCTACTATTGAAACATGTTGTTTCTTACTTGGAAACGAAGCGTTTGTTTTGCTCTCTCATATATGGTTTGTGAGATACTAGTAATCTACGATACAAGTGTGTAAAGCTAGTCTTTAGTCACGAGTGGGGCAGAGTTAAAAGCAAGTGAGCAAGCGTTTTAAGCCCCGCGAGTGACTAAAGAAGCTTTACGCATGTGTATCGTAGAATATTTTATTTACGATAGAATCTGGAAAACACGGTAAAATAAAAATATATTTTAAATGTAAATTAGGATTACGGCGTAATTTTGCGTGGTTAAAAATTTTAAAACACATTGCTACTGACGACGTGACTAATGAAAACATGTTATTAAACAGTCGTTTTACAAACTTAAAACTGCCAACTAAAAGTCAATTTTACACACTGCCGTAGATAACAGTATATTATGTAACAAGTTTTATAAAAATCACTTTAGTCTCGAGTTTTTTAGGCACGAGCGGAGCGTAGCGCAGCGAGTGTTTAATAAACCAGTGTCTAGACGAGTTTATATAATGTGTTACATACTATACTTTTTCTACGACCACAAATTTAGACAATATAACATCATATTATTTTATTAAGATTTTAAATATTAGGTTACGTTAAATTATGCTCGACAAACGTCAATGTTGACTGTTGAAAATTAACTTTATTTTAGTTTTGGCTGTGGCCAATAAAGCAAATACTGTTTGAACCTAACTTCACCCCGTGACTAAAACATCGTTGCTAACTTCAGCCAATGACTAAGAGGTTCTTTAGTCACAGGTTATGAAGGCGTGATTAAAAGATCACTTAGCGACGTGTATGTTAGTATGTTAAATGCCGTTTTAGTTATAGGAGTATAAAAAACTTTTTGCCCACTCATTTTCCCCACTTCTAAAATATGTCAAATTCGAGATACCAACCTCAAATTTGACATAGACTGGCAATAAACTTTAGTACTGCCAAACGTGTAACACGAACAAATTTTATTTCGAACCAATGTTTTTTGATATAAATCACGCAAATTATACAATTTTAATGTTTATTCAAAAATTGAGTGGCAGGATTGAACAAAACGCTATACAGCACTCGTGAGAAACTAAATCACTCACTTGTTTGTCTTTCTACACTCGACTTCACTTCGTGTATAAAATCGACAAACTGTTTAAAGATGTTACAGTTTTAATGTAGGTAAATTATGGACAGCCTGAAAACGATTGACTGTCACGAGACTTAACCAAACTTACATCCTTGTCGCGACAATCTAGTAATGAATAAGGCAGAATAAAGACAAACATGGATTGACTAATCTTTATATACCGTGTGTCCACAGGAGGACGCACCATAGGGATTACCTAATAGAATAGAAATACAGTGGCTATATACAGAGACAGTGTGGCCATACGAGTGTCTCATTTCTTATTGGTCAGTTAAAATACGTCATCAGAGCGGCCATATTTGTGCTAAACTCTGTGAGGATTACGTTGCTCGTATATGTGAATTGTGATTAATTCTGTTATAACTAAGTGAAATAGTGTAGTATATTTGTTTTTTGAACGTTAATTGTGAAAATAAAGTTTTTTTTAACATAGTTTATAGAAGTCTGAACATATAGGTGAGTAATTTTATAATATTAATCGCAAAATAAGCGGCGTATTAATTTAACCTTACAATAAATTTCTATTATGCAGACATGCCGGGGTGTGCTGCAATAAATTGCACAAATTCCAATGCCAAAGGCTTCATAATGATACATTTTCCCAGTAATTCTGTTCGACGAAAAGAGTGGGTTATTAAAATGAAACGAGATAAATGGATTTCAACAAACTATTCGTGTATCTGCGTGAAGTAAGTAGCGGTAAACTTCCCCAAGTTAGTATGCAGTGTGTATTATAGTTTTTATTGCATTTTAATGTTTGATTACAGGTACATTTTGCCCCAGAAATGTGGGAGAAGACACGAGAAGATGAGAAGCGTAAATTGAAAAGCAATGCTACACCTACTTTTAGGCCAGTCACCGTAGACACAAAAATCGCGTTAGGTCGCAAAAAATTGCACTGCGCTGATTTTTAGGTATGTTGTAAGGATAGATACCAATCGTGTAAAACCAAGTTTGCAGCTTCGAAAGACCTGTGCTAACTGCGTGGTGCTCGAAAAACCTTTTTTCTTTGGACTTTTTTTAGTTTTTGGCTTATTACTTCTAAAAGCTGTATCCTTTTACCTTTTACCCGTATACTTTTAAAGTAGACAAAATTTTCTACAATTTGAGTGTGACAGCAGCGTAGGTTGAATACGTCCAGAGATACAGCGCTTCAAAGATTCGCAATTTTTTTCAAAAAGTTCGAAATTGTAGTTTTAGCCACCTTCCGAGCAGAATATCGGTTAAAATGCTTCTCCTACGAGGAAAGTCATGGGAAATAAAGTTGTAGAGCAGTTACTTAGCTTTAATTTAAGTATAAGTGTAACCGTATAGGTCCAATAGTTCACTTGTTATCAGGAAAAAACTAAAAATTAGGGAAAACGGATTTTTCAAGAAATGGAGGTCCTGTTATTAATATTGCACAGTTACCTATAGAATGTTACAAAAATAACATTACATTTATAAATTTGATTTATTGTTATATACAGTGTCCGCCAACATTTGCTACAATTTGAGCGTTACAGCAGCTTCGTAAGTCCAATACGTCCCGAGATACAGCACTTCAAAAATTGTAGTTTTAGCCGTCTTCCGAGTAGAGTATCGGTTAAAATACCTATCCTACGAGGAAATGAAATTATATAGCAGTTATTTAACTTTAATTTAAGCACAAGCGTAACCCTGTAGAACCAATAGTTCCCTTGTTATCAGGAAAAAACGAAAAATTAAGGAAAACGGATTTTTAAAGAAATATATCCTGACGAATTGCAGAATTTTTGTAAATGATAATAAAGACATAACTCAGTGGAAAATGGTTTATATCATGCAAAATTAAACTGAGTACAGTTAATAATAAGGTATAAAGTTATCAAAATTGTATAAAAATTATTTTGATAGTTTGGGGGACCTGGGATGTGAAATGCTGAACGTGAAGTGATGGCGGGACCTCAGCTCAATTTTATAATAAATTACAAGAAAGAAGTAGATATGTAATATTAGGCTTACCTTTACGCACTTAACGAGACAGTCGTGTTCGTTTGGAAGGCCCAGGTTCATCAGACGGCTTTTCTTGGGGCTCCGGAGACTCCTCTAATGTCGGATTAGATCTACTACTAGATACTAGTGGTAAAACGTCGTCGACGTCGTCTCTTCATCCAACTCAGCCATGGCTAAGGGAGGAGTATTCAGGCAGGTCTTCCCCTGACAAACTTTGCAGAGAACAGAGCATTTCAGCGCTGCTCTCTGGCAGGAGCAGCTCCCTCCTCTGCACCCTTTCTGGCATCTGCATGACATGAATTTCAGTAGAGTTAGCGGCGCTGGTTCCTTGGTTAAGGTCACCGGTGTCAGTCCCTGCTGGTTCCTTGTCCACCCCCAGTTGGTGGGCTCTTTATCTACTCTTAACCACTTCTGCATCTGGTGGTAGGTTCTGTAGGAATGTTGGGTACCAGCCTCTTCGGTTGGGGGCAGACGAGAGAGGTGGACTTTGGCGTTGGCAGCAGATCGGACAAATATCCCGTAACGCAGGCCGTGGAGAGAGTCGTCTTCTCCCCCACCATACAGCGCCACGAGACATTTATTGCCAGCAGAGGCTATTTTCTCATGAGTGGCGTCATGGTTGAGAAACGTGGTAGCCGCGTCAAGAAGGTCTGGCTGTTTTGAAAGGACGCCTAACATCTTCGTTTTCCCTTGCCAGAAAAGGGCAGAGGTGGTGTCGCAACCAGTGAAGGCGTGAAGGAACAACTCTATCCCAGGGGGTAATGAGAGCTCTCCTCGAATGAATGATGTTGAAGAGAACTGCTCACAACCGGTTCCACCCCTACCACTTTTTTGGAAGAAAACATTTTGTATGCTGGAGCCCAATCCATTAAGGAGCACCAAGAGGTCGACATCCTCTCCAGCGATTATGACGTGCTCGTACTCCTCGCTCTTCTCCAATGCTGCCCTCACAATGAGGCAATCGGCGTCCTTTGGGGCTTGCTTTGTTTCGATCCCTTGGCTATCCAATCCAGTGCAGATGAAGTTGATCAAGCGCTGCTTGTTTTTTGGGTTGGACGACGTAGCCTCTCTGCTGTCTTTGTGCTCCTAGCAGCCCCCTCTTCTGGGTAGCCATCGAATACAACTGACACATTTTTCCCAAAATGGTTGAACGTGTAGGTAATGTAAGCAGCTACTATTTCGCTCACTGAGCTGTTCCGTTGCCATATAACCTTGTGAAGCAAGTACCCTCCGTCCACTACAACAAACGTACTTTTTCCAACAGCGACGTTTTCTGGGAGGGGCGTGAAGGCAGAGTAGAATGATGATTTTGTTCCTTTTCGCATTCCCTCTTCGGAGAATAGAGCCATGGGATACGGGGCCAACTCGTATGTAAAGTGGAGTTTTAGGTCGGCATCAGACTGTTTCGTTATACATAACCGTTGGAATATTGTTAGAGGGTCTATAGCAACCTGCTTGTTGTGCACCTTGACGGTGGCTGCTGACAAGGTTCGTACTTTGTCTTTCCTTTTAAATGCAACATTTCCAAACGACATTCCAGTTATTTGTTTGACTCCATCACATCCCATTTCTCGTGCCATGTGGCAATTCACTTCAGGGCCTCCAACCAACTATTGGACCTATAGGGTTACACTTATACTTAAATTAAAGCTAAGTAACTGCTCTACAACTTTATTTCCCATGACTTTCCTCGTAGGATGAGCATTTTAACCGATATTCTGCTCGGAAGGTGGCTAAAACTACAATTTCGAACTTTTTGAAAAAAATAGCCAATCTTTGAAGCGCTGTATCTCTGGACGTATTCGACCTACAAAGCTCATGTCATACTCAAATTGTAGAAAAATTTTTAAAAGTGTATAGGGCGACTTTTTTCGTAGGATACAGCTTTTAGAAGTAATAAGCCAAAAACTAAAAAAAGTCCAAAGAAAAAAGGTTTTTCGAGCACCACGCAGTTAGCACAGGTCTTTCGAAGCTGCAAACTTGGTTTTACACGATTGGTATCTATCCTTACAACATACCAAAAAATCAGCGCAGTGCAATTTTTTGCGACCTACGATGTTTTAAATGACTGGCCTATTTGTTTTCTTTTACAAAACCAAAACAGACTCGCAAACTTCCTGCCAAACGTCAGCCTACTACATGCGCCAATCTTGAAAACCCACAAACTGAGGTTGATATTCCTTTAATATCAGCATCTTTATTACACCTTTTACCCCCAAGAAAATTCTCACCCATTGGCGCAACTAGCGGGGGGGCCAGGGGGGCCAGGCCCTCCCCAGAGTGTAGTCTGGCCCACCCCAGAAAAATAGAGGTTAAATAAATTTAAAAATCTGCTTTTTTTATTAACTCATTTCTACTATGGGGTTGGTTATCGACCCTCACACATTCTTACATTTTCTGGTTTTATTACCTTTTTTGGCTTACAAACATTATAGTATAAATACCATATGTTGGACGGATGACTCTACTGAATAATAATATACAAGAGAAAACGTTATTAGTTAGCTAATAATTACTTTGAAAACACTGCTTTCGTCTGAATATCTTTTTTAGTTAAATTTACACAATTTTTGTTAGTTTCTCTTAAGTTTAAACAAATAAAGGATCAATTTATGTGCACAGAAAAATAAAATTGCAATTATTTCATATGCGGGTAAGTAAATGAGTTGAAAACTTGAGTGCATCGGTAACTACTCACTGGGCACTGGCATCGTCCAGTTCAGACTTAAGGTGACTTGCTATTTAGATGTTTGCCTTGCCGAAAGAGATGAGTTTATAGCTTTAAAGAGTACGATTCAGAATTTTATGTTGAATAGTGTTTTATGTACCGCAAAGAGCATTTTGTGGTGCATGAATTTCCACAGGTGCTAGCCCAAGATAGAATAAAAAGATATCACAATAACAATTGAAAGGATACTGATGTTTTTCAGAAAGTATTTGCTTCGAGGCGGAGAAAAAATTAAAAATTGTGGCTCAAAAACGTGCAAATGCAAACCAAGCGATGTTTCTCCTGGAATAATATTTTTTATCGTCAACCTCATTGAGTTGCAAGAGGTAATCTATACATTTTTATGTTGTTTATGAACCAAAAAATAATTTATTGATATGCTCCTTAGACACGTAGTATTACGAGAGTATGTAGCACCCATAATTTCTGCAAACCAATAGATCAAGTATACCATCGAAATGTAACTTGCCATAAACAAATGTTTGTTGTTTTCTAGTTTAACAGTTCAAATTTAGTTACTATACAGTTAGCTTTGAAATAAGTGTTGTGCATCAAAAATGAACATAAGGAGCGAAAATTTCAGAGCCATGATTTACTATGACTTTAAAAGTTCCCTTTCTCTGAAAGAAATGACTTCGTGCTGATTTTAGTGGCCAGACGCATATTTCTGGTTTAATGAATTTAAATTTGAACGAGTTTCAGTCAACGACGATTTTTGCGAAAACAAATTTCAACAGTTACTGATACGAACGTAGACGCTGTGCGAAGAATGCTTCAGTAGGACAATCGAGTCACTTACAGAATTATTAAAAGCATCTTGGACATTGGCATGACTGCAATACACAAGATTTTACATACTCATTTGAGTGTAAGAAAAGTCTGTCTTGGGTGGATACTACACAGTTTAACAGACACACAGAAACACAACAACAGCATGTGGAACAGTATAAGAAATATGATGAAGGTAGATCTAAAGCAGTTTACATAATAACTGGTGACGAAAGCTGGATATATGAATTTGAACCCGATTCTAAGCGGCAGTCAGCACAATGGGTGTTTCCAACAAATCCTAATCCAGTTAGAGTGAAGCGATTTTGAAGATTTGGTAAGAAAATAATTGCTTGTTTCTATTCAAAATCAGGACTTATCCCAACTGTCGTGCTTAAAAATAAACGTAGGGTTACTGCAGGATGGTACACAACTATATGCCTGCCAGACGTTATTCAAAAATCTCGGCTTATGGCGCCCAAGGGGTGAGATCGTTCTGCACCATGAAAATGCTTCTAGTCATACCGCACATCAAATAAAATTATTTATAGAGATTTTAGAGTTAAAATTGCTAACTTATCCCCCATTCAGTTCCGATCTAGCACCTTCCGATTACTTTCTAGTTCCTCCATTAAACGATAAAATGCGTGGTGTACGATTTGTAACTCCCGAAGATGCTGTGGAAAGCTTCAAAAACCTTGTTTCTCAAGTGACTCAAAAATTGTGGAATTTATGTTTTGAAAATTGGTTTTACCGAATGCGTAAATGTTGAGTTTAAGGGGGAATACTTTGAGAAAATAATAAAAACAAATTTTGGTTACTGAACATTGTTTTATTAGACTGCAGAAATTTACGGGACTGCCCTCGTATAGCGGCATCAAAGAACAAGCAAATAAATTTATGGGAAAAGGTTATGCATGTACGTAAATTCCTGTCGTCATAGGTATACATAGGTATTGACGATGGTTGGTTGGGGGGCCTGGCCCTCCCCAGCCAAAAATCCTAGTTACGCCAATGTTCTCACCTTAGTTGAAAAATTAAGTAGTAAAAACGAGAGTATAGAACTAGAAGTTGTAGAAGAAAAGGGCAACGGCGTTACGGACAAGACTCTCAATCAAAAATTAGTATGAAGAAGGAATTTAAAAAAGCCAGAATGACAGAAGAGCCAAACACAAAATTATTGCATTCCATCTTCTCTCCGGATCAAATTAACGCTTTAAAAGGAAAATCAACAAGATACATGAAGTGGTCTAATTCAACAATAAAAAAAGCTCTACAATTAAAATTTAGTTGTGGTTCTAATGGCTATAAAGCATTGTTAAAGCAAAAAATAGCTTTGCCTGCTTTATGAAAATTAAGAAGACGGCTACAATCTTTACAGTTTGATAGTGGAATTTTGGAAGAAGTGTTCGAATTCCTTAAAATAAAAGTAAACCTTTTCAAACACGAAAATGAAAAGGAAGTAGTTTTAGTAACGGATGAAATTGCTACAAGCTCATCTTTGACTTTTGACACTTCTCTCAAAAAATATTTTGGAAAAATTACATTACCGGAACACGAAGGAGATGCAAAACATGTTTTAGTTTTCATGTTGTGCGGAATTAGCACCCGGTGGAAGCAAACCATTGCTTATTACTTTACTGGAAATTTTGTTAATGGATCTGTATTTAAAGATATTATTGTTAATATTATAACAAAAACTGAAGCTCTGGGATTAAAAGTAGTAAGCGTCACTTCCGACATGGATGTTTCGAATCAAGCTTTGTGGAGGTCATGGAATATTAAAGGTGGTCGTCATTGCGAAATTAAAAACTTTATAATGCATCCACTCGACAAAAATAGAAAACTATTTCTAATTGCCGATGTTCCGCACTTATTCAAAAATATCAAAAACATGTTTTTTGTATTCGCTCCCCAAACTGGTTACTTTGGAAACTGTCTAGGATCCTCAAAATGGCCATTTAGAGGCCTTGTACTTAAAGTCGTCATGGCAACATCTTAGCGGACTCAAACATTAGTTGCCATGACGACTTTAAGTACAAGGCCTCTAAATGGCCATTTTGAGGATCCTAGACAGTTTCCAAAGTAACCAGTTTGGAGAGCGAAAAATACATTTTCGCGCGGCCTCCTAATATAATGCCGCGTTAATGGTAATTGAAACTTCATATTATAATGTTTGGAGAGCTAATACAAAAAAACGTTGTATGCAACACGTCCTCAAATGGCTTTGAGGACTAGTTACATAAAGTACTATTATAACTAACAAAACAATCTCAATATTTTCGGAGCTACAGAATAAATATAAACTTTCTACCAGCACTATATCTGCAGATCATATTGTTGATGTAAAATATCAAAAAAAATTACAATTTCAACTAATAGCTCCAAAATTAAGTGAAGAAGATCTATTGCCTAATCATTTTGAGAAAATCAACAAACGTAATAAACCATGACGTCAGCAGTGCTTTAAAGCTGTTAGCCAAAGAATTTGGGAAACCAGAATATCGTACTACGGCCTGGTTTATTGATATAATTAATCGGTGGTTTCAAATTATGACATCGTGCCATCCTACAATGGCTTTAAGTAAATTTCTTCCAGAAATCTATGAAGAAACAATAACATTTTTAGAAAGTTTCATTACTATTATTCAAGATTTAAAAGTTGGTCCCAAAATTGCATGGACGCCTTCTCAAACTGGGGCACTAATTACAACAAAATCCATTCTTGATATTCAAAAAATCTATCTTGAAGAAAACGGATTTCGATTTTTACTAACTTCTCGTTTCACCCAAGATTGCCTGGAAAATATTTTTTGCATTTTAAGATCAAAACAAATAATTCCCAATGATTCACAAGTTAAAAACAATTTAAAACTAATAACTGTATCATAATACTTAAGAGATGTATCAAGAGCAAGCTATGAAGAAGACGAAAGGGAATTTCTATCAGGATTCCTTGATGTTTGTCAAAACCGTCAAAAACAATTAGTAATGTACCAGTCATACCAGAAGAATTACCAGACCCCGTTATGAACCTAAATTTTGGTGAACTAAACTCTTTTTATAACGTGTGTGGCTATATAATAAAAAGCATTATTAATACTTCAAAAACTTTAAATATTGTGTTAATTCCGCTGGTTCAAAAAGCCCTTTTAATTTCAAATTTTCTAAGCTCGCGCGTCTAAAAAGTTATAATAAAACTGTTTATATTTTTGCAATGAATTGACATTTCTGAATTTTATAGAATTGGAGAGCATATTTAGAAAGTATTTTAAAGTTATTGAAGGTCAAAACATTAATATAAAAGAATTTTACATTTCAAAAATGGAAGAACCTGACCTATTTTCACACATTGCTACTTGTCATGCATTAAAGATTAATATTATTAAAAGATTTATAATATTTCGCTTAAAAATAAGTGGCAAACGTCGTCTTTCTGCAAATAACAGATACGGAAGCAAAGCGTTATTTCATCATTAATTCTGTTTTATGTACATTTTGTCTGTATTTTTGTGAGTTATATTATGTAATAAAATAACGTATTATATTGCACTTGTTTTTTAATAGGTAATTTTGGTTGTTTATTTAAGCAAGAACAAATATTTTTTACGTATACAAGCGAGAAATATAAATTAGTACAGGAATTTCTGCTACTTTTGTTAAGAAATCGCATATATTTTGTTTAGTTTGTGGTGAATTAACAATGCGCTTGTATTACTTTTATAGAACTTTAGCACAAAAATGGCCGCCCCGTACGTATGGCCACACTGTCTCTGTATATAGTCACTGTAAATAGAAAGATCTGCTAATGCTGTGATCGCCGGCACGCTAAAACGTTGTTTTCTGGCTTCTGACTCCCCACTGTATGAAACAATATCCCAGCAAACACGTTATATTGATGTTATGGAACACAAAAGTAACAATGTTATGTAACACTTGTTATGTTTGTGATACATAACTGAAACATAACAAATATGGAATTAATGTTATATCATTTTTGTTACATTGCTGTTATATAACTTGTTTTATAACAAAAATATAACATTGCTATATAACATAGTTACATATTTTCCATGTAATAGGTATGTAACTTATGAGAGTATATATATATAACATTGTTATATTACTGCTATATAATTATGTTGATTAGTATCAACTTTAACCATATTATATAACATTGCCACATTTTTTCCATATGAAACTGTTTTATAATTTATTAAAGTTAAATACATACATAATGGTATTACATAAATGTAACATAATAATACTAGCTGAAGCCCGCGGCATATGCCGCATTTAAAATGTAGGACGAATCTAATAACTTTTGTTGCACTAAAGAAAGTTTTAAAAGCACGCTAGAGATTGGAAATTTTTGGATAGCCTTCAGGCCACTTTCCTACATATTGGATACAGCCGATACTGCTGAATTGAATAGTGTCTTCTTTTTTACTTCCTTTTACAATAAAGGAAGTATTGGATTCACCCCAAAAATTCGAAATTGAGTTTTCAACAGATCTTCACGTTTCAGAGTCTCCTGAACCCAAAAAACATATATTTTTTTATTGGTCTGTCTGTGTGTGTGTGTGTGTCTGTGTGAGGGTCTGTCTGTGTGTGTGTGTGTGTCTGTGTGAGTGTCTGTCTGTGAACAGAATATCTCAAAAACGAAAAGAGGTATGGGGTTGAAACTTTATATATACGTTTTGTGTACTATGTAGATGCGACAGCAAGCTTTTGAAGAAAATCGAATAACTGGAAGTAGGTGTTTACTCTTGTGATTTTTCAGTTTTTTTTTCGATTTATTCAAAAACGGTTCTAACGTTATGGAGGAACCACAAAACACAGGCCCGTCAAGTACCGAACAACCCGAGATGGAAGCAGCTAATGCTCTGTTAGAGTTGCACAATATGCAGATTGGCAGTAATAAGCTGCATGAAGACAAAGCGGAGCAAGTGAACACATTTGTAGATAAGTGGTTGAAGTTTGACATTGCCGATATTATAAATATTGAATATAGGGTAAAATGTTGTACAGGCATAAATAATTTAGCCCTTTTTAACGTAATTGTTGATGTGGTGTCTAAACTCATTTAGATTTTTGGAGGTTAGCAGGTTAGGTTTTGCATCAGTTGTGACCAAGAACACTATACTAAGGAGATGCAACTTCCTATGACGGCTGTATATAAAAGCGGCCCCTATGCCGGGGATAGCCGTCGCGGCACTGTTGACAGCGTGTAACTACTTCGGTCATTTTCGTTTGTTTTCGCTGCTGTTCGAGAGTTGGAAGCGAGCTAAATTAACCTGTAATCCCGGTTAAAAGTCAGTTTACGGTTGTTAATCCAATGGAGTGTATTTCAAGTGTGTTATTAATTGTTAAAACATGGTCCGAATTTCCAGCTACACTCAGTAAATATTAGACATTGACAGTTCACGAGTTTTGTGAATGAATAAAGCTACACCACGACCGCCTTATTTGTCAACTTTTAGCGGTTCGCTTCGAAACGGGAGTTGCGTCTCCTTAGTATAGTCTTCTTGGTTTTGACACAGACCGATGCAAAACCTAACCTGCTAACATCGAATTTGACATAGACTTACAGTGCCACCAACATATTATTCTGCTGCATAATGTCACATTTTACTGACGTTTGAATAAAAATACATTTCTATCGTGCAAAAAACCTCATGAGCATCACGAACGTTATGGAATTACCAATCTCAGACAATAATTGGAGTCGTCGCTTCACTCCTCCAAACAATTGTCTTTCATCGGTAAAATGTCCTTACCGTTCTTAATATTTAATATACTCTATAGGAAGTATAAATTGAATGACAGAAATAATAATGATAAATGGCTACAAAATCGTTGATATTTTAACTTTCTCTTATGGCAAATAGTATTTAAACGTTTTCTAAGTCATGGAATTGCCATGTTTCGTCCAATTTTAGGCAACCTCTATATAAAAATGTTTATTGCTAGCAAAATAGTAATTGTTTTATTGAATTAAAAGTGTCACTTTGTTTGACAAGCAATTATTTTAATTATATATTAACTCAAAAATTGCAAGTCAAACAGAGCCACTTTTAATCCAAATAATGCATACTATTTTTTGTGCAACCTAGAAAAGTAAAAATTCAAAATTTTAGATTGCTTTTGACGTTACTCATTTAAAAACCATTATGACAAGTGCATCCATAGACGACCAGTTAGACCTTACTTTTAGTTCATAGGAAATATAGGCTATTTATGTTACAAGTATGAAGTTAAGGACTTCTTTTGGGTGAACCGCAGTGTACGGTAATGCGAGCGATGTACATAAAGAAGGCCAACCTTAATGAAACATTGGAATTGTATATATATATATATATTTATTTTTATAATTAATAATAAAATAATAAGTACATTTTATTGTTACTCTTTTCTCACTTGGGTGTTATCCTGTAATAAAATAATTATTAGGTAATTTAATACCAGTAGAATTGTTCTGCAAATTGAGAAATAAGATTGAGATGACAAATTGCAATAAAATTGGGAATTAATTAAATTGCTCAATTTATTTAAAGTAGTGATATTTAATAAAACATTATTTTTAATATTAAGAACTAAAGTAAATACTTACAATTAAGAAAGGTTTTTGAATATGTACTTTGTAAATGCGATTATATTAATTATCGTTATGAGGCGGCAGTACCTTTGAAAGAGGTTTTAGTAAAGTTTTCGAAAATTAATTTGGAAGGATTCCAGAAAATCAGACTGATTTACAGTTATCAATTGAAAAAAAAATGCAATAATACTAGCAGTCTTTTTTAAATCTCGTGGGTAGAATATGTTCAGGAAATTTATTGACAAATATAAATGTGTAATAACATTAGTTAAGCCAATTAGGTATTTTTTTGTAGAAAAAGTAAGTAATATGATGGACATTTTACTTACCATGTTGATTCACACACCACTTATAAGAACAAGACACCAAGCTAAATAAACAATATACCAAGACAAAATTACAAGAGCGACTGAACACCAAGAACTTTAAGCAATAATGTTGCTGATATCAGGTAGTTTTACAGGTGGGGTTGATTACCTGAGTTTTTGGAATAGGAAGTAGACACTTAAATACGTTTACAAATTATCCATCATAACTAAAGCTGATATTATATGGCAAATGCATATTTTGTATAATTGATAAACTTTTCGCATATGTATACTAATTATGTGAAAACAAATTGTTTAAGCCAAGTTTCACTTTGCATATTTTGCATATTTATACGTTTTTGAGCATACTTTCTGGATTTTGCATATTTGGTTATATTTAGCAATAATTTGTAATGTATGAACTTTTAAAGATTTTTTTGTTAAATTTACTATTTCATGAAATTTATTAATTAAATGTTTGTGTGCAATTGAGATATATACTTTCACTTTCTGCCGCTGGAGTGCAGTGCGCATATCGAAATAAGCAGAGGAAAGGGAGAGTCCCTATTAAAATCTTTGACTATATCAACATAGACTGCCAGATACCCCCACTTTTCCCATAGAAGCAATGTATAAAGAATCAGACAATATAGAATCCACTTCAAGAGTATTGGGTGAATAATAGTCTGGCGGGGTTACGGGAAATCTCATTTTTATGTTGATTACAACCTGAAGTTGGCGTTGGCAGTCCATGTTTATATGGCCAAACGTTAAAACGAATGTCGTCTTTGAATAAATATTAGGGAATTAAATAAACTCATACAAAATAATTAAAATTTTTACATTATTTAGAATACTACCTATTTTCAAAATAAAATGAGGAGCATATTATGTGCATAACTTTGGGTGCATATACTCAACAAAATATATGCATATATATGCGCATATTTTCGTACATTTGAGTGCATATAATTATCAGCTTTAATCATAACAATAAAACATAATATTTCCTTTATATTTGGGATATTCCAAAAGCAAATAAGTACTTATTTGTCCCTATTTTCAGAAAGTTGTAGGTTTGTCTAAATATAGTGCTTTTAGATATCAGCGAACGGAGGATATAAGATGGGGAATAAAGAAATAAAAATAGTGTGCTACGCCTAGTGATGTGGGTCGGGTAAATACCCAGTGGGTACGGTATTTATAAATGGGTATTTACCCCTGCCTCGGGTAAATACCTAAACACTGGGTATTTATCAAATGTGTAATATTTAGAAAGCTAAGCTAAACTTTTACTCACATCATAATGTTATCTTAATAAATAAACTACATATAAATGCACTGGGATATTTTATGTAAAATAACAATTTAAATGTAACATTGAATAAGCATTCACCCAGGTAAATTACTCATTTATCGGGAAAGAACATTGGCTGCCGAAGTTTGTGGAAATAAACAGTTAGACGCAATAAATTGCGCCTGTTAGAGATTACAAAAAACATTGTGACGGCTCTGACTCCATTTTTAAAAAATGAACATAACATTAATTTGAAGAAATAATCCTTATAATTATTAACATTAATATATATTGATAGACATATTCCGAAACAATCTTAATAAGGCAAAAAATATCACAAAATAATATAAACAACGCTGTATACCGATGGGACCATAAGTATGCAACAGAAATAAGATAGCATGAGCAAAAACACATAATACTTGAATAAGAGATAACCGTAAAAAAAGTTATTTTAGTAGGCATATTTTGTTGACATATGCCATAATTAAAATGAACATCAAGTTTACTCAAATATTTGTTTGTATGTTCATCTCTTTCTTATTCAATCATTGAATTCTGTTTCTTCTTCATGCTATCTCATTGCTGTTGTATACAGGTTGCCTAAAATTATATGGAACATGGCAATTCCATGAGTTGGAAAAGATTCAAATACTAATTACCATAAGAGTAACCGAAATAGAAAATGCAATAATTACTTTGGTAGCTAGGCAACAAGTAGGTATAATAGCTACTTGTTGCCTAGCTACCAAAGTTTTATTGCATTTTCCATTTCGGTTACTCTTATGGTAATTAGTATTTGAATCTTTTCCAACTCATGGAATTGCCATGTTCCATATAATTTTAGGCAACCTGTATACAACAGCAATGAGATAGCATGAAGAAGAAACAGAATTCAATGATTGAATAAGAAAGAGATGAACATACAAACAAATATTTGAGTAAACTTGATGTTCATTTTAATTATGGCATATGTCAACAAAATATGCCTACTAAAATAACTTTTTTTACGGTTATCTCTTATTCAAGTATTATGTGTTTTTGCTCATGCTATCTTATTTCTGTTGCATACTTATGGTCCCATCGGTATACAGCGTTGTTTATATTATTTTGTGATATTTTTTGCCTTATTAAGATTGTTTCGGAATATGTCTATCAATATATATTAATGTTAATAATTATAAGGATTATTTCTTCAAATTAATGTTATGTTAATTTTTTAAAAATGGAGTCAAAGCCGTCACAATGTTTTTTGTAATCTCTAACAGGCGCAATTTATTGCGTCTAACTGTTTATTTCCACAAACTTCGGCAGCCAATGTTCTTTCCCGATAAATGAGTAATTTACCTGGGTGAATGCTTATTCAATGTTACATTTAAATTGTTATTTTACATAAAATATCCCAGTGCATTTATATGTAGTTTATTTATTAAGATAACATTATGATGTGAGTAAAAGTTTAGCTTAGCTTTCTAAATATTACACATTTGATAAATACCCAGTGTTTAGGTATTTACCCGAGGCAGGGGTAAATACCCATTTATAAATACCGTACCCACTGGGTATTTACCCGACCCACATCACTAGGCGTAGCACACTATTTTTATTTCTTTATTCCCCATCTTATATCCTCCGTTCGCTGATATCTAAAAGCACTATATTTAGACAAACCTACAACTTTCTGAAAATAGGGACAAATAAGTACTTATTTGCTTTTGGAATATCCCAAATATAAAGGAAATATTATGTTTTATTGTTATGATTAAAGCTGATAATTATATGCACTCAAATGTACGAAAATATGCGCATATACAGTGTGGTCCATTAAGTGTGCAACAAATGGGACATTTTTTTATTAGTTGTAAAACCGAAATTTAAATACCGTCAAAAGTTAGTGCATGTTCGATAACCATATCAGATGCCCTTAGAATGGCTTCAAGTCAAACAATATACAGGGCAGGACAAAAAATATGTAATTCGTTCAAGAATAAAGTTACCTTATTTCAAAAAATATAGCAAAATTTTATTGAGAAAAGTTGTTTAGAATCAAAAGTTATGCTCAAATACAAAGTCACGGCCTCCTATTCGAATTTTGATTCTTTTTCTTGTAAAATTTTGTATTATCCCCGTATGATACATATTTTTATTATTCTGATTTTATTAAGAGTTTTTCATATGTAAATTATTATTAGTAAAGCATTTGCCTTGTTAAAAAGAATATTTGCGAAATTCTAAAGTTCTGTTAAATATCGTTGCAACAAACATGAAGTGGACGCTTACCTAAAAAAATATAAATCCAAGTAAATTTTACAAATACGCTTCAAGTTGCTAAAAGTTATTTAAAAGGGATGTGGTTGTGGCTACTTTAAATACATATAAAATAAAAATAATAAAAATATGTATCATACGGGGGTAATACAAAATTTTCCAAAAAAGAATCAAAATTCGAATAGGAGGCCGTGACTTTGTATTTGAGCATACCTTTTAATTCTAAACAACTTTTCTCAATAAAATTTTGCTATATTTTTTGAAATAAGGTAACTTTGTTCTTGAACGAATTTCATATTTTTTGTCCTGCCCTGTATATTGTTTGACTTGAAGCCATTCTAAGGGCATCTGATATGGTTATCAAACATGCACTAACTTTTGGCAATATTTAAATTTCGATTGTACAACTAATAAAAAAATTTCCCATTTGTTGCACACTTAATGGACCACACTGTATATAATTATATTAAACTATAGACACGGCCTAATCACTAATGAATAACATCTTATCAATAATAAACAGTAAATATTATTCAAATTGTAAACGACTTTAGACTCGTAAACACTTATGAGTAATATTGTTCTGCAAGATAGTTTAAACTCCAAACCTTAGTTCATAGTAGTTTAAACTTTAAACATTAGATAAGATTATAACCATATTATTTATAAGCACAATTGTAATAGCAGCAGTCAGTATTCGTCTTGGCTTCTGCTAGCGATTTACCCAGAAGTTCGTGTTAAGTAATAAAATTATTTTTAAAACTTAAACCAAAGTTCTTCTTATTTAATTGGCGCTGCGAACAGGATTGTCAAACGGAATTCAAACCGGTATATTTTAATATTTTATTGGCAATCTAAGAAAAAACCGTCTGGAGACTCCTGCACATTTTCCTGGACCAAGCCTGAAAGACTTCCATCTGCCGAAGGACTTCACTTGAGCGAAAATCGAGGATCAACCGCTGCAGTACGTTTCCACTGGACAACCCGCCCCAAAGGAACCTTCACCTACAGAAGCTTCTACAAGGCAATCCGCTAGGCATCTCGCAGAATGTTATTGGCACCCGTAGTTTTGTAAGTGTTTTTTTCCATACTTCCTATTGTTATACAATATTGCAAGTTATTGTTTATAAAAGTCATCTTATGAACAAGTCAAGAGATCGATCCAGATCACCAATACAAAAAGTGCAAAATAAAAATACAAATAGTGATTCAAATTTAAATTCAGGCAATAAAATGGCTGTAAACTTTTCCGAATTAAATTTAGCTAGAGAAATTGTTCCTACCTACGAAGGAGGTTCAATAAATCTATCGTATTATATTCAACAATGCGAAAAATTCATAGATACTTATAAGATTAGTACAGAAGGTCAAGAGCATTGCTCTACCAATAAATTAATATTTGAACTATGTTGCTCAAAATTAGTTGGTTCTGCCCGTGAGACTATAATTGTTTCAAATTGCGTAACTTGGAAACAAGTTAAAAGCGCACTTCTAAATCGTTTTGGAGACCAAAGAAATGAAACGCTTTTGGAAAATGATTTAATTACTTGTTATCAATTTCAAAATGAAAATTACGAACAATATTATGAAAGAGTAAAATCTAAACTGCAACAGATTTTAGAACACATTAGTATTAGGGAAGAAAACGCTAGTTTAAAAGTTTTTAAAACCGAAATGTACGAAACAAGAGCCCAAAATACATTTTGTGCTGGTCTTTTCGAACCATACCGATCGTTTATCTCAAATAAAACAGTGACCTCTTTAGAAGATGCACTCTCCCAATTACGAAAATATGATAACCACCAACAGCAAGTAAACTTTTTAAATTTCATTCGAAGCAAGCAAGCTACAAAACCTCCCAGACAAATACAACAAACTCACAATGTACATAGACATGTGCCAAATAGGCAATTCTCATCCTTTGCAAACCCACAAACAGCTCAATTTTCTCGTTTTAATTACCCACAACCTACTCATGGTTCACATTTTCAACAAAATTCAAATCAGTTCCCTCGTGGCCCGATTAACATTCAAACTAGAAATGTTCCTCAAAAATTTTACACAAACTCTCAAGTTTTTGGTAAAAAACCAGATTATAAACCTACTCCTATGTCAGTAAATACCCGTAATACTGTACAAACTAATAAAAATCAAACTCCCCAAACACAGTCTAATTATTTCCGAAGGACAGGTCCTCCAAATTTTATTGCTGAAGAACTGCATAATATAGAACAACCAGAAAATTGTGAATATAACCCTGACTCTTATGAAAATTGTTACGATTCCTCTGAACACGATTTCGAGATTAATTATGAAGAAACTATGTCCAATGCATTAGATAATAATCAAGAATATCAATGTGAAAATTTTCCCATACAAGCCTCGACAGAACAAACATTGACTTAAATGCAATCTTAAGTAAACCACAGTTACCATTCATTACTATACCCGAATTTAATCTTAGAATATTAATCGACTCAGGCGCTTCTAATTCCATAATGAACCCTGAAATTGCTAACGATTATTTTAAAAATCATTCTTTCAGAAAACCTTTTCAAGTAAAAAGTTTAGATCAAATTGTTAATAATGACTGGAATATAGATTACCCCCTATTGGAAAATTATAACATAAACGAAAACATCAAATTTCATGTGTTTAAATGGCACGATAGATTCGACGCACTTTTAGGTAGTGAAGATTTTAGGAAGCTAGGTGCAAAGATCGATTATGATCATCAAAATTTAGAAATTAAAGGTATCAAAATTCCCTTTTTCTTTGAACTAAATCCCCAAAATTTTAAACCTGTTAAACAGAACACCAGAAGCTATATTAAAATACCCGTAGACATAGATGAAGGACAAATAGTTATTCCAAAAATCAAAATTAATAACGTCACTTTGCCAGAATCAATTTCTTACGCAAAAAATGGTATTTGTACAATTCCCTTGCAAGAAGTTCAAAACGTAGACATAAATTTTCACCAACAAATTAAGGTTCAACCTTTATATAATTTTGAATTAGGTAAACCAACATCAAACGCTCAAGAATTAGATATTACAGAAATTATTAGAAAAGATCATCTAAATCCGGAAGAAAAAGTCGAAATTAGTGCTCTTTGTAAAAAGTTTAGAGATATATTTTACAACGAAAAATGTGATTTGTCATTTACTAATGCTGTAAAACATACGATTAGGACCAAAGATGAAGAACCAGTCTTTTCAAAATCCTATCGATACCCATACCATTTAAAAACCGAAATTCAATCTCAAATAAAAAAACTCTTAGACAACAAAATTATAAGACCAAGTATCTCACCATATAGCTCTCCGATTTGGATAGTACCTAAGAAATTAGACGCAAGCGGTAAGAAAAAATGGCGTTTAGTTATAGATTACCGAAAGCTTAATGAAAAAACAGTAGAAGATAAATATCCTCTGCCCCGCATTGACGAAATTTTAGATAATTTAGGTAGATGTAGTTATTTTTCAACACTTGACTTAGCACAAGGATTTCACCAACTAGAAATGGACCCCAAATCCATTGAAAAAACCGCCTTTAGCGTAGATAATGGACATTATGAGTATCTTAGAATGCCCTTTGGACTCCGTAATGCCCCAAGTACCTTCCAACGTGTTATGGATAATATTCTAAAAGAACACATCTATAAAAATTGTTTTGTATACATGGACGATGTTGTTGTTTTTTCAAAATCTTTGCAAGAACACATAAATCATCTGAAATTAATTTTTCAAAAGTTTAGAGATTATAATTTGAAAGTACAGCTCGATAAATCTGAATTTCTAAGAAAAGAAGTAGCATTTTTAGGACATGTAATAACTCCTGAAGGTATCAAACCAAATCCTTCCAAAATAAAAGCAGTTCAAGAATATCCTTTACCAAAATCTATTAAAGAAATAAGAGCTTTTCTTGGTTTAGTAGGATATTACAGACGATTTATACAGGACTTTGCAAAAGTTGTATCCCCTTTTACAAAATGTCTTAAAAAAGGAACTAAAATTGAGTCTAACGAACCAAGTTACTTAGAAGCTTTTGATAAATGCAAACAACTATTAACAAATGCCCCTATTCTTTCATATCCTGATTTTCATAAAACATTCACTTTAACTACAGATGCTTCCAACACAGCAATAGGTAGTGTACTTTCCCAGAACTCAAAACCAATTGCCTTTTATTCTCGTACCTTAAATACAGCAGAAAAAAACTATTCTACGATTGAGCGAGAATTACTTGCTATTGTAGATGCTGTAAAACACTTTAGACCCTATGTTTTTGGAAACCAGTTTATTATAGAAACCGACCATAAACCTCTAGTTTGGCTGTTTTCCCTAAAAGACGCAAATTCTAGACTAGTAAAATGGCGTTTACGACTTGAGGAATATGATTATAAAATACAATATAAGAAAGGCAAAGAAAACCTAGTAGCTGATGCCCTGTCAAGAATTGAAATTAACACTCATGACAATGAAAATAATTTAGATTCAATATCCATTGTTAATAACGTTGACCCAAAGGACCAACATCATCCAGAAGATCTTGATGAAATTCTCAAATCTTGCGAAAAAGTTAATGACACTCCTTCTGACAATAATACACAACATACTGCGATTTCTAACCCTATTTTTACCATGACAATTTCAGAGAAACCTTTGAATCTTTTTAATAATAGAATCATTTTAAAATTAGGTGATGAAAACAAACTAATCAGTTCAAAACCCTTCAATAAAAATACGTATGAAATAACTATACGTAGAGGAAATGAGTTAGAAAGTTTGACAAACTATCTAAAACAAATTATAGACCCAAAATATCTTTACGGAATCTATTTTATAGACGAAGAAATAGAAAATAAGTTTAGAACAATTTGCCAACATTTATTCAATAATAACGTCAAAATTATTAAGAGTAACATTTTAGCAAAAGATATTGAAAATTCAGAAGCTCAATGTAATGTCATTAGAGAATATCACGAAACTAATCATAACGGTATAAATGAAACTTTTAGTAATTTGAAATTAAAATATTATTGGCCAGACATGCAAACCAAAATAAACAAAATTATCAATGAATGTGAAACTTGTCTCATAAGCAAATACGAAAGACGCCCATATAAAACCCAATTTTTAGGTCCATTGTTAGCCAAAAGACCTTTTGATGTGATTCACATGGACACTTTCAGTTTTGATAATAGCAAATTTTTAACTATAATAGATCTGTTTTCGCGTTATACTCAAGCTTATTTCATTAAGGATGCTACAGGCATAACAATTCTCAACAAACTTAGACACTATTTCTCTCATCACGGCTATCCACGAAAAATAGTTTGTGACGAAGGAAAAGAGTTCAAAAATAAGGTATTCCAAGAATACTGCTCACTGTTCAAAATAGAAATTCATTTCACTACAAATTACAATCCAAATTCAAATTCCCCTGTTGAGAGAGTTCATTCGACATTATTAGAAAAATTAAGAATATTAAAATCAAAGAATAAAAATGAACTTCCAAAAGAGTTAATGACAACTGCAGTAGTTACATACAATCAATCTGTTCATTCTAGTACTGGATTTACCCCATTTACGCTTTTATATGGCCCGTTTGAAAATTTAAATGCACACGAAATAGATTTAGATAAATCCATTTACGAATCATATAATCAGAAAAGAAAAGAAGAAATCTTACCATTTTTTGAACAACTTTATCAAAAACAGACTAATAAAGCCAACAAAAATCTAGAAAAAATTAATCAAGATAAAGAAGTTGTTAATTTCAATGAACCAGTTGCTTATTTCACACGTCAGAGAATACGAAAAACAGACCCCTATTATGATAAAGTAAATGTAACATCTATAGAGAAAAATAAGATTACAGGAATCAGAGAAAAAACAAATAGAGAAACTAATATTCATAATAGAAAAGTTAAAAGGACTAAAAGAAAAATTTGTTCACAGACTCAGCCTCCTAGGTTGGAGTCAAGGCCTTCAAGTTCAAACCCTGAAAACTAATGGATACTTTTCAGAAAATTTAGGTACAGTTAAGCTATTAAGTCACTATCATAAATTTTATTTTTACTTCAATATTACTGATTTAAGATTAGGATATCAAAAGTTATTAGAAAATGTAGTAACCCTAGAAACAAAAATTCAAAATTCCACTATGTTTGAATTACTCAACCTAACAAAAGACAATTGTAAACTAATAAAAAACGAACTATCAAAATTTAATTTTAGAAGAAAACGTGCCCTAATAGATGGTTTAGGAACCATAATAAAATACGTTACTGGCAATCCAGATAATAACGATTTAATAGAAATAAATAAAAATATAGAATCTCTAATCACTACACAAGGTAGAGTCATTAAACAAGTAAATAAATTCACTTCATTTGCGAACCATATTACTGATCGTTACATTCAGGATATTAATTCAATTCAAACTAATTTAAATTCCTCAGCTCACGCTATCAACAAATTAAGTAGCATAGTCAATACTCAATTATCTCTCCAATATAATCAATACATAAGTCTCAAATTACTTAACATTCTTCGTAGTATTGAAAGAACCATTTCTTTTGCTACTATCGGAATAATTAATTTGGAAATTATTACTAATGATGAATTAATTGAAATTATTGATCACTTGAAAAATATCTATAAGCCAGCAGAATTACCTGAATTAGACTTGAATCATATGATAACAATAATAGAATTTTCTAAATTTCAAGTTATCTCAATTAATGAATCGATAACTTGCATAATGTATTTTCCTATCCTAAATGAGTCCTTACAACAATATTCTCGAATTTATCCCATTCCAAATTCAGAAGATAAAATTTTAATTCCTCCCTACAAATATCATCTGCAAGGTGCACAAGGTGAACTATGGACTGACGAGAAATGCAAAAGTGTAATTAACGAAACAATTTGTTTACAAAGTCCAAAAATAAATAAATGTTTATTACTGTCAAAACTTAAAAATTGTACACATGCTCTAGTTAATAATAACTATAAATTATATACTCAGTTAGATAATGGTTTAATTTTACTTTCTTCTAAATCACCGATTATTGTAACTGAAGAATGCAATAATAAAGTATATCCCACTAGTGTTAAGGAAAATGTTTTGTTAAATTCAGTAATAAATTGTAAAATTATATTAGACGGTAAGACTTTTGAAGGTGTATCTACAAAATTAATACATCACAATAATTTTAAACTATATAATTATAAAACTAATGTGGTTGTACATTTAAAACCAAAACATTTACATGATTTCGTTAGTTTAAAAGAAGAAACTAAATCACTTAAAAAAATTACTAATGTTAATCCTGTATTTCATATAACACACTTTTCAATTACTATTGTACTTCTAATTTCATTTTGTACTGTATTAGTTATAATATTTGTACTTAGAAATAAGATAAAGGTGTTCTTCAAACCCAAACAACAAGATGAAACCATATCGATGTCAACAATACCACCAAACACAAAGAACGAGGACGTTCTTCTTTAAAGGATGGACGAATTATATTAAACTATAGACACGGCCTAATCACTAATGAATAACATCTTATCAATAATAAACAGTAAATATTATTCAAATTGTAAACGACTTTAGACTCGTAAACACTTATGAGTAATATTGTTCTGCAAGATAGTTTAAACTCCAAACCTTAGTTCATAGTAGTTTAAACTTTAAACATTAGATAAGATTATAACCATATTATTTATAAGCACAATTGTAATAGCAGCAGTCAGTATTCGTCTTGGCTTCTGCTAGCGATTTACCCAGAAGTTCGTGTTAAGTAATAAAATTATTTTTAAAACTTAAACCAAAGTTCTTCTTATTTAATTATATGCATATATTTTGTTGAGTATATGCACCCAAAGTTATGCACATAATATGCTCCTCATTTTATTTTGAAAATAGGTAGTATTCTAAATAATGTAAAAATTTTAATTATTTTGTATGAGTTTATTTAATTCCCTAATATTTATTCAAAGACGACATTCGTTTTAACGTTTGGCCATATAAACATGGACTGCCAACGCCAACTTCAGGTTGTAATCAACATAAAAATGAGATTTCCCGTAACCCCGCCAGACTATTATTCACCCAATACTCTTGAAGTGGATTCTATATTGTCTGATTCTTTATACATTGCTTCTATGGGAAAAGTGGGGGTATCTGGCAGTCTATGTTGATATAGTCAAAGATTTTAATAGGGACTCTCCCTTTCCTCTGCTTATTTCGATATGCGCACTGCACTCCAGCGGCAGAAAGTGAAAGTATATATCTCAATTGCACACAAACATTTAATTAATAAATTTCATGAAATAGTAAATTTAACAAAAAAATCTTTAAAAGTTCATACATTACAAATTATTGCTAAATATAACCAAATATGCAAAATCCAGAAAGTATGCTCAAAAACGTATAAATATGCAAAATATGCAAAGTGAAACTTGGCTTAAACAATTTGTTTTCACATAATTAGTATACATATGCGAAAAGTTTATCAATTATACAAAATATGCATTTGCCATATAATATCAGCTTTAGTTATGATGGATAATTTGTAAACGTATTTAAGTGTCTACTTCCTATTCCAAAAACTCAGGTAATCAACCCCACCTGTAAAACTACCTGATATCAGCAACATTATTGCTTAAAGTTCTTGGTGTTCAGTCGCTCTTGTAATTTTGTCTTGGTATATTGTTTATTTAGCTTGGTGTCTTGTTCTTATAAGTGGTGTGTGAATCAACATGGTAAGTAAAATGTCCATCATATTACTTACTTTTTCTACAAAAAAATACCTAATTGGCTTAACTAATGTTATTACACATTTATATTTGTCAATAAATTTCCTGAACATATTCTACCCACGAGATTTAAAAAAGACTGCTAGTATTATTGCATTTTTTTTTCAATTGATAACTGTAAATCAGTCTGATTTTCTGGAATCCTTCCAAATTAATTTTCGAAAACTTTACTAAAACCTCTTTCAAAGGTACTGCCGCCTCATAACGATAATTAATATAATCGCATTTACAAAGTACATATTCAAAAACCTTTCTTAATTGTAAGTATTTACTTTAGTTCTTAATATTAAAAATAATGTTTTATTAAATATCACTACTTTAAATAAATTGAGCAATTTAATTAATTCCCAATTTTATTGCAATTTGTCATCTCAATCTTATTTCTCAATTTGCAGAACAATTCTACTGGTATTAAATTACCTAATAATTATTTTATTACAGGATAACACCCAAGTGAGAAAAGAGTAACAATAAAATGTACTTATTATTTTATTATTAATTATAAAAATAAATATATATATATATATACAATTCCAATGTTTCATTAAGGTTGGCCTTCTTTATGTACATCGCTCGCATTACCGTACACTGCGGTTCACCCAAAAGAAGTCCTTAACTTCATACTTGTAACATAAATAGCCTATATTTCCTATGAACTAAAAGTAAGGTCTAACTGGTCGTCTATGGATGCACTTGTCATAATGGTTTTTAAATAAGTAACGTCAAAAGCAATCTAAAATTTTGAATTTTTACTTTTCTAGGTTGCACAAAAAATAGTATGCATTATTTGGATTAAAAGTGGCTCTGTTTGACTTGCAATTTTTGAGTTAATATATAATTAAAATAATTGCTTGTCAAACAAAGTGACACTTTTAATTCAATAAAACAATTACTATTTTGCTAGCAATAAACATTTTTATATAGAGGTTGCCTAAAATTGTACGAAACATGGCAATTCCATGACTTAGAAAACGTTTAAATACTATTTGCCATAAGAGAAAGTTAAAATATCAACGATTTTGTAGCCATTTATCATTATTATTTCTGTCATTCAATTTATACTTCCTATAGAGTATATTAAATATTAAGAACGGTAAGGACATTTTACCGATGAAAGACAATTGTTTGGAGGAGTGAAGCGACGACTCCAATTATTGTCTGAGATTGGTAATTCCATAACGTTCGTGATGCTCATGAGGTTTTTTGCACGATAGAAATGTATTTTTATTCAAACGTCAGTAAAATGTGACATTATGCAGCAGAATAATATGTTGGTGGCACTGTAAGTCTATGTCAAATTCGATGTTAGCAGGTTAGGTTTTGCATCGGTCTGTGTCAAAACCAAGAAGACTATACTAAGGAGACGCAACTCCCGTTTCGAAGCGAACCGCTAAAAGTTGACAAATAAGGCGGTCGTGGTGTAGCTTTATTCATTCACAAAACTCGTGAACTGTCAATGTCTAATATTTACTGAGTGTAGCTGGAAATTCGGACCATGTTTTAACAATTAATAACACACTTGAAATACACTCCATTGGATTAACAACCGTAAACTGACTTTTAACCGGGATTACAGGTTAATTTAGCTCGCTTCCAACTCTCGAACAGCAGCGAAAACAAACGAAAATGACCGAAGTAGTTACACGCTGTCAACAGTGCCGCGACGGCTATCCCCGGCATAGGGGCCGCTTTTATATACAGCCGTCATAGGAAGTTGCATCTCCTTAGTATAGTGTTCTTGGTCACAACTGATGCAAAACCTAACCTGCTAACCTCCAACTTTTACAAAAATCTAAATGAGTTTAGACACCACATCAACAATTACGTTAAAAAGGGCTAAATTATTTATGCCTGTACAACATTTTACCCTATATTCAATATTTATAATATCGGCAATGTCAAACTTCAACCACTTATCTACAAATGTGTTCACTTGCTCCGCTTTGTCTTCATGCAGCTTATTACTGCCAATCTGCATATTGTGCAACTCTAACAGAGCATTAGCTGCTTCCATCTCGGGTTGTTCGGTACTTGACGGGCCTGTGTTTTGTGGTTCCTCCATAACAGTAGTAACACGATTTGTGAGTTGCTCCGTTTTCCTCTTTTAGAGCCTATTCAAATGCGCCTGTTTGCTTTGGACCGTTTTAAATGATGGCGGTTTGTCGACACTTCAAAGGGGCAAATTTTGGGAACGAATTGCAGTTTTTTTCAGGCATCTGCGCTTGTCGACATAATCTACAAGTAAACAATCATATTGAAACTGAATACATTAAAAAGAATTGCCAAAAATCTAAATGTAAGTCCCAATTTAATTTTTATTGTAGTTAATAAAACCTGCTTTCTAATGCAGAACTTTGTTGAAGACAGTGATAGTTTAGACACCACATCAACAATTACGATAAAAAGGGCTAAATTATTTATACCTCTACAACATTTTACCCTATATTCATTATTTATAATATCAGAAATGTCAAACTTCAACCACTTACCTATCTACAAATGTGTTCACTTGCTCCGCTTTGTCTTCATGCAGTTTATTACTGCCAATCTGCATACTATTGTGCAACTCTAACAGAGCATTAGCTGCTTCCATCTCGGGTTGTTCGGTGCTTGACGGGCCTGTGTTTTGTGGTTCCTCCATAACAGTAGTAACACGATTTGTGAGTTGCTCCGTTTTAGTCTTTTAGAGCCTATTCAAATGCGCCTGTTTGCTTTGGACCGTTTTAAATGATGGAGGTTTGTCGACACTTCAAAGGGGCAAATTTTGGGAACGAATTGCAGTTTTTTTCAGGCATCTGCGCTTGTCGACATAATCTACAAGTAAACAATCATATTGAAACTGAATACATTAAAAAGAATTGCCAAAAATCTAAATGTAAGCCCCAATTTAATTTTTATTGTAGTTAATAAAACCTGCTTTCTAATGCAGAACTTTGTTGACGACAGTGATAGTTTCGACACCACATCAACAATTACGATAAAAAGGGCTAAATTATTTATACCTCTACAACATTTTACCCTATATTCATTATTTATAATATCGGCAATGTCAAACTTCAACCACTTACCTATCTACAAATGTGTTCACTTGCTCCGCTTTGTCTTCATGCAGTTTATTACTGCCAATCTGCATATTGTGCAACTCTAACAGAGCATTAGCTGCTTCCATCTCGGGTTGTCCGGTGCTTGACGGGCCTGTGCTTTGTGGTAACAGTAGTAACACGATTTGTGAGTTGCTCCGTTTTCCTCTTTTGGAGCCTATTCAAACGCGCCTGTTTGCTTTGGACCGTTTTAAATGATGGCGGTTTGTCGACACTTCCACGGGGCAAATTTTTCAGGCATCTGCGCTTGTTGACATAATCTACAAGTAAACAATCATATTAAAACTCCTAAATTATGAAATTAATGGAGTAAGCTGAAGATGTTTAACATCAAGTGGCACTTGCTTAATTAACATGTATCTTTAAGGCAGCATATTTATGATTATTTCAAGCCAGTGAAAATACAAACTGGCAAGACCTACTTACCGGGTAATATAAAATCTTCCTTCACAAATTGCTTACTTCAAACTTTCATATGGGCCGACACGGGTTTCCCTATTTTTAAACGTATTTCCCATGTTTTGCAGAAATTTTTATTATTGCACGGAAAACCGTGCATAGGAATATTGTCCGTGCAATAATTTTTACACTGCAACACACAACAGTAATTATTACTTTTATTCTTTTTGGTAGAACGGACGCCATTATTGTAACCACCGTTCTTCCTAGAGGTAGTAAAGTCCACTTGCAAAAAGTTTATAACCATATTTTTGTACAAAGCTCCGAATTTAGGTTATTTGCAGATTTAATATTTATGTGTACATCGTACAAACATTTCTGTGTAATGTAAAAAATGTGTGTAGGCCCTAACAAGAGCATTAATTGTTCTCTCCTTCCATATTACTGGCTCTTAGAAAATATCAAGACCACGTCCACAATCGAACTACACATAGACCACGCGCATGCATGTTTGACCTTTAGAAGTGTTCTGCTTTATTATAGAGTTATGATTATATAAATGGAATTTAACCCATTTTTAACAATTTTGAAAAGAAACGGAAGTGAGTCCATTATTTTATTTTACTTTTTAGCCCTATAAACCACAATCGTGTTTGTATCTGCTTGTTTTCCTGATACACTCACCGGCACGAAAAACGGAGCACTTGCATTTTTACTTCCTTTTACAATAAAGGAAGTATTGGATTCACCCCAAAAATTCGAAATTGAGTTTTCAACAGATCTTCACGTTTTAGAGTCTCCTGAACCCAAAAAACATATTTTTTTTCATTGGTCTGTCTGTGTGTGTGTCTGTGTGTCTCTGAACAGAATATCTCAAAAACGAAAAGAGGCATGGCGTTGAAACTTCATATATAAGTTTTGTGTACTATGTAGATAAGACGGCAAGCTTTTGAAGAAAATCGCATAACCGGAAGTAGGTGTTTACTCTTGTGATTTTTCAGTTTTTTTCGATTTTTTCAAAAATGGCAGTAACAATTTTTTTTAAACTTTACATTTTTATTACATTTTTAATGTGTATTGATGTGAGATAGGTGATTTTCCAGTTGAATACTTCTAAAGTGGGTTTCTTTTGTTTTTTTTCTATTTTTTTTTTATTAACTCCTATTTTAAATAAAACACCCGGTATATTATTATATTTTTGAATTCACCTTAAAATTCTAGAGAAAATTTGTCTCTTCAACTAACGCTCTATTTTGTACCGTTTTTGTAGAATTTCTAATTTTTGAAAATTTTTGACAAATGGTTAAAAATTAAAACTGAAATTTTTGATTAATTATAAGATCAATGTAAAAGGAAGTTGTGTGAGTGTATCACACCAGATTTTTTGATTAGATTTAAAATTGTATCCCTTTGTGATAATAATAATAATAATAATAATAATAATAAAGTTTATTGCACTTTCCCATTTACAATGGATGTACATTGTCACATAGCACTAAATTATAATTTAAGAGTAAAATAAATCTATCGGGCCTATCTATTCAGATCATTTATCTGTGATAATTCAAATATTCCCCGAGGCTGTAGAAGGATCCTGCTAACAAAAGGTCTTTTAATTTTACTTTAAAATTCTTTGCCAATTTAGTGTCCTTCAAATCGGCGGGTAGCTTGTTATAAAAAATACACCCAGCATAAAAGGGAGACTTTTTGTATTTAGCATGGTGACATTTATTTGGCCTAAGGTTCCCTCCACACCTCGTGGGATATTCATGAGTCTCATTATTCTTATTGAACACATGTAAATTATTATGAACGAAAGTAAGAAGTTTGTACAGATAAATTGACGCAACGGTGAGCAGTTCCCTATTCCTAAATACATCTCGGCATGATTGCCTATAGTCTAAATTATACAACAATCGTATTATACGTTTTTGTATTACAAATACACGTGATATCTCTGTGGCCTGTCCCCATACAAGAATATTATAACTAATTACCGAGTACACGTTCGCATAGTAGACTGACAGAAGAGCCTCGGCATTTAGTTTGTGCTTTAATGTTGACAATGCGAAATAGCATCGGTTCAGCTTCAAACACACGCTTTCAATATGGCTGGTGAAATCCAGTCTATCATCAAACACAATACCTAAAAGTTTTGCAGCTGGTACTACTTGTATTTCAGAGTCATTGACTTTAAATTTGGTGTATTCAATTTTGCGGGTACCATATGACAATTTTAGGCAAACCGTTTTATCTATGTTGATTATTAATTTATTGGTATTGCACCATCTTCCAAATGCGCTTAAAATCAAACCAACTTTTCCTTTCGCAACGTCAACATCGGGTGCAGATACCACAATTGTGGTGTCATCCGCATACATGAATATCTCAGCATGCTCGGTAATGTATTCAGGTACATCATTCATAAAAATAAGAAAAAGCAGCGGACCTAGTGTTCCTCCCTGCGGAGTCCCGAGATTAACATTAAAATGCCGCGAGACTGTATTGTTTATGCTTACGACCAGAGACCTATTTCTTACATATGATAAAATCCAATCATTTATAGGCCCTCTGATACCATACGCGAACAACTTACTTGATAAAAATGCATGATTCATGGTATCAAATGCACGAGAAATATCAAATAGAACAGCGAACACATGCTGACCTGCATCCATCTTATCATGTACGCACTGTACAAAATCAGTCGTGGCCGTTTCCGTTGAATAACCTCGCCTAAATCCATGCTGGCATTTAGCGAATATTTTATGTTCGTTAAAAAAATTAGTTAATTTTTCATATACAATCTTTTCGATTATTTTCGAAAATACACTCGGAATTGAAACAGCTCTATAATTAGAAATGTTTGTACGATCATGCTTTTTAAAAATGGGAACCACTCTGCTTGTTTTTAGGGAGGTTGGAAACTGACCACAGCTGACGGAACAATTAATTAGCAAGGCCATAACATAGGCTAATTCAAGCTTGCATTCTTTAATTATTTTTACAGGAACTTCATCAATTCCCGTAGATTTTTTATTTGGTAGTTGACAAATTACATTTACGATCATATCCTCTGTAACAGGGGAGAAAAACATAGATTTATTGAGTATATTTCTAGATGTTGTACATTTCACTAGATGATTAGGAAAAGCGTCTGCTATTAAGGCTGCTGTAGAATTAGCAAAATAGTTACCAAAAATATTTGCAATTTCTGTTGTATCATTTATTTTTTTACCGTCATAGACTATCTCTATAGATGCGTCTTTTCTGTTCTTTCCTAAATGATTATTTACTAATCCCCAAAGACATCTGGTTTTATCAGCAGCGTTGTGATGTTTTATTATTACATTTATTATTATACATTTATTATACATTTAACATTATAACATGTATAATAAATGTATAATAATAAATGTAATAATAAAACATCACAAAGAGATACAATTTTAAATCTAATAAAAAAATGCAAGTGCTCCGTTTTTCGTGCCGGTGAGTGTAGAAGTTTTATCGGCTTCGCCGCCTATTTCTTGTAATCGTAAATAAATAACTAAATAAATAAATAAATATCTGTATTATTCTGAAAATCTCAAGTACAAATTTAAATTCTACCCAAAAAAAAACAGAATTTAATTCCAAAACTCCCTCATGTGGTTTATTTGCCTTGGCCCTACGGGCCTCGGCAACTAAATCCACATTCGTGATAAAAAGTTATACTTCAGTGCCTTGGTATACAAACTACTATTACTCATAGTGGAGTACTGGAAAAAAGGCCCACGATTACGTCCATTATTTTTTTTAATTTTTTTATATATACTTCGGGTCTGTATTTATGTCTGGAGGTGAATGTGACCGTACTATTCAATGGAGGAGGGGATAAATTGGCCCGAAAAATGTGCAAAAATGGGTTTTTCACGGATGCCTTCGACAATTCAATTCGAAATAAAAAAACCGTTCGAATAAAAAATGGAGCTATTCTGAATACAAACAATTTGAGCTTGGATTTACGAAAATCGGTTAACCGGTGCGAAAGTTACAGCCCTTTGACCGACCTCGCCCGTTGGAATTGTTTCTCAGGGATTTCCTACTCAGGGCGGTCGGTCGGATCCTGTTTTTGGGGGGGATGGCATGCAATTAGAGCGTCCGTTTTTTTTAAATTTATAGATTCACGGGCATACGAGAAGATGTGCCACGGGTAAGGTGCTTGGTCTAAAGGGGCAGAGGGGGAGGGGGGGCCGCGAAAACCCATTCAAACCCGCCTAATTGCCTCTGTAATTGGCCTATTTCAAAAATCTTAACGCCAAAAAATCCCGCGCTGTGCCTCCTTTAACCAACACAAAGGATTTTAAAAACGCGCGGTAATTAAAAAAATTATAGCAAAAAAAGCCTTTTTTATTAATTTTTTTTTTATTAAAATTGATTTTTTGGGGGTAAGAAAAAGCGAAGGGTGTAAAAAAACTACATGATGGGACGCAGTTTTTTTCCCCACAATCTGGACTCGGGCACATTTTTGTCCGGTGGTTAGGAGGGGAGGGGAGGGGGGTCAAAGTTCCAGGCCCCTAGCAGGGAGACGGAAAGGGTTACAGTGTTTACACTTGGTTCATAATGAAGATCTATCGTTCCTCTTCATAATATATTTGTCTCAATTTCCTACGTTAATTAGGGCCTGCAGGAGCCCGAGATACAAATTAGAATCTGCAATGCATTTTATGCCGAGTAGCAGCGGGATGCCGGGGGCGTAGCTTACGCTCATTGTTCTACTGTCTTATTGGTTGCACGTGGTTCCTGCGACATTTTATTCTGTGTACAGTAAGAATAAATATTGTTAAAGTTTTGTTGATTCGGAGATTCATTACGCTACAAGCAGCGGTAAGTGTATCTACAATTTTCCACGGGATGCTTCTGAATGTTCTCGATACGCGAGACTATTATACTATACTATATGCTTCATACATATAATATATTGTAGCGTTGATTTGATAGGAATTGAGGAAGATGTGGCCAAAATAAGGTTGAAAAATTTGAATCGTAATTTACCGCGCTCCTACACACACAGACACTAAAAGCATTTCAATGCGTTAGTGAGGTAGAGCAGTGTACAAAAGTCGGGAGTGGGAGCGTAAGCCACGCCCCCGGCATCCTGCTGCTACTCGGCATAAAATGCATTGCAGATTCTAATTTGTATCTCGGGTTCCTGCAGGCCCTAATTAACGTAGGAAATTGAGACAAATATATTATGAAGAGGAACGATAGATCTTCATTATGAACCAAGTGTAAACACTGTAACCCTTTCCGTCTCCCTGCTAGAGGCCGGGAACTTTGACCCCCCGCCCCTCCCCTCTTAACCACCGGACAAAAATGTGCCTGAGTCCAGATTGTGGGGAAAAAAAGCTGCGTCCCATCATGTAGTTTTTTTACACCCTTCGCTTTTTCTTACCCCCAAAAAATCAATTTTAATTTAAAAAAAAATTATAAAAAAGACTTTTTTTGCTATAATTTTTTTATTTATCGCGCGTTTTTAAAATCCTATGTGTTGGTTAAAGGAGGCACAGCGCGGGATTCTTTGGCGTTAAGATTTTTGAAATAGGCTAATTACAGAGGCAATCAGGCGGGTTTCAATGGGTTTTCGCGGCTCCCCCTCCCCCTCTGCCCCCTTTAGACCAAGCACCTTACCCGTGGCACATCTTCTCGTATGCCCGTGAATCTATAAATTAAAAAAAACGGACGCTCTAATTGCATGCCATCCCTACAAAAACAGGATCAGACCGACCGCCCTGAGTAGGAAATCCCTGAGAAACAATTCCAACGGGCGAGGTCGGTCAAAGGGCTGTAACTTTCGCACCGGTTAACCGATTTTCGTAAATCCAAGCGCAAATTCTTTGTATTCAGAATAGCTCCATTTTCTATTCGAACGTTTTTTTATTTCGAATTGAATTGTCGAAGGCATCCGTGAAAACCCCATTTTTGCACATTTTTCGGGCCAATTTATCCCCTCCTTCATTGAATAGTGCGGTCACATTCACCTCCAGACATAAATACAGACCCGAAGTATATATAAAAAAAATTTTAAAAAAATAATGGCCGGAATCGTTTCCAAGCCATTCTCAGATTTCAGGTACTCCACTATCGATATAAAAGTACTATATAAGCTTTCAGAATAGCTACTTTGTCATTATCAAATTTGCCGGGTAAACTTCCCGGAGAATTTTACTCGAACCTGATCGCAGCAGATAGAAAAAGATAGTTATATATGGCAGTGGTGCACCAATAAGAGATAACATGCTACTGCTTCCTGTTTGCAGAGTAGGACAAACAAACAATAGTAATTTATGTGTACCTAGGCGGGAAAATAATTTTCCCGTCGTGGTTCACAGTATTTTTTATCCTACACAACAAAAATATATTGACGTTCATAATTACGTAGCTCGTAACAACAGTAATTAACACGTACTTTATAATAATAACGGAAAAATTAGTCAGCTGCACGTATAAAATTTGACAATAAGAAACAAACAACAACTGATGAACTACCAGTAAACAATAGTAAACGGCCTCCTCGATTAGGACGCTCGTGATTTATTTTCGCGCCTAGCCGCGAAAAGTAAAATTTTCGCTGCTAGCCGTGCAAACGTATACTTTCGCGCGTCTGTAGATATGCGAAAAGCGGATTTTCATACATCTGTAGGATAAAAACCAATTGTATCTCAAAGCAGCGTTGTCAGACGTATTTCTTTTCCAACATTTGATATATAATTACACAGCGAATGTAAGAAAATCACTGTAAATTTTGAATTACAAAATCAATTTATCAGTTTTTACTTTTATAGCCTCACCGATTGGAATGTGACTAAGTAGTGCTTTTAGTTTACTTAATTTATTGGGCTTAATGTATTGTTCTTACCTCGTTTCTTAAATGTAAAAAAATATGAAAGAATTGTGTTATCTGAAGCATTTTTCTGAATATATCTGTTTCTTAGAAAAACAACAGTTTTATAAATCACGCGTTTTGTTATTTATAAAATGCCACAGTAGGTATAAATACTATGAATTATAATTTATTTTGCGATATTTATGAGATAGATCTGAAATTTGGTTTATTTGACAACAGCGTCCGGGTGATGAATGGGCCAACACTTATTCGTAAAAGGGTTTTCTATTTGTCACTTTCTGGAGCTGTTTGTTATAGGGCATTTAGTAGCTCATTTGTGTATAATGGAATGTACGCACAGTAGTAAGAGGCCCATAAATAACTCAACCCTTAGCTTTAAGTGCCGTTGGGTTGGGTCTCTTTTGTTGTCGGATAGGTCTTTATTAAATCTAGCCCAGATGTGCCAATGCCAATGGTCAGTCTCCTGTTAAGTGATACTTATAAAATGTTAGATCTTAAGAAGCTGTAAGCCGAGGTGGTGTTGGCTCTGGGTTTCTGGCAGTAGCTCGACCGAAGAACAGTGTGGAATTCTTTACTTCTATTTGCAGATTTGCACGTGGTTTTACTTTTGGTAAATATTAAATAAATGTAAGTATTTCATGTTCTATACATATTATTTAACCTTTGGAACCCGAAGCTTTTAATCTGTTTTAAGTGGGCAAGCTGGTTTTATTTGCCTTTATAGTATAGGTAACTTTTAAAGCCCTGTCCCATTGTAAAAATATACTAAGCCCTTTTTTATCGTACCCTGTAATTCGCAAAAATTAGGAATTTCAGTTGTTTCGAATGAATTTTCTCCTGTTTTTAAAATAGCACCAACAAGCATCAATAGAAAATGTGTACTTATACCAAGTTCCGATACCAGTGGTCACATTGCAATTCAGTTGATACATTCAGATCATTAGATGTGTAGTTTTAATTATAAATGATAGTGTAGTTTTTATATGAAAACTGCTAGAAGGTACTATTTTCTAATGTTAATTATAATTTAAATTTGTTTCTTATAGTTTACTATTTAATATCATGCCTTATTAGATAAGCAAAGATGTACGCAGTGGTTAGGTTTGCTGATGAACAACAAAGTGTTTCTGAGGTACCTCTAAGTTGGCTCTCTGATGAGAATAGGAAGTGTTGGTGGCCATCCAATGTAAAAAACGTTAGTGTTCTTATTACAAAGGCCATTTCCCCAAATCCCAGCACTTGGATTCAACACGATGTAACGGTTGAGACCACAGGATGTAAGTTTTGTGCTGTTATAAATGACAGTTTTTTACTCAAATTAATTATTACAGTATCGTTACAAACGGCTAGAAAAAAAGCTCAAGATGCTGATTACTCCTCATCAGATGAAGTTAACCGAGGCCGAGGAATGAGAGTAAAATTGACAAATGTAGCAAGCAGCAGCTCAGATGATAATGACTACATATCGAAAAAAGGTTAGTAATATCAGTAGAGGTAAATTAAAATGCTGTGGTTAGTAGAGGGTTGATTTTGTTGTTACTTTAATTCTTTTAACTTTGTTGCTCTTGTCCAAAATTGAGGAAGTTTCAAAAAGCATAGGCATTCCAAGTACATAATTTTGTTAAAGTAAGGATTTCAATTGTTATGTTAATCATTTTATCTTCATCAATGTTGTTATAGACTCTTAACCAAATAAATTTTAGTATCGTTAAGAGCTTCATTACCGCACTGAGTGCGGATGGATATTACTGCACTTAATGCGGTAATGGATAGATATTATTACCGCACTCTTTTTATATAAAAAATACATTGAATCAAAATTTATTGATGAAGATAAATAAAATATTGAACAATACGCGTTTGCTTATGGCACTTAATGAGACTCGTTTGATTGCCGCAAAACTCTGTTCACCGCCTCGTTTTTGGCAATCAAACTGGTGTCGTTAAGATGCTCATAATCAAACTTGTATCATTAATATTTATTATCTTCATTGGTGTTGTTATAGACTATTAACCAAATTAATTTTAGTATCGTTAAGATCTTCATTAATGGATAGATATTACCGCACCCAGTGCCGTAATGAATATTATCACACTCTTTTTATATAAAAAATACATTGAACCAAAATTTATTGATGAAGATAAAATATTGAACAATATGCGTTTGCTTATGGCACTTAACGAGACTCGTTTGATTGCTGCAAAACTCGGCTCACCGCCTCGTTTTGGCAATCAAACTTGTTTCATTACGATGCTCATAATCAAACTTGTATCGTTAATATCTATAAAGTGGTAGGCCCAGAGAATACCAGCTGCTGAACTTTTACGTGCTAATGACCCTTAATCCATTTTGGATTGTCAATCATGGAATACCTAACTCACCACAGCATTTTAGTTTAATTATACTAATTAATATTTTATATTGTTGAAGTATGGTATTTATAGGTTGGAGGCAAACTACTAATGTGATGCTACCACCACCACCACCATTACCCAAAGAAAATGAGCAGCATTTGCAGCTGGTAGATATATCAGCAATGCCTGTAATTTTAGAAGGGATTGAAGATTCATCAGGTAATTTAACTGCTCTAATATTATGAACATATTGATATTACATTACTAACTTAGAGTAACTACTTCACATACAGTGTTCAAAGGTTTTCGTGACTTTATAATAATTAATTACTTTAAATAACTAAATTATGCAGTAGTTAATAGTTCATCATTGTTTTCAGAATCCATCTCCACCTGCCAAGAGCAACAGTTTGATGGTAAGGAATTTACATTACTGTAATTATGCAGTTATTGTGGAAAATTAAATATACCTATAAAATATTTCTATTTTTTAGATAACATTTCTCCTGTTGTATCAGCAGTATCCTGCACCCATGGAGAAGATATCGCGGAAATAAATGGTTGTGACTAATTACTTTTACTTATATAAACTTGTATGAATATGTTATTTTTGATTTTTAGAAAACATTCGCAAATTTACAAGACTATTAACTTCAATAAATTTGTCCTTAACAAGCATTAATAATAGACTGGAAAAATTAGAGAAAAACCATGTAGGATAAAGTAATTTGGATGACGTTAACAACGAAGTAGTGGACCAATTTCTACCTCTGAAAAATGTCGAGGGTATATTGGAATTCAAAGAGCTCCTAACTACTAATAATGAAGCAGCAGCATTATTTGTGAGTATTGAGAATTCGTAATTGGAATTTTTTAGTCGTAATTTAATAAAATATTTATTTTGTATTTACTATTTATTTATTTAATGGAAACTTTGTCAGTAAGGTTTATATTTCCAACTTTTCACGTTGAACAGTTAATCAAACTTTAAAAATAACATTCGAAATTAAAGAATATTTGGAAAATGAATTGTACACCTATATTTATATATGTATCTTATTTTTAGAAAAAATTTATCCGGCACGTTGGGGGCAATTCTCCAAATGATAGCACCAATAGAATACTAAAGCGTATATTTACCAATGAATGTGCAATGGGGTTTGTGTGGATGGGACACCGTCATAATTTTCGAGTGTCGACACTTATTATTTTAAGATTCGTTAAAGGTATGTAAAATGACCTACACAGCATTAAAAGAAAACGAATTCGAAACCATAGGAAGCGAGTGGTTTCGTTTCGCAAAGCAGCGCTTTGTGCGTGAACAAAAAACAGAATTGTAATGTTCTGTTGGAATAATTTTTATTGTACAATAGTTTTATAGTAAAATCAAATATTAATGCAATAAATGTGTTTTTGCTTTCCCCTATGGTTGCAGTTTGTACAGCAATGTTAAGTATAGGATGATTTCAATCTGAGCCTCGTCATTGGGATCGTGCTTATTTTGTAAAATATAAAAGAGTAGCTTAATATTTGACAAAGTTGCATATCTAACAATCCATTAATAATTTTTAAAGAATGGAAAAGGTTGCCTACTGAAATCTAACATCGCTCATATAATAAGCAGAATGTCAACCGTGTGGCTCAAATTTGAATTATTCTGTACGGTGGATGACTACAATATCCTGTAGATAAATAATTGCAAATAACAAGGATATAACAGTGTTGTAACTACTGATAACAATAAAATAACGTACAGTATGCCTAAATATTACAGTTATAAATATGTAATATAAATGTTACAAAATGACAATAATAAGGTTGCATAACAAACATATAACATCAATGTTACACTAGTTGAAACAGTTACATAACAGTGATATACCTGTACTGTTACAGATATATAACAAAATTTTGTAGTTGTTACATTGTAGTTATATTACTCTGAGTGGGAAATTGAAACTTACATGCAACAAGCATGTAATAACCTGGTGATGTTACATGTAATATAGGAAAGAACAATGTTACATAGCATATATGTAAATGTTATTTAACCGTGTTTGCTGGGATTGTTATAAATGGTACAAGAAAAGGGACGGTGGTAACAACACTGGTTGATATTTATATTCTATTAGCATTATCTTATCTCTATGGTGCGTACTCCTGTGGACACACGGTATAAACGTATGCTGTGACTGCCTCTCTGCGTCACCTTTTTATTGGCATCATCGGACCAAGTTTGGCCGCGATCGGCCTTCGTGTCACCGCGTACTTTATACTTTATAACAAAGCGATAAAAAAGCACGAAGCATTTGTAGGAAACTGGTTAGAGGCTGTCTAGACCAGTGTTTAGCAATCGAATTTCGCAGGTTCGAATCGCACCTACTGTTTTTTTCTTTGCGAATTGGTGTAATTTGCATTACTAGGTGTTTTCTTTTGCTGTTTGGGTATTATTAGCAACATCAAACTCAAAGGTACGCGCATTGTAATCAAGGAGGACTTAACTAAACACCGTTATCAGCTATACAAAGAAGCATCCAAAAAATACGGAAAAGCAGTATGGACCAACGAAGGCAAGGTACTAGTTAAAAACAACGGTGCCATTAAGTTAATTAAATCCTTGGATGACTTGTCCAATTCCTAGTTTAATAAGTAAATACATATCAAGGAGGCCACGCTTTCCTTTTTGCTTAAAAGAGCCCACCTGTTAGCTTTTTGACTTGGTCTTATCCCTGTTAAAAATATACAAAGTTTTATTTACCTTATTTGTAACCACAAAACTGTTCTGGTTTTTGTTTCACTGATATGTTGCAATTAATATTTATTTCTAATATGTTGTTTTAAAGATTTTAATTTAGCTGAGCAATTACATTTATTTAGTACTTACACTGTACAAACTCGCATTTGGAAATTTTTTATTCAAACTTAAATCAAAATAATTTATTTAAGCTAATATTTTGTCGTTGCTTATCTTTTAAGTAATAATTTGATTTGTTTATTTTTGAACCTGTTCAGCGAATTTTTTGTCTTTATGTAATGCATATTTAAGATTTTTAGTATTTAGTAGTTATACCATATTTCCTCTTCCACTATGATTCATAATTTTAATGTAGCGCATGTTAATGCACAATCTATTTTAAGCGATTTCAACAGTTTTAAAAGTGCAGTGGTGGATAGTAATTATGACGTTATTACAGTCACTGAAACGTGGCTCACTTCTAATATCAATAACGATCATGTGCGTATTGAAGGCTATAATCTTATTAGAGCAGACCGTGCAGGCAGAGGTGGTGGGGTAGGACTATACTTACGAGATGTTTATCAATTTTCTAGTATTGTACAATCAAATACAATTGAACAGTTATGGGTTTCGGTAAAAATTGGGTCGTGTGTTTACATTTTTGGTGTAGTATATAAACCACCAAAAGATAACTATAAGTTTTTTATAGATGAGCTCGAGGTCTCCTTAAACAATTGCATAATAATGTCCGATCAAATTGTGTGCTTAGGCGATTTTAATGTGCATATGCTGAAACCTGACAGTCCGTCTTGTATTTACCTTAACGCTATGTTAGAGGCCACTTCCTTCCAGCAAATTATTTCTGAGCCAACGAGAATTACTGCCCATAGCGTTTCTTTGATCGATCTTGTTTTAGTCTCAGACCCCTCAATAATAGTCTGCACAAAAGTAATACCAGTATACTTCTCCGATCACGAGTTAGTAAGTTGTGTCCTTTCTGTTGCCAAGTCAGCTGTTCCACCTAAATTTCTCACATATTGAGATTATAAATATTTTGATCATAACCAGTTCTATCAAGACCTTATCTCGCTGCCCCATGATAGTATCTATTACGTGGATAACATTGATGAAAAGGTCTCGATATTTAATAATTAAATCGTAACCCTTTTTGACAAGCATGCTCCGTTTGTAACCAGAAAAGCATCAAAACCGCGAACTCCTTGGGTGACCGATAATATGAAGCGTCTAATGCGTTTAAGGGATAAAGCAAAGACTATTTTTTTATAGGTACAGAAAGACTAATCTTCCTGCTCATTTTGATTATTACAAGCAGTTGCGTAACTTCACAACTCAGTGCCTACGCAATGAAAAGCAAGCTTACTTCGGTACACTCCGTGGATCTAACACCAGTGGTATGTGGAAGGAGCTTAAATCCTTGCAAATTCAAAATAAAAAGACTGTGGACATACCCCGTCACTTATTAAATGCAGAAGAGATTAATAACTACTTTGTCAACAGCATTCCTACTTCAAACATAGATATCTCTGAGCTTATAAATTTCTATACTAACAACACCACTCATGAATTCCCCGATTTATTTGAGTTCAAGCTGGTCGATAACAATTTAATCTATTCTTTGTTAAATAAAATTCGTACTAAATCATGCGGCTCTGATCAGATCGACATATTCATGTTAAAGCTATGCTGTCCTTACATTTTAAATTATATAACCCATATCATCAATATATGCTTATTAACGGGTGTTTTTCCTCAAGCATGGAAAGATGCTGTCATTATTTCCTTGGCCAAGTGCTCGTCTCCACAGGAACATAAAGATCTCCGCCCTATTAGTTTACTTCCTACTCTGTCAAAAGTCTTGGGGAAGATAATTGATTTACAACTACGTAATTACTTGGAGAGCTGTAACATCCTCTCCGAATTTCAGTCTGGTTTCCGGTCAGGTTACAGTTGCACAACTACGCTACTAGATGTTACTGATAATCTTCTTGGATCTATTGATGCAGCTAATTTATCGATATTAGTACTTTTAGACTTCTCTAAGGCTTTCGACACAATTAACCACCATATCTTATTTTCTTTATTTAAATACATTGGGCTAAGTCAGACTGCGATAGCTTTGCTACAAACTTTTTTAACAAACAGGTTTTAAAGAGTAAAGTTAGGGGCAACTTTATCTGAGAGAGTTAGTATCGACAAAGGTGTACCACAAGGATCAATTCTAGGTCCCTTGCTATTCAGTATTTATACAATAAGGCTGGCTAGTTCAGCTAATCGTTGCACTCTACATATGTATGCTGACGATACCTAGCTTATCTATTCTTGTCCACCTAATCAAATTAATGATGCAGTGGTGATCGTAAATGAAGAACTGCCATCGTTATATAATATTGCACTACAACATTCTCTGTTTTTAATTCTAAAAAATCATTTGTTTTACTTTTGGCAGAAAATTTGATTGCCTTAGAGCCAAGGAGCTTATTAAATTACATATTAATGGAGAGGCACTGCCTGTTGTTGATAAAGCTAAAGATCTCGGTTTAGTAATTGACAATTCTTTTCGTTATAAAGATCACGTTACGGCTTGTATCAAAAAAGGCTATATGGGACTTAAGCTCTTATATCCACACAGGCGTTATTTGTCAAAGGAAATTAAAACCATACTCTGTAATGCTATAATTTTATAGCAGTTAAACTATTGCCTTCCAATATATGTTGCTAGTATAGATTCTACCGATAAAAAACGTTTACAAACACTTCAGAATTCTTGTCTTAGATTCATTTTTGGTATTCGTAGGTTTCAGAATATATCACACAAACTCGCTGAAGTACGGTGGCTAAATATTAATAATCGATATAGATTTCAGTCGGCTTGCTTATTTCATAAAATAATATTATCGAAGAAACCAATCTATTTACATAAAAAAATTGTTTTCGTACAGATATACTTAACATTAATTTAAGACATCGCGGGCTCATTACCGTTCCACGGCATAGTACTGCTCTTTTTGAACGGTCCTTTTCGTACACTATCGGCAAGATCTATAATTCTATCCCTTCCTCCCTCAAAAGCCTGTCAATTCATAGTTTTAAAAACCACACTTTCAATCACATATTCGCTGAACAGTTAATTAAGTAACCATTTTCCTTTTTTTTTGTTTGTACATGTATCCGGTTGCAAGCTCTGCTATTTGTTTATTGCATTGTATTATAGTTCACTTTTGGTTACTGCCGACACAGAATTTAGGTTAGTTTAGGCTTAGGCATTAGGTTTTGTATGGTTTTAAACTCTTGTTATGTAAGGTGAAGTATTGATCAGTACGGAGTTCAACTCCTATACTGGGACTTCACCTTAAGATTTCCACAAAATCTTGTTTTGTTTCCTCTTTTTTTTTATTAAGTTATACTTGTATACTTTTGTGGAAATAAAGCTATTATTATTATTATTATTATTATTATTATTATTAAGATTTTTTTGCTTATTTTGTATATAATTTTTTACATTCAATATTAAAGACGTTAACACATTTTTTCTGTAACTTTTGCATTTACAATTGAACTTAAAAAATGCAAAAACTATTTTAATTTTAGTAAGGCTCAAAAGCTAGTAATAGTATCGTGTGTTCCAAAAAAAAAAAACTAATTCGCAGCATGCCATGATCAAATTAAAGTTTGCCGGAAGTTGGTATATACTCATTAAAGCAAATAAACTACCATAAGTCAGAGAGAACTAAATTACTTCTTGACCTTGAATTAATTTCCTAAAAAATACAAAACTCTTAACGAAAACTATTTTTATCTACGACCACTACTAAAAGTAGGCCTTTTAGCGCTAGCTTGTTTCACTAAAAGTGACGTTTTATAGTTTACCGTGTTTAAAGAAATCAGCTGTTTACTTTTAGCACATATGCTAAAAGTGAAGCGAGGTTGAAAACTACAATTTCGAACTGCAAGTGAAGTTGTAAAGCTATTCTAGTTGCTTCTTGCGTTACAGGTAACGCGTTTTTGAAATAATTAAAGCGTTATGTAATGAATACAGTCATATGTGGAGTATCAATAATTACATTTCGTAACTCACCTTGACAGCACGGACGTGGCCAAACAATGGCCAGCGGCGTAGGCTACTATTCATTATGACGCAGCGTCGCAGATGCGAACCTTTCTTAAATCGATATTTATGGATTAATAACGGTAAAATTAAGGTCGTAGATAAAATATTGTATGCAACGCGTGCTAAAAGTCGTTTATGCGCGAGACATGTTATGAAACTCAGCCTTCGGCTTCGTTTCATAATTTTCATGTCTCGCGCATAAAAGTCGACTTTTAGCACTTGTTGCATAAATAGCTGTTATAGACCGTTATGATTATTACACTCTTTGTTGTTGTGTAAATGCCATCTTGTTTAACTTTTTGCTTTATGCAAGTAAACTTAAAATAATGTAAACTTTTACCTGTCACAGTGACAGATGTTTTCATAAACAAAATGCAATCTGACATTCACCTACAGATAGGGTTGCCAACACAACCCCCTATCTGACCTAACCTATGCCAACACTGTCATTTTAGCCCGAACACTTCGGGTTTGGTAATCATTATGCGGGCTTCGGGTTTTCAATAAAATTCTTGGGTTAACTAAAGGTTCATACATACAAAAATTTGACTCTTATATAAAAGCTCCGCAGAGGTCATTGGAAGAAAGTGCCCGAAGAGACAATAAATATAATTGTAGAAAATAATACTTACAAAATTTTTCTGAAAAATGTAGTTTCGTAACAGTTTACGTAACTTCTAAGATGGATTTAACTTTTTTTTATAGAATGTAAAAAGTAGTTTTTTTAATTTCTAATTTACAACGCCGAGAATTATGCTATGTGTAACGAGCCAGCTGGATCCCCCACCGATAACGTGTATTTTCCATGCTTATTATTAAATGTAGTATTGTATTTTATTTAACGAAATGTTCGCAAAGGCGGTCATGCGCTGGACGTGTATTGTGAATTTCGGTTTTTGTGTACGCGGCATGCGGGGATTCTCAACTCATGCAAATTTAACAAAGAAGACACCAAAGACGGCTGTCGTACGCAAGCTCTTCTGAGAGCTGCATGGATTTGTTCGACTCGAAAGTATAGCATGTGAATTCGCCCAGGATATAAGTTAATTCGAAGCGACCTGAAAGAGCCTGGTAGTCAACGCTTACTGTAAGCAGTGTCAAAGTGCAGCGAGCCAGCGTTTGTAAATTCCTAAAACGTAGTTTCGTAGTGTACATGTAAGTATACGCATTGTGCTATATTTAAAGGCTCATTTAAAACATCCATTTTAAGAGGCCGGCGCTAACTCAATTGTTCGTACAAGGGCTACACGCGATCGGGGTTCCCAGCATCACGTGCGCTAGGAGCGGATGATGCAATCGAGGCGTGCCGTTTCCAAGGGTATGCAGTAGCCAATTCCAAGTTAACTGTTTTTATGTCAGCGTGATAAGGTTGCGTTTTAACTGCGATCTTCTTCAAAGCGAAGGAATGTGTTTTATCAGCGAATAATAATGTGTGCAGCTTGCACATGAATTTAAACAGAGCCGGACTCAAATAAGTATCAGGCTCAGACAATTTTGACATTGCGTTTTTGGTAAAGAATTTTTGACATTTGCGTTCTTTTAAAAGACAATTATTTCGACGTTCTTTCTGATGATGTTTTACGTTGCTCATGTATGTTTGCAACATGCCTGAGAGTAGTCTTAAGCTACAGTCGCTGCCATAAAAACCAAGACCGTTTTTTTGACCTAATTTTCAAAATGCAAAAAGAAGTGCTGACTCTGACAATTCTAATTAATAAATTTCATCAAGTCATTATTCAGCACTAAGCAATGACTTTTGATGACATTTATTAATTAGAATTGTCAGTGTCAGCACTTCTTTTCGCATTTTGAAAATTAGGTCAAAAAAACTGTCCCGGTTTTTATGGTCGCGACTGTATATATCGCACGTAGGTTGGTTGAACATTTTATTCTATTTCCTTTTATTTTTTTCTGTTTAAATGTGTCTTCTATATGTTTTTATTTGTGTTTTGAAATCAATAGATAAGGTAAACAAATCTGCTGTTCTTGGGTATTATTTAAAGTAAGGTTTTAGTGCGACACTACAAGAGGGAACCAGATTCCAGTTCTGGTGGATAGTGATTTTTTATAAACCACTAACTGAGATTTTAAGAGTTTCGCGTTCATTGAGCTAGCTAAGGGATAAAAAGGGCAAATAATTATTTAAATATTAAGGCGTACGAGACGTCTTGTTCAAATTTAATGCATCCACGAAGTAGTAAAAAGGGTCGCATTTTATATACTACTTAAAAAATATAAAATAATTTTTGGAATCATACCTTTATAATGTAAAAAAACTATTTCACCTTGATCTTTTTTATTAATTTTATCTCCCAGCTTTCCTACCAAAATTATTTTCTTCGAATCGGCATCGACTCAATGTTGGCAACCCTACCTACAGACTAAAGTTAAGACATGATTAGATTCTTTATCTTTCTTTCCAAGGCCTAGGTACCCTAAATGAGTTTTTTTTAGAACACACGATATAATTAACCAAGGCTTCCAGGCGTTAAGTATTTGTATAGTGAAACAATATACACATTTTAATTATCACAAACTTTAATTATACTGTTATTGCTTATATTAATCAATTGGTAAGTGTTTACAAGATGTCTGTTAGTATAGAGAGATCAAAAATAAAATTGATCGCGAGAGCCCATTTTAAGAATATGACCACTGTCTACACTGCACTCTATAAAACTACAATTAACTGTATTAGTAGTTCACATGACCTTAGCACAATATTTTTTTTATTTAACATCCATGAAAATTCTACAATCTGTTCAAATACAAACAATTAGTAAAAAGTTTAACAATTGACAAAGTTGCCACAGTAGATGGCCCAGTGGCTTACTCCTATAAGATCTTAATATAAAGAGTAATTACATAGTTACACTCATTGTATTAAAGTTGGACTACATGGAAAATAGTTTAGACCCACATTTATGCTCTATTTGGAGATCCAACGGATCGAACCTTTTTAGTCTTTTAATAGTGAGCACATTAAGTAGCGCTCTAGCTAGCACGTTAGGATGATCTTGAAGCCGATCTTTGTATTTAGCACTATGACTGTTAATTTCACTTTTCACTGTATTAACAAGAAGATCTTGATGTATTACTGTGTTTGGCACAAACCACGAGGCGTCAACAATTAAACGCACAATCTATACTAAATTTCAAATAAGAATGCAGTAGGCGGCGCTCTAAACTCAAAGTTTTACACTAGAAAAATATAGATTGGTTTGTCTGCGTCAGTTTTACGATAATTTTGTCCTGTATAGTTCAAATAAACGTTGTAGGCCAGCCTTTTTGGTCCACTATTCATGGATTTTGTTTTAGCATTCTTTGGATTCATACTGAATGTCAAATTGACAATTTTGAAAAATATTTGATTTTCAGATGGTTGTAATGAGTACTTTGTTTCGACCAATCATGGTCATAGTTACGACTAAAGCTGATATTATATGGCAAATGCATATTTTGTATAATTAATATTTCGGCGTAACTATAGTGATGGCATAATCGGATGATTTCAATAATCGGAATGTTCCATTTCGGATGTTTATAAAATCGCAATATCATCCGATTATTTTACATTCCGTAGATGCGAAGCAAGCCGTCGCACGGTAAGCCTTTATCTGTGTTGGCATCTATTGTTTGGGTTTGTAGGACGGACAGTAAAACAATTTAAGAGTTTGAGACGCACAGTGGGATATAAGGGGAAATAAAATATTTTTTCAAATTATTACAGTAGTTACCGTAATAGACTTTCGGAAAATGGTAGTGATATTTTAAAGTTTAATGGCACATAAAGTACATCAGGGCTGTCCAACATGTGGCCCGCGGGCCGCATGCGGCACGCCATGATATTTTTGCGGCCCCCAGATCGAATTCCCCCTTGAGTCCACCAGTCCTGATCCTGTCCGCTCCTCTTCTACCTGAGCCCTCCGGTCTGACGCGCTGAACTGTCTAACGGAGTAGACCTTCAACCGTTACCAGACCATGCCTCAAGGGAGATGACGTGTTTGTACTGTCAGCCCGAGAAGTTCAAATTTTCCGCAAGAGCAAGACCGCTAGAATTCGATTTTACCTTGATTGTTGAACTACATTGGGAAATCGAATCCCTGAGGCTTTAACCCTGTCTTAATCCGCTGTACTGTTTTGCAGGGCTAACTGCTTAAAAGCCCTTTCCGACCGCCTAATTTGTAAACGAAAAATCCCGGCGCCCCGAGAGGTGAAATGTAGGAATCGCAGCCTCTACACCACTTGTGAGCGGTTAGAGTCCTGTAGCCGCCCTTCATAAACTCACATGTAGGGCCTCTTTTTGGTCATTAAAAGGCGAATTCCTAGACTTCGACGTTCGATTCCGCAGCCCGCAAATTCCCTATCGGAGGAATGTCAACATCATTTTCCAGCTCAAGGCGAAAAAAAATCATCTGCAGGATTTGACACCGCGTTCGCTAAAAGAACGAAGCCTAGCCGCCGTAAAGTACCAGCAACCTTTGCACCAGAATTTAGGCACTAACGCCCGCCCCAGGTAACCCTTACAATCGCTAAATTCACCGGAAAATTACAGCTTAAAATCACTGCTGAGTGGAAGGTCAAGTTTGCAGGAACAAAAGACCTACTCAGCCCATTCCCCGAAGAATCGGCGTGCGTACCGGCGGACTACCAATAGGGACCCGCAACACTCGCCGGTGTATTGGGTTGCAGCTTGACCCACGAAACCAGACACCGTTGCAGAACAACATGTTAATTTTACATAATGTACAACTCAGAGTTATTTTTAATTAATCATTGTAACTAGCTAAAAACATTATATTTGTTTTGGTAATTATCTGGAGTTTTACCTAATCGAATATACAGTGTGTCTGCTTAAGTTCGCACCATATGGAAAACTTTTTTATTATTAATTTACGAAAAGAGTTATTCTTTATAAAAAGTTCTGAATGGTCCAAAACTTAAAATTCAATCATCAGATATCAACTTTTTTAAGCCGTATACGAGGAATGTCAAAAAATATAAATTCTGCTCAAGAGTAAAGTAGTACCTACCTTTATTTCTGACAATATCGAAAATTGTTATTAAGAAAAGTTTATTAGAATTGAAAACTACATTCAAATGTCCAATTACACCTATCTACGATGAAAATCAGGTTTTGTTATTTTTCACATTTTTTTAAGTTGGTTCATACGGAAAACTTTATTTTTGACAATATCGGAAACCTTTTTCAGTTCTCTTTATTCGTTAAAACTTTGATAAGCTTTACGTCTCGTAACCTCTATGTTGCATTATTTTGATGATTTTCCATATGAAACAACTTAAAAAAACTGAAAAATAACAAAACCTGATTTTTATCGTAGATAGGTGTAATTGGACATTTGAAAGTAGTTTTCGATTATAATCAACTTTTCTTAATAACAATATTCGATATTGTCACAAATAAAGGTACTTTACTCTTTAGCAGAATTCATATTTTTTGACATTCCACGTATACGGTTTTAAAAAATTAATATCTGATGATTGAATTTTAAGTTTTTGACCATGCAGAACTTTTTATAAAGAATAACTTTTTTTCGTAAAATTAATAATAAAAAAGTTTTCTATATGGTGCGAACTTAAGCAGACACACTGTATATTTGAGTGAACGTATTTCTGCGATTTGAGTTAACCCGAGGGGTAAAAATTTGATGCCCTTAGTAAGGGGGTGAAACGTCACATCTCTATACGTAAATTTACATTATTTGATGTAATTTTTTTCTTTTGTCGGTATCTCAAGAACGAAAAGGAATTAACCTAAAGTGAATATGATTTTTTTTTTAGAATCACGTTTAGAACATATGGTGTATGCTTTTTGTAATGTAACCTAAGCTTCTTGAATAAATAAAAATTAGTAATGAAATATGTACGTTTTATTTTATTACAATTAACTCACGAAGTCGCATACGACACATTTTATGGTGCGGCCCTCATAACCTTCAAATTTTTTACAATGGCCCTTGAACCCCTTGAAGTTGGACAGCCCTGAAGTACATAATAGATAGTATAAAACAATACATGAATTTGAAGTCTGTAAGATGTACTATCTAATAATTAATCTACGAACTACCACTGCCATGAGTACCATTTACGTATCATACATGTGCGCACACGGAGCGACCCGTCAGCATCGCCAACCAGCATATATCCGTCAAGCGAGTCAACACAACACTCCGTATTCCTTTTAGTTCAAATTGGCATTTCGTTTTCTCATTTTGTGTAGCGAATAGTAAAATAATCGAATTCCGTAAGTTCCGAATTTTGTGTACCGAACAGTAAAATAATCTAATTCGGAAAAGTTCCGAAATAATCGGAACCTTCCGATTTTTTGAACAATCGGAAACTTTCCGATTATTCATTCCGGATAGGCCCATAACTAGGCGTAACCTTTTCCATATGTATACTACTTATGTGAAAACAAATCGTTTAAGCAAAGTTTCATTTTGCATATTTATACGTTTTTGAGCATACTTTCTGAATTTTGCATACTTGGTTATATTTAACGATAATTTGTAATGTATGTAATTTATGAGATTTTTTACTTCCAGTTTCTGCCTCTGGAGTGCAGTGCGCGTATCGAAATAAACAGAGGAAAAGGAAAATCCCTGTTAAAAGCTTTGACTATATAAACATAGACTACCAGCAACCTCCACTTTTCCCATAGAAGCAATGTATAAGGTATCAGCCAACATAGAATCCATTTCAAGAGTCGAACCTTGAGTGTTGGGTGAATAATAGTCTGGCGGGGTTAGAAGAAATCTTATTTTTATGTTGGCTTACAACGTGAAGTTGGCGGTGGCAGTCCATTTTTATATAGTCAAACGTTAAAATGAATGACGTCTTTGAATAAAATTTAGAGAAATAAATATATTCATACAAAATAATTAAAATTTTTAGATTATTTAGAATACTAATAAAAAAATAGAGCATATGATGTGCATATATTAAAACTTTGGGTGCATATATTCAACAAAATGTATGCATATATATGCGCATATTTTCGTACATTTGAGTGCATATAATTATCAGCTTTAGTTATGACTACTACCAAAGAGCATATAATTATATGTTCTTTGCTATTACTTAGTTCGAAGCACTGCATGCTTATTTGAAATTTAGTATAATATGCTACACAATATGGAAAAATATATAATTTAAACCAAATTCCTAAATTAAATTAAAAATAATAATAATAATTTATTGCCATCAAAATACATACGTAATATAAAGAGAATGAAATATTAAAATAAAGTAAGGTAACAATATACCGTGTGACTATAAATGATTGTGATTTTTTTTCTTAGGTTGGCATTTATGTTGGTGGCACTGTAAATCTATGTCAAATTGGGGGTTAGCAAGTTAGGTTTTGCGTCAGTTTTGCCACAAACTGTAAGTCTATGTCAAATTCGAGGTTAGCAGGTTAGGTTTTGCGTCAGTTTTGACACAGAATAACTCAAAACCTAACCTGCGAACATTGAATTTGACATAGACTTACAGTGCCACCAACATAAACAGTGCCAACCTAAGAAAAAAAATTACAATCATTTATAGTCACCCGGTGTAAAGGTGGTACTCTTTTCGCAGAGTTCTGCTACTTTCATTTCCATTTAAGCTGCTAATTGATAGGTAAGATCTACACATTACCCTTTTGCTGTGACGTAACAATTTTCTCTCTTTATTTAACTATAAGGAACTGGACGAAACTGAAAATCTGCAGTTTTTGGTCAGGTCCGCTTCAAGATGGTTTGTTTTATAACACTGTCAATGTGACCTTTGTCCAAAATATCAGTAAAATCTCATATTATAAGAGCTGATGCCGCCGGTCGCCTGCCGCCGGCCGTCCAGACCGTAAGCACTGGCGCGCGCACATGCCGAGCGTAAGCACAAGTGGCGAGACCGTCAACAGCAAGCATTTGTATTGTTAACGCTGGCAGGGCCGGACGTAGGCTGGCTACCAGCTTAAGCAAGCATTTTTATTGTTAACCGTTTCTTTACGCTGGCAGGGCCAAACGTAGGCTGGCCAACGCGTTCTAGTAACGCGCAATAATAAGCAAGCTAGCAAGCCTAAAATCTTATTTTAAGCATTAGGGACTAATTCGAAGAGGAGAAACGTCGGATAACATAATAATAATAATAATAATAATAATAATAATGCCCTTTATTGAACCAACCAAAGAAAATATAAGTAACATAATTTACATAGTAACTGGGTAACAAGGTTCAAAGAGGCGAAGTTCAGACATGCTAAATTAATAGCAGTCTGTTCTACCCATATATATAATACACATATATTGCTAGTAGGGCCTGGAAACGTCAGAAAACATTACGGCGCCGACATAGTCTCACTTAGAGTATAATGCGTCTCGTGCGCATGCGTGAGAATTCGAACTCCGCCTTTAGAAGCGAATTTTAAACTTGACCACTTCCCCATTGGCCGGACGACGCCGCCGCGCTTGCACACCGCTCACCATTATACATTGAAGAGTTGGTTGTCTGTCTCACTTCCTTGGTAAGTTTCCCACTCATAGCCGCTAGCAATATAGTAAGTATTAGATATATGGTTCTACCACTTAACCCCATACAAAATGTGAAAATAAAAATAAAATTATATTAAAATTTAAAAAAAAGGAAAGAAAGAAAGAAAATAAAAGTGAAGCAAGGACAATCGTTCAGTGGTTTAGTTTAGTTGGGAGCTGCTGAAAAAAATCAAATAATACTCAAGCAAAAAAAACATTATTGTCTACCCATTAAGAAGCGACAGAGATGCAGTTTAAAATTAGATAATGATAAAGATTTAAATTTTTTAGGTAAACTATTATAAGAACTGGCAATATTACCTATAACTAAATGATCGTTTATACAGTTGAGACTTGTGCAATGGAATAGCAATTATATTTTTATTTCTAAGATCAAATGAATGACTAGTAGAAGTAAACTTAATTTTATTAAAAAGGTATGGAGGAGTTTCAGTAGTAATAATTTTGTGAAATAAACATAATGCATGTAGAGTTCTTCTGTTGTTCATGTTAAGCCATTTTACCTCACTTATCTTGGAAGAAACAGATTCATATTTTCTAATTCCAAAAATTAGCCTCAAACATGAATTTTGAATTCTTTGAATCCTTTTAGAATCTATACTATCAAGGCAGGGTCCATACACAGAATCGCAGTAATTAAATTGTGATAGAACCAATGAGTCACAAAGTAATATTTTAATTTTTCGATTTAAACAATGTCTGTAGCTATATATCAGTTTCAAGTTAGAAAATGCTTTTTTAATAGTACTTGCGATGTGATCTCTAAATGACAATTTTGAATCAATAAATAATCCAAGATTCTTAGCGCATTTGGAAATTTTGATATTAACATCTTTAACTTTAATGGAAATTCTGTCTTCATATGTTTCCCTTATTTTATTTTTACCAAAAAGTAAAACTACAGTTTTATTTGCATTAATTTTTAAATTATGTGCCTCCGAAGTTTTGATTAAAGTATCTATATCTGAACAGACTAACCGAATAGCAGCATCTACATCGTTCGGGAAGAAACTATACAATAATTGTGTATCATCTGCATATATATTATATCTGCAATATCTCAGAGCCTTAAAAAAACAACACGAATATATTAAATACAAAAGAGGACCAAGAACTGAGCCTTGTGGAACACCAGCAAGTACAGCACATGGAGTAGAGTATTTTTTATTTAAAATAACTTTCTGAGATCTGTTACTTAAATAATTTTTAATAAGAGAAGTAGCATTATTGCTAAAACCAATAAAATGTAATAGAGCAATCGAAGTAGTGTGGTTAATCGTATCAAATGCTTTAGAGTAGTCCAGAAGCACAACTACCGATAACTTATTGGCATCGATAGCAGATAGAATATCATCAGTAATATTTAACAGCGTAATAGTTGTGCAACTGTAACCAGCCCTAAAACCAGATTGAGTATGTGGTAAAATGTCATGTAGATTAAGATGTTGGTTAATTTGTTGAACTAAAATTTTCTCAAAAATCTTCGAAAATACCGGCAAGATGCTGATAGGGCGGAGGTCTTTAAAATCCTTAGGTTGACCAATTTTTGGAAGCGGAATGACGTTGGCACATTTCCATGTATCTGGACAAACGTTATTTATTAAACAGAAATTAATTACATGGGTAATAAATGGCAACAGAAAAGGACAACACATTTCTATCATACCAATACTAATACCATCACAGCCAGTAGCTTTAGTTTTAATAGTAGTAATAACCTTTTAACACGTCAATTTCCGATATTTCGAAAAAATCCATTTTAACGTTAACATTTTTTATAAGATTATTCATATAATAATTTACTAAGTCTAAATTACAATCACCAGAATTGTTACTTATGTCAACAAAGGTAGAATTAATTAAATTGACATCTTGTAGATGTAAAGGAATATCAGTAGCTCTGCGACCCCCGTATATTCCAATATTATTTAGTTCCTTCCATATAGTTCTAGAACCCTTATTGCGAATATGATGTTCAAGGTATGCTTTTTTTTCTCGTCTTACTGCAAACGTAGTATAATTTCGCAATAATTTATAATACTCCCAGTGCACGCTGTTCTTTGTGCGTTTGAATTTTCTTAGTGCTTTGTCACGAAGAGATATCATAAATTTAAGATTATCTGTCAACCAAGGCGTGTGGGGTTTTGTAATTTTCACCGTTTTTAAACAGGTATGCTTATTAAATAGCTGCAAGATGTTCTCATTAAGAAACTGTAACTTCTCATTAATTTCAGAAATTTCATAGATGTTATTCCAATCTAGAGATTTTAGATCATTACAAAAATGCTTGTAACTAAAATTGGAAAAGTCGCGATAAGTATACAGAAAAGGAGTGCTACTTTCAGCGGCCAAAGGATAGTCGCAGTATACAAGGCGATGATCTGAAATGTGGTGCATATCAATTGCCCCTGCATTCGAAATACTCTTGTCATTATGTACAATAATAAGGTCTATTAAAGTAGAACTGTTGCTTGTAATTCGTGTTGGTTCTGAAATAATCTGCTTAAATCCAAATGCTTCAAGCATAGAATTAAACTGAATGCAGTGAACATCACTGAATTTAAGCAAATCTACATTAAAATCACCGATACAGAGTAGTTCGTCTACAGTAGGCAATAAAGCAGTAAACGAATTTTCAAACGCACTCAGAAATTCAACACAATTACACTCCTGTCGTCTGTATATGGTACCAATAATTAAACTAGCTTTTTTTGTTTTAACTTTTATCCATAGCTGTTCGATAGACATACTATTGTTATTAACGTGTGAAACAGTGAACTCCAAGCCCTTTCTAATATACATACCAATTCCTCCACCCCAAGTGTTCGTCATTCTATCATTCCTTATGAAGTAAAAACCCGGTATCTCAACTAAATTATCAGCGACGTTCTGCGATAACCACGTTTCTGTGACACCCACCACATCATAATGAGTAGACAAAACGTGATCTTTGAAATCAGAGAAGCTACCTAAAAGTGAACGAACATTTAAATGGCAAATTTTTAAACAATTATACATACTTTATAAGAAAGTAAATAATATACATTTTTAATAAATGACATCATACAAATGAAATCAATTCAAAATGAATATACATTAAAAATAAATTCATACATCAATAAACAGTAAATAGTAAATAGGTCAAGAATGTCTTGGTTTAAATAATGTGCTATTTAGAGCATCTCTTACATTAAAGGTTAGGTATATGTAAAATTCTTTTTCTATAACCATTTAAAAATGAACTACTTTCGTCACGTTTTACCCCAACCGAAAGCGCCAGTTCCGGGACCAGTGATAGAATATCCCGTAACGCTAACTTTCGTTTCTAGTGACGAAAGTAAGTTGTTGCAATTTCAGATATTAAATGCATTCTTCCATATCCAATTGTAACCATAATTCGTTTTCTTAAGAAAGGGGGAAGCCCCGAGGACCCCCTTCAATAGGGGCGGAGCCCCGAAGGTCCCCTTGGAGAGGGGCGGAACCCTGAGGGCACCCTTGGAGAGGGGCAAAGCCCCGAAGGTCCCCTTAAAAAATGGCAGAGCCTCGAAAGCCCCCTTAGAGAGGGGCGGAGCCCCAAAGACCCCTTGGAGAGAGACGGAGCCCCGAGGGCCTCCTTGGAGAGGGACAGATTCCCGAGGGCCCCTTGGAGAGGGGCAGTGCCCCTAGGGCCCTGTTGGGGGGGGGGGCGAAGCACCGAGGGCCCCCTTGAAAAGGAGCGGAGCCCCTAAAGCCCCCTGGGAGAGGGGCAGATCCCCGGGGGCCGTCTTGGAGAAGGGCGGAGCCCCGAGAGCCCTCTTGGGGAGGGGAGGAGCCCCGAAGGCTCCCTTGAAAAAGGGCGCAGTCCCTAAAGTCTCCTGGGAGAGAAGCGAAGCCTCGAGGGCCTCCTTGAAGAGAGGGGGTATATCCCTAAATCCCCGATTTAGTATAGTGTCTTACTCGTCGAAAGGCATTTTCTGCAAACGAGAGAACAGTTTATCAAACGAGGCGTAGCCGAGTTTGATAATGTTCTCAAGACTTTCGTCACTCGTTAAACAATATACTATTCTAAAGTCTACTACCTGTTATCTAAATAATCTTTTGAATTTCAATGCAATATAAGAAATACGTTTTTTATTATACCTGCATCAGAATCGCCGTTTAAAGCACGGCTGAGCGTGCGAAAACAGGGGATTAAATCTCGCCGAGCTTTAAAGGTTGTCCAGGAAACGACAGAATGCAACAACGGACGTGGACGCGACAAAAACGTAAATAATTCTCGTAACTATAGTAGCAATATTATTATGCCCTCTCGATTTATCACGACAAAAATTATTTCTAAGTTTTTAGTGCGTAATTTATTTCCAGTATTGCAGGTATAATAAAAAATCTGGTGTGATACATTCACACAACTTCCTTTTACAGTGATCTTATAATTAGTCAAAAATTTCATTTTTAATTTTTAACCATTTTCAAAAATTTTCAAAAATTACAAATTCTACAAAAACGGTACAAAATAGAGCGTTAGTTGAAGAGACAAATTTTCTCTAGAATTTTAAAATGAATTCAAAAATGTAATAATATACCGGGTGTTTTATTTAAAATAGGAGTTAATAAAAAGAATAGAAAAAAAAAACAAAAGAAACCCACTTTAGAAGTATTCAACTGGAAAATCACCTAGCTCACATCAATACACATTAAAAATGTAATAAAAATGTAAAGTTTAAAAAAATCGTTAGAGCCGTTTTTGAAAAAATCGAAAAAAACTGAAAAATCACACCTACTTCCGGTTATGCGATTTTCTTCAAAAGCTTGCTGTCGCATCTAGATAGTACACAAAACTTATATATGAAGTTTCAACGTCATACCTCTTTTCGTTTTTGAGATATTCTGTTCACAGACAGACACACACACAGACACACAGACAGACAGACAGACCAATGAAAATAAATATGTTTTTTTGGGATCAGGGGACTCTAAAACGTGAAGATCTGTTGAAAACTCAATTTCGAATTTTTGGGGTGAATCCAATACTTCCTTTATTGTAAAAGGAAGTAAAAATAGCGTAAAGTATTCGTGGATAACCGGGCTTTAAAACACTTGCTCTATTTCGAGCACTCCGGCTAGGCCGTCGTGCTCGAAAACTCGCTCGTGTTTTAAAGACCTTGTTATCCACTCATACTTTAATATACCGGGTGGCCATAAATATCTGATATCACATTACCTTTGGAATCAACACCGCTTTATTAAAGTGATGAATCCAACTAAACTAAATGTCATTAATGTCATCACAACTAAAATTCCCATCTGTCAAAAATTATTACAGATTGCAATAAGTAATGGAGTTAGAACAGGAGATTTTTATAATCGAGTCGTATTTAAGAAATGGTGTCAATAACCTTGCATTTTATTACATTACATACCAATACTTATTATAATTGAAATATAATGCTAACCAACATTTATAAGTAGCTAATTCCATGGCTACGGGGATCTCAGATATTTATGGCCACCCGGTACTATTAACGCTATATTTGTTATTTCTAACGTCTGTAGACTTTAACATTAAAATAACATGTGGATATGTTAAACAAAATGTTGAAAATGAATTTTAAATTTCAAAAAAATTTACAGTTTTATGTCAAAAAAAGGATAATACAAATTAGTCAAGTTTTATTCTTTTGAATGGCTTCCTCCATCAAGTTTATTTTTGATCCCCCTGTATTGTAAGTAGAAGCCCCTCCCACAAATGAGAGCTAAATTTGAATGGAGTTTTGCTATTGGTAAGCCGGTTGTATGCAGCTGAATGTCATTTAAAAATAAACAATTTTGAATATTTGGGAATTTTTTAATTTGTAACTACTAAAAGTGGTTTCGCTATTATACCTAATAGTGTTATTACTTATTATCTGTTCGTTAAAACCATATATCTAATACTTACTATATTGCTAGCGGCTATGAGTGGGAAACTCACCGATGAAGTGAGACACACAACCAACTCCTTCATGTATACGGTGAGCTGTGCGCAAGCGCGGCGGCGTCGTCCGCCCAAAGGGGAAGTGGTCAAGTTTAAAATTCGCTTCTAAAGGCGGAGTTCGAATTCCCACGCATGCGCACCAGACGCGTTATACTCTAAGTGAGACTATGTCGGCGCCGTAATGTTTTCTGAAGTTTCCAGGCCCTACCAGCAATATATGTGTATTATATATATGGTTAAAACGTATACACGTAGTGTAAGAGCCGTGGATTATGATATCAGTCGACGTACCAGCTGCACTATTAAAAATATTGGCAAAAATTAGAAATCACCTCATGCGAATCAAATAATCGCTAACTCATTCGTCCAGAAATACGTGAGCAGATTAAAGGAAATCGCTTTCCTGAGTACGTGATTGGGAAAACCAAAAAGATAGCAGATCTCAACACTGCTGTAAAATCAGCTTCGTTGAACTCCGACGGTCTTCGGGTGCTCTCGGCTGATTGTTACAAACCATAGAGATAGGAGTTATCTCAATGTTACAAACAAACACATAACCTTGAAGTACGTCACCCCCCCGGTGCTCGCAACATGTTATTAAGGACTTTCATGACCAAATTTTCGTTATTAGAAGGTCGGTGTGGCTGTGGGTCGGTGCTACTGACGGCGAGAACGAGATTCAAGGCATATTAAAAAGGCCGCGCCAATAATGGGGTGCTCTACGTCGAGGGAAACCAAAGTTCTCAACATAAATGAAAGTAAGATCTTGCACCTGTTGTGTTTAGTTTATTATTATGATTAAAGCTGATATTATATGGCAAATGCATATTTTGTATAATTGATATGCCGGCAAAACTTTTTGCATATGTATACTAATTATGTGAAAACAAATCCTTTAAGCCAAGTTTCATTTAGCATATTTTGCATATTTATACGTTTTTGGGCATATTTTATGAATTTTGCATATTCGATTATATTTAGCAATAATTTGTAATAATGTATGAAGAACGTTTTGATTTTTTTTTGTAAAATTTACTATTTTATTAAATTTATTAATAAAATTTTTGTCTGCGACTTTATGCCGGTGGAGTGTAGTGTGCGTATCGAAATGAACAGAGGAAAGGGGAAGTCCCTGTTAAAATCTTTGACTATATAAACATAGACTGCCAGCAACCCCCATTTTTTCCATAGAAGCAGTGTATAAGGAATCGGCCAACACAAAATCCATTTCAATAGTGTTGGGTGAATAACAGTCTGGTGGGTTAGGAGAAATCTCATTTTTATGTTGCTTGCAACGTGAAGTTGGCGTTGGCAGTCCATGTTTATATAGTCAAACTTTAAAATGAATGATGTTTTTGAATAAAAATTAGAGAAATAAATATACTCATACAAAATAATGTAAATTTTTAAATTATTTCGAAAATCGTACGACACTCATTAATGACCAATAGAAAAATTAGTTCACGAGCCATAACCAAGACAACAACAACATTTCTTGGAAATTTTTTGTAGGTAGACATTACTTCTTTTTAGGGTTTGTGTCGTTACGATTTTCTTACCGAATCTGCATTCGAGCACTAATTCATATCCGGAAAATATTTTTCGTGCATTCCAACAACGTCCTAATTTGCCCTCGCGTCCCGCTCGGGCAAATTAATACGACGTTGTTGAAACACACTCAAAAAAATTCCGGAAAGAATTAATACTCTTATGAGATTATATGTGAATACTTCTACTTATTTTCAAAAAAATTAAGAGCATATTACGTGCATATATTATAACTTTGGGTGCATATACTGAGCAAAATGTATGCATATATATGCGTATATTTTCGTACTTTTGAGTGCATATAATTATCAGCTTTAATTATGATGTGTCTAGACACCGCGTGTCTGTCAAAAGTGGGTCAACATGTCCTAAAAATGGGTGGGGGTACAACGTGAGTTGCATAATAAAAGTCATCTCGGCTAGTCGGATCACAGGTGCTTTGGAGAAGTACCGGCCGCATTTGTTTGGCACGCTAACTTGACTAAATTTTTCAATTGTTCGCGCGCCAAAAAGTGACACTTGTTGAGCGAAGCCCCACGCAGTGACCTAGTTAGCCCTATTGATCCCTAAAGTAAAGGTATCTATAATTCACACAAAATCCAAATCATTACGAATCACGGCACCAAACGCCGCAAACCTGACGATGGTAACGTTCATTTATATAATTTCAAAAGTATATCTGATACTGAAACATAATGCTTCTGCAGGTAAGAAGCACTCATCCTCGATGCCTGTGGACGATGACTTCGTGGAGGATGTGGTCTGCAAAGACTCCGACATCCAGGAAAATGAGGTGAAGGAGTTCGATCTGCAAGATGCCGGCAAAGTGTTGATCGTGCGCCAGAAGGGGCAGCTGAGCGCCCTGGGGACCAAATGCACCCACTACGGAGCCCCCCTGCTAACGAGCGGCGTTCTCGGAGATGGCCGGATCAGGTGCCAGTGGCACGGAGCCTGCTTCAACATTGCGACGGGCGATATTGAGGATTTTCCAGGTATGTTGAGCAAGTCATGGTTGCTAATTACTGGCGGTAGTATATGGCTTATTAGCTTATCTGTGCTTTTGAAGCATAATTAATAGATAAGGGTTGTGTATGTTTAAAAACCTGACTATTTGCACAAACATTGTGTCTATTTTCAATCGAGTTGTAGTAACTTTTCTAATATAAATAATGGTCGATGAACGGGCAGATTTTTGACTAGGATTTTTGATAGAAATCGTGACTTTTCCGTGTCCCTATGAAGATAAAACAACTATTATGCTTTGTTTTTTTGTTTTTTAGTTTTTAAGTATTATCGGTTGTCAGATTGGCAAATGCCCAGACAATTACAATAAAGAAAACTATTATTTAAGAAATTCTGTTTCTATATGAACTGATTTACTATATGGCTGCCCCACTATTGACTGCAATAGTACAGTCGTTGCCAAAAAATTTTGTAACCTTTTTTTCGTATGTAAATTGAACTATTTATTTAAATATCCAGTAGTTACTGTAATTAGCTGGAACTGTCACCATGATGTTACAGTTTTTAAATTTTAACTACTATTCATAAAATTTATCCGTGATACTGATAATAAGTACTTACTGTGGATATGTATGTATATGAATGATAAGGAAACGCAGATGCCATTCAATCCAGAGAAAATATGGCAAACTAATATTAAACAATAAGGACATAGCAAAGAGGGAAGGAGTATCAAGAACAGGGATGAGCAACACGCGGTCCCGCATTGGGCCCGCCATACTTTTTCGTGCGGCCTACAAAAATTTTACATTTTGACTTTCAAAAATTCCTACAATGTCCCACAGCCACATTATACCCTATTTCTCATTAAATAATCTTTTTCCACATACCGGGTGTCCGTTCTCAAAGTCGAACATAGGCGATTAACATTGTATTGAACGTTTTTGCCGATTCCTGCTCGCCAATTCAACTTACAGGGAAGGTAATGGTATCAATGGAAAGATAAAATTATTCCGCATCAAATGATACCAATAATAATATTCAAGATGCGATTTTTATTTTAAAATACTAATTTAAAGCTTCGGAATTTTTAAATATGCCATGCCTTGCTTTTCAAGTTCGATAGCATTTGTCAAAACAAATGATAATTAGTTGGCGTAAATCAGATATTTTCAGTCAACGTCTGCTAAAATTATCTACAGAAAAATGAATTATTTCAATGAAGAACGAGTGAATGCACTAATGTTAATTGCCTATGTTCGACTTTGAGAATGGACACCCGGTATATCTTCAGTTTTTTTTTTTAATAGTAGTTCTATTAATGAGTGTTTATTTCTATAATTTTTTATACTAGGTTTATTACTTCGACACGAAGTGTACGAAATATAGAAATTCCTTCATATCGAAAATCAGTCGAATATCTCTAAAATTCGTATCAATCGACTAATGAACTCACTATAGCAAATCTCCACGTCGGCTGTGCGGATATTTTGGTGAAGACCCCAGTGTTTGTATTATCATAAGTTTCTTACATGCGGCCCGCGCAACATTTTAAAATTTGTAGCTGGGCCGTTGTAAAAAAAGGTTGCTCATCCCTGATCTAGAAGAACCGTATTAAACCGCAAAGGAGAACCACATAGAAGTGAAAAAGAAGGAAATTCAAGACCAATTCTAAGATCAGAATTCTATAAAGCCCTTGAAGACCTCAGAAATATCAAAGCCACAGGGATAGATTATATTCTCGGAGAAATTATTAAAAGCCTGAACACATGGCAAATCCCAACAACTTTTGCAAAGAGCCAAATAATACCAACACCAAAAAAAACCACACACAGCACGTAGATGCGAGGACTGCCGAACAATAAGTCTTATAACACATGGATCGAAAATTCTCCTAAAAATAGATGAAGACTGGTAATTGAAAAGATGAATGGGAAAAACAAAGAAATTTACATTGCTCTCATTGACGTGGAGAAGGCTTTTTGACAGGGCAGAGTGGGAGAAGAAATAAGAATCGGTACTAAACGAAAGAAGAATAATGCAAAATATACTGTAACGGCGGGTCTTAAAGACCACTAATCTGAAGTTAACTTTAATTCGTTGCTAAAATAAACAAAAGCACATCAAAACGTTAGTGGTTATGACATTTTATTATTTAGTAAACAAATTTTGATGCACATTTGTTTATTTTAACAACGAATTAAAAATAACCTCAGATTAGTGAACTGGCTGATTGATCCGCAATAATTTTATCTTCTATTGATACCATTATCTTTCCGATAAGTTGAAGTGACGAGCAGGAGTCAGCAAAAATAGTCAATGCAAGGTTAAATTACTATATTTGGGTTTGAGAACGATCCACCCGGTAGGGATAAATCAGACAGCTGTTAAGGAATGTGTTCTTACTGTATAATATATACTGTAATGATGCCGTTTACTAATATAAGGGTTTAGTAAAAATATAAATAACAAATAGGGCAATCACCACAATTTATAAATTAAATAGTTTTAATAATAGAATTTAATATTGTGTCATATTTCAGGGCTCATTAAAAAGGGTGTTGTAATTAATTTTCTTAATAAGAGCAAAGCTCCAGTGTAGCATTAAGAAAAACTCTTGTCTCAGGGCTAGGTTCAACAAAACACTTTATTTTACAAATACTCTGGTGTATGACAAATTAACCAGTGTATACTCCATTCACTATGGTCCCGGATTGTCAAAAATGACGTTTTATGATAGCACTGTTGAATTTCGATTGGTTTTTTTGTTACTACTAGGTTGGACAACGCAAAAGCGTAATTTTGAAAATTTGCGTTTTTGTTACCTGGCAACTTTTATTTATTTTTGCTTAAGTCAGTGCAAAATATAACCTATAATTTATAGTTTTGACATTAGTAGCTCAATTAATTGTTTCTAGTTACCCATAGCTTGACTTAGAAGTATTAACCATGATATAAAGGATTGTTTTTAATTTGATTTTGACATTGACAATCCGGGACTATAGTGAATAGAGTATAGTATGGCAAACGCTCAAATTTGGTCTGACAGCTCTTTAACCTCAAATTGACTATAAACACAAATGATCTGCGGGTACTAGAAATTAGCTTAATCTGAATTTAAAAACACCAAAAATTATATTTGTTTTAACTTTTACATGTAGGTGTTAAATGTGGATAAGGTGTTATTTGCATAAACCCATAATTAATCGCCTATTAAAAAAGCCTTTAGAACCTTAATTCCAGAATAGCGAATAGCTAGATATTGGATATTCGTAACACCACTTGTGTTTTAAAGTAAAGCTAGTCGACATTGATGTTTATTGTTCTATTGTTGTAGTAACAGACATTTCACAAATTCTCAATTTCTAGAAATTATAATTAATAATGTAAACGTCAGATAAATTAAATGTGAAAATTTCATTTTGTCTAGATTTTACAATAGCATTAGAAAAATAGCATGTTCAACACGTTAAAAATTTGATTTTTCCATGCTCGTGTAAAATGAATACACTCGCTCGTATATTAAACGTTTGTACTCGTTCGAAAACTCGCTTTTCTTAGCTTGTAGAACAAGCTTGTATTATCTGTAACTCCTACTAAATGGGACTCCCTGCAGCAATAGTTTTTCGATTTACAAAAAGCATCCTAAAAGTGGAATTATACATTTACTTTCAGCGGTGTGTTAAAAGTAAACATATGAGTCTACTTTTAGCATGGCGTGCTGGAATGTAAGACTTTGATGTGAGTAACTATTAATAGTTACATATGTTACAAGTGTTATATTACAAGAGAGAAAAGTTGAGCCAAGCCGAGTGGAGTCTTTCTTGAGTAAATTATTTGTAATAACACACGCATGCCATACAACATTTTATCCAACAATACAGTAAATACCAAAAAAACAATTTTTTTCTCGTCAGCTGTGAAAAGTCAAAGTGACAAATTAATTAGGAGTGAGCTAAAGTACAGAGAAATCAAATAAATTTATAATTAGAATGACCTGTGATTCCTGTTATATGTTTGGCAGTACTGCAGTGTATTGCTGGTGGCCATATATCTAATACTTACTATATTGCTAGCGGCTATGAGTGGGAAACTCACGAAGGAAGTGAGACAGACAACCAACTCTTCAATGTATAATGATGAGCTGTGTGCAAGCGCGGCGGCGTCGTCCGGCCAATGGGGAAGTGGGCAAGTTTAAAATTCGCTTCTAAAGGCGGAGTTCGAATTGTCACGCATGCGCATGATACGCGTTATACTCTAAGTGAGACTATGTCGGCGCCGTAATGTTTTCCGACGTTTCCAGGCCCTACTAGCAATATATGTGTATTATATATATGCTGGTGGCACTGTTATTCTATGTCAAATTTGAGGTTACCCGGTTAGGTTTTGTGTATTCGGCACAAAGTTGACGCAAAACCTGACCTGATAACCTCGAATTTGACCTAGACTGTGTTATATAACCCCTTTTTCAAATGGCTATTACAATTAGTAAATTGGACATCTACCCTATTGCTTAGTTGACAGAAGTAGCATCGAAAATAATGTATTAAACACTTACCTTGTTGCTTTTGAATTACTTTCAAAATTGACATATCTCACTTATGAAAATATATGATTGAAATTATGTCACTTAACTATTATTTAAAATTACCTCGGCTAGTCAGTTTATTGAGCAAATAAGAATCTATCTTCCTCAGCTGAATGAGTAAAGATTACAAGAAATCGAAGTTGATTAAGTAGACCATTCTTTGAGTTATGGAGTTCCATTTAGTGGAACAGATATTTGGCAGGTGAGAAAATTAAATTCGTCGAACTACGGTGTCACAGCTTGCATAGCATCGATCCCTATGAGCGGGTTGTTGTGATCCTTCGGAAGAAGGATTTGTCGTTTCGCACGTTCTGTTATCTTCTCGCAATCTAAAGCCTTCTCTGCAGGCACATCTGTACGTTCCCACCTCGTTTATGCACTCATGTTCACAATCGCCGTTCTCCTCTAAACATTCATTTATATCTGCATAACAAAAGAGTACAGATGTAATAACTAAAGCTTGTTTAGAGACCATTTAGATTCCGTTCTCATTTTGAAAATATAAATTGACACAGATAATAGGAAGAGATTATAATTTGAATTCCCGAAAATTATGTTTTGCGGGGCGGGTAAAGGTTAAACCGGTCAAAGTAGCCAATGTTTCAAGCGTCATATCTACTACGTATGTGGGCCAATCATATCAATTTTTTTTTGTATGATAGCCTGTAGTTTTATCTGTCAAACGACATAGATTTCATGGAAAATTTTTGGTAGGATGGTCATTAAAAAATATTTTAAGAACATCTTGCAATTTACCTTCAAAGAGTTTTTTTCCCAAACGGCTTCTCCAATCTTAGTCTTTTTTATATCCAAATTATTCTTTTTCACAGTTCTAGTGTATGAGATAAAAAATATACTAATTACTGAAAAAAAATAAAAAATAACTTTGAAAAAGTCAAGTTCCCTTTGTACGATTTTTATGAAATTATCTCATTCACTAGATATTAAGAAGTCTAGGACATTGGCCTAAACAGAATTTGAAATTTATGTTTCGTTTTTGAGAAAAACGCCTTAAAATGAAAAATGTTAGTTCTAGAGTTGGCCACTTGGTGTCGCACGAAATTTTAGTTGTCAAAGTGATGAGCAGGTAGTCCGGTGGGTCCGTCAATTTCATCGACGTTCGTAAACTACTAATCCGATGAGTACTGCAGGTAAAACTTCAAAATATGCCGTAATAGGTATGCAATTTTGTGAGTGCACGAGTAATTTATAGAAACTTCTGTAGGTACATACATTTTATTCATATAAGAGACATAAATGTATTATAGACAATTGCTATATGTATGTTATATTTATAAGTATATACAAACAATTAGGTATCATTACTGCATAATTATATCACTTAAACATGTAGGTGTTCACATATATTTACAAGTATTTTATTCACCCACAGTACATAAATTATATAAACTAACTAAACTATGTAGGTATAAGTAGGTACCTGCCTCTACTATACAGATACAGTTTTTTTAAATTTTTTATTTTATATTGTGCCAGAATAATTGAGTTGGGCTCTTTACATTTTTTTCCGGCTTCAATTCTTCTTAAAACCATTTCTGGCAAAATGCATTCTTTAAAAAATTCAATTAGTTTTTTTTCCATTTTTGTTTTCCAGAACTGTTCATCACGTTCGATAATTTCAATGTGCAGTGGTTCATTTTCATTGTACCCAACGAAGTAACATTTCTGTTTTTCGGCAATATTTAATTGACCCTGCACTTGAAAATAATAATTATGGCTATGTTTTAAATACAACCGTCCGTCTTCAACACCTAAACAAAAGCTTCGCTGAGTCTCTGCAACATCTTTCATTGTAACTTTCTTCTCGGCAAGAGACGGAAAACACTTTATTTCTACCAAGCTGTCGTTTAACTGGATTATTCCTGAAAAATAATAATAATTTTGTATAACATTAACTAATACTCGTATAATGACATCTCTACGCTTAGCTTACCATCGGGAGACGCTGCTAAAAAGTTATGATTTTTATATATAAAAATCCCACAATCTGACACTTCAAGCCCAGTTTCCTTTGTAAATAAAGTTTTGACAACTTCTTCGTTGTTTATGCCATAATCTACGTAACGATTCCCATTTATGGGAGGATCATATAAAATTTTACTAACCAAATTATGACACGACGTTTGTGGCAATTTGTGGCAAATTTGTCCAAAAACCGAAGCTGTTACTCGATTTTTCCGATGAAATTTGTACACATATTTTTATGTTGTCCAACGGTTTGCTGTTCTATGTGTTTGATATCTTCTTCATTCACCTAAAAAAAAAATGAAAAGTTTCGTAACCTAGTAGTTACTCTTTGATCTTACCAAGAAGGTTTTCAATTCTGCTTGACACAATTTTTCTAATTGTTCGTCTGGGACGTAATCGTCAGCCGTAGGACCGTAATGGTCATCAACACCAATTGTTGAGGGAGCTGCCTTTGTCTTCCCCAATTTTTTTTTAATTGTATGTTTTTTTTGCTGGTTATATGTTTATTGAAATATTCTCCAGGTGCCTGGCCAGTGTAATCTTCCCAAGAATGCTTTTGCCACATTGCACCGCTTTTGTAGTGCAAAGCGGCAAGAACGCATCGGCGTTGATATGACCCTCGTTGAACTAAATTTTTTCGTTTACCACAATTAAATTTAGCAACAAGACTCATAAAAAGTTCAGAACCATTGTTGGTCTCATTTGGAATTATTCGGTCGGACTTTTTTATTATGTTGTTTATTCCGTCTTCTATTAGTTTGAAAACTCAGTCTTGTTTCATTATTTCAACCATTTGGCGATCTTCCGAATTACACTTGTAATAGTTTTTACATTTCGTGTGAACACCAAATACATGGAAAGGTCAATTTCGTAAGTCTTCCATTAAACCTGTCACATTCATTTTTTGATTTTCATAATTGTGGTTTATAGCCCCTCTGACAGCCCTAGTCAACCTCGGTTTGTTTTGTTTGATTAGTCTTCTACTTCGAAGGGGCAGTTTAGTATTGGCTATGATCTAGAATATCATTTACAGTGTAATAAAACATTTATTTGGTCAGATCTGAACTTGTTACCTTGTAAAGCATGTTGTTATAATTTTTTATAACATGGTTCGCGCATTCCGTTTTTTTAACTTGGTTTCCATAAGACACCTTCTCTTTTATTCTGGCGTACACACTAGAATCTCCATCTGCGATAAAGTTTGTGTACAGAAGGCGATGGTTTTTGCTTTGTTCAAATCCCTCAACGATAATATTGGCTTCCATAGCCGAAGAAGATCCGGACCAATTTTTATAACATACATGCTCTTTCGCCAATTTATTTTTTGCTTCTGCCATACTGCAAATGCTACAATATTTATTCCTAATTCCCAGGAACAATATTCTTTTGGTTAACTTTCCAATGATAACAGCCTAAAATACATAAACAAAAATTGTGAATTTCGTAAGTGTAAGAGTTATATCTAGTAACCACTCCAGATAGAGAATTAAAGTTATGTCCAAATGATCTTTTTGCCCATCCACCGTCCAAGTAGACACTGGTTCTATCAAAACCATTTGCGTCCATGTCACCATTGTTTTTCGCCATTTCGTATTCTTCTCGAGCTGCCGATGCAATTTCTTTATCCAATGTTTTCGCCCAAAATTCACCGAGTTCTCCTTCAATTTTTGAAAATGTTGGAAAGGTCATGAATGGTATGTCCATTGCAGAAAACAATTCTTTCGTTGCCGTGTAAGTGCTTCCAGAGACAAGAGTACCCCAAACGGCACTACTATTAGAATTTCCTTTATTTGAAGGATTTTCGCTGGCTTTCGTTATGCAAATATTACACATCGTGCAACGAAAATCAAAGTAACTTATTAAACCCACTCGTCTTTCTTCTGCCAAATAAAGATTTCCACATGTACAATACCGGTTATGGTCCCTTTGTAAAGATAGGGCCCAATTTAACAAAAAGGCGATGTTAACAATTCGATAACCAGGAATGATTTTTTCCATATCATCACTTGGAGGCTCATATTCAATTGTTATTTGGTGGTTATTTATGTCCTCCTCTTCTTTCCAAATTTTTCTTATTTCAGCAACTTCTTCTGCGTTTGAACCATTAAGAGCTTCGTGCTCTTGCTTCCTATAACATACAAATAAATATATGTATAAACATAATGTATAATAAATACAAAATCTTATTTGTAATTACTAACAGATGGTAACATACCTTTTTGGCGCAATAGTTCTAGCACTTTTGGCGTGTTTGCTTCTTTTGAACTGTCCAAATTTTCTCTTATTACCCATCGCACCTAAACTGAACACTCTGATTGAAACCACTTGCTCAATTTGCTTACACAAAATGAATGAAATAAAGGGTAGCCGGTTATATAATGTTCATACCTACCTGACCTTCGAAAAAAGGATTACCGTAATCATTAGCTAATGGACCCCGCTTATCGCATAATGCTATTTTTACAGGTAGGTACACGAATCAGTGGAACCATTTATCAATAGTTAATTTTAATTCTGGATTTGCGAAATGAAGCTTTAGCATTTGAGAATGAAATTCGGAAAAAAAATATGTGCCGCAAAGGAGCGCAATCAAATTTTCCAAATGTTCGACATCTTTTAAAGCACCCAACTTCGTTTTCGTACATATTGGTTTTATAGGGTAGGTAAAAGAATAATTACAAAAGGGATTAGCCTGCCAGGTCAGGTGGAAGCGGCTACTGAATCCGGCTAGTCGGTTGTCTCTTTCTCTCTTATTGTAACAAAACTGAGCAGCTGCCCACGCCACCTATTGAGTTGGATACATTTGAGATAGACTTTACCCGCCCCTTAAGAAAAGACCTTACCTACACAGACGGGCTTGATTCCTTGTTTCTGGTTTTCTGGACTAAATTTGTATCCGTCGAAGCATGTACAGATTACCCTCTGTAAATATACCGTGCACTGTTGTTCGCATAAACTCATCGAGCAGGGATTCTCATCTTTGTGAACACACCTGAGAATTAAGTTTCGCGTTAATTATTTCCCCTTTCTGCAAAACGTTGGCTAATTCAGAACAATGCGAGAAGCTTTTGTAATATTTGTAGTTAATCGGATTTTGGCAAGGTGCGCGAATTTAAGCACCTACTTTGCACTTATACTTTATATTTCATGAGTTATGAGTTAATTTTCCGACTGAATTAATTCCCACAACGGTGTTTTTGTGGACTACTCAACGGTTTGCGAAACAAAACTAAATTATATTTTTAAACATTTAGCCCACAAGAGTATTTTAGCTGATTAATGTGAACATTAGGACTCGAGTTTGAACTATATTCTTTGACTGCAAGTAAATTTTACATGCTTATAATAAAACATGTAATGATACAACCGGTGAAGGAACTTAAGCCCACCTAGGCAATTAACAGAGACAGATTCGGCAATGTGCTAAATTTAACTGAATGGTATTTCAGAAATTATGAGATTATAGTGTATCTACAATTTATACAAATAGAGTAATATAATATCAAAAATAGTAGAAAAAGCGGTTGTAATTGGTTTGTACGAATGAAGTACTAATTGAATACGAAAATTGTAATATTTGTAAATGTGAAAGTACAAAAAGTACAGTTACGGCCAAATAAAAACGACCACCATTTTGACATTCTATGTCATTTTCATAAATTTTGGTAAATCGGGCTTTTACTTGACAGTACCTTGACAATTTGAATTCTTAATATGTCATTTTTAATTTTTATGTGTCTTAGGTGATTTAATAACAATCACAACTGTACATTTATCTAAATTGAATTACAATTCAAATTTTGTGTAATAAATAGCGCCGGTTGTTTGCTATTGTTTCGAGGTAACTTTTTATGGCAACGTGGTTCCTTTAGGCGATACAATTTTATCTTTGGTGTTGATGTGCTAGAAAACGTGTTTGCTATTAAAGCACGTGAAACAAAAGCGATCAAGAGGAGAAAAATTAAAATCGGCCAACATATGAAAGTAGACTGAGCTATAGTAATCTAGGTGGGGATATATTAATAACTTAACTAACATTAATTCAGTTCTCTCATTCAACTCATATTGAAACGTAATAGACTACTTAACTTCAAGTAAACCACTTGATGAAGGTGTTTTACGTGAAGGCCAAAAGATAATCGGTTATCAATCGTGATGCTTAATTTTTTTTGCATGATCACTCCACCTGATTATTGCGTCCACTATAATATTGTAATTGTTCGTTGCAAATTCTGCTGTTAATTTATCACAGCTTCTATGAATTGACAAATTTTTCAAATCTTCATTGATGTTTGAAATTGCTTCAGAAATATTTGGCGATTTAGAAGATATATATTGCTATAATATTAACATGGTAAAAAATATCTATAATATAATTTTCCTTAATGTGTGTCTGTCTGTGGCACAACATAAAATCTTACGTTCCGGCTTCGCAGATGTTTATATTTGTTTAGGTTTTGTTTTTCTTATCTTAGCGCTCGGCTCGGAGCTGCAGGCATTTTGTTAACTAGTTTTTTCAGTAGATCTTTTACACTGTAATATTGCAACACTGCGGTTATTGAAGCTTTTGCAAAGCAACTGCATTCGTAAATATGTAGCCATAAAAATAGGTTGATTCCTTTAGTGTGATGTTTACGACTAATGTTTATAAAAGCGACAATACGTTCAATCTTTTGATTGCAGTGACTGGATGATCACCCCGCACGCACTTGCGTTGGCATTGGCTTGTTTCAATAATTTCATGCCATCACTGATTTTTGTAAAAATGCTAGTTTTATTTTTTTTTAAATGCTAGTTTTATTTTTTGCATTCCTTCGGTTATGGAAAATGAAAAATGGTTAGCAACAGTATGAATAGATGCAGTATTTTTTTCTCTACAAAAAATGTATTTACACTTTAGCTCTAAAATAATTAGGGGAGCCAATAATTGGACATTAAGAATTTAACACGAGATGAAAAAAAAATTGACCGGAAGTCGACCTCGGAAAAGAAATCCGATTTCCGGTTTCTATATATTTTTGGAATCTACTCTTCGAGCTGAGTCGAATGATATATATCTCGTCCTCCTAAAATATATCTCCATTTTCTTGCTTCTCAGTTAATAATAACAAGTTAATAATAATGAATCTCTTTATAATTGAATACTGAATTACAAAATTATTATTGTATTGCCTTCTTTGTCAATCACACTCCTTAATACTTTTAATAGAACCTTCTTTTAAGTTAGATTGTATTATTATGCTTGGTTTGACATTACAATCAATCAAAACTAAATGTGGTCAAATTATTTAATCAAATTACTTTTTCCAGATTGAGGTTAAAATTAATTACAGATACCTAGACCAAAATGATATAATTTGTACTTATAATGGCCGAAAACGTCGAGTACCCGAATCAAAGCAAATTTAGAAAACTTAATATTCTAAATTGCGCTCTAAACCTAAATTACAATGCTTTCCACTAATTTTGTCGTACCAAACTTGTTAATAATAATACGCTAACCTTCACGAAGACTCGCTTGTACCTTGAGTGTATTTTCTATCAGCTCCTAACTGATTGGTAGTCGTCAAACACCTCCCTTGAGTTGTTGAAGACCCAAAATAGCTCGTTGAAGCTCTCGTACCTCTTAATACCTTGATAAACGGTAGTACAGCATGCCACAATCACTCTCACTTTCACTTAATGATGGTTTAAGTACAAATTACCACCTCAAATGGTTTCAAACAATCTTGAAATTATAATATGAATAATAATTGTGACCTTTGGTCAAATTTGATCGTGAAGAAGGCTATCTTGCTATCACGTACCAAATATGCAATATTACTCTCACAATTAAAGGAAAGTAGCCCTTCAACGTGACTTATTAAACGTAGATTATTCAAAATTAAAGAAGTTTTTTCACTTGCAGTAAACAACCCCCTGGTTGCCTATTGCTACTACTACCAGTAATCTACTACCAACTGTTATCACATGATACCCTTTAGATATCTAGATATTAATATTGAATTAATTAAGCATCCACACAGCATGCTACATTACAACTGACAGTGCCACCAACAATACACTAGTTATAGTGACTTATTGTTTTTATCTCACTATTATAGTGAGTTATGGGCCATTTTATGATCTTAAATCTACATAATTATAGCCTTAAACTAGAAGGAGTTGGATAAAAATAGTTTTATTGCATTTCATACGGTAAAGTACTACATTCATACATTTAAAATCGAGTAAAGCGGTATTTTTCATCATAGGAATCATTACATCATAGCAATGGCGATTCGTTGTACATTTGGCAATACTGGAGTATATTGTTGGTGGCACTGTCAGTCTACGTCTACAAGTTAGCAGGTTAGGTTTAGCGTCGGTGTGAAGACTGGCGTAAAACCTGAGTAGCTAACCTCAAATTTGACATTGACTTACAGTGCCACCAACAATACACTTCAGTACTGCCAAACCCATAATATCAACTGGAGCTGTTTATTGTGTTTCAGTACATAAAAACAAGTTCTGCTCTGTTTGGTTATGTTTTGACATCTAATGCCACTTTTATATAAAAATTTAGTATTTCACATTTTTATTTGAAATGCTTTAAAAATAGTATATGAAACGCTTTAGAAAAGTGGTTTTACTGACTCGTATGGCAGTTTAAGTACTCCCTAACGCTTGTACTTTTTCAGTAAAACGTCACTTTTCTAAACTTGTTGCGTAATATACTATTATCCAACACCTTATAGTCATAAAGACTATTACGAGATCCATTTTAGACCTCTAAAGTGGCCCATAACCCACTACTGAGGTAATTGTTATTAGTCCGATAGCTAAGCGTTTATGGCCTCTCTGATTCACGTGTGTCGCCTTTACCGGCTCGACATACTGGCCATATGTCGTATATAAAATTTTTTTGTATACTGAACTAGAATCATTTTGATTTGATTTTATTTAAGAATTATCCCAAACTATTTGCTTTAAAAATGCTGTGATTCTTGTTATACGTTTGGCAGTACTGAATTGTATTGTTGGTGACGCTGTCTATGTCAAATTTGAGGTTAGGTTTTGTGTCAGACTGACGAAGAACTTTACCTGTTAACCTCAAATTTGACATCGACTGACAGTGCCAGCAACAATATACTTCAGTAGATGTCAGGACAAAAAACCCCTGGACAAAAAACCCCGGACATAAAACCCCCGGACAAAAAACCTCCGGACAAAAAACCCCCAGGACAAAAAACCCCCCGGACAAAAAACCCCCGGACAAAAAACCCCCGGACAAAAAAGCCCCGGACAAAAAACTCCCGGACAAAAAACCCCCGGACAAAAAACCCCCACAAAACAGAATCTAGGATAAAAAAGCCGTCGAAAAAACATTATCATTAAATAATATTTAAAGTAAAATTTGGCGGCATTTGGGATTGTTATAAGGGCTAGAATATGGAAATTTCCAATATCTAATCTTAAACAGAAGGGAGCACAATCCTTAAATGTAGTTTTAAAAATAAACCATCTGGATTAGTATATTATGGCTAAGAACTCGAATAATCCGTGTTTCACCACTTGTAGATCTGTAAACAGCAATAACATTTTTGGGAAGTGGTAGCCGTTACCTGCTTTAAGCTGTATTTAGGTTTTTCCAGTAATATTCATATAATAATCCTAAAATTAGCTAGTAAGCAGAAAGCATGCTTGTACTATGTACTCATCTTAAACCTCCTTACCCGATTCTTAAAATTAAAACATGTTTTCTTTGCCATAAGTAACCATTTCAAATTGTCCTTATCTTTGTATTCAAAAAGGTAACTTAAGGTAAATTGAGTAACGGGGTTGATGATTAAGACAAGAATGCAATTAACAACCATTTACGTAGTAGATAATAGTAATTTATTATACAAGACGATAAAGTTAAATTTTATCCACGAGTGAATCGTTTAACGTCTAGACGAAGTCGAGACGTTAATGATTCAAGAGTCGATAGAAATAACTTTATCGTCGTGTATAATACAATATTTTTTTCTATAGCAAGAACTTTAACAATTTCAAAAGAAAATAATGACATTTCAAAATGTCAGTAGCTAGATTGGGTTGCTACGATAATAGGAAGCTGTCACATTTAATTTAAACAAAAGTTAGAAAATTAAATTACTTTTTCCTACGACTGCTTCTAAAATCAAGCTTTCCGCCTTGTTGACGTACGTCAAAAATTGATTGTTTTAAATCAGTTCATCGCGGCAGCCGTCATACGTAAGTATATAATCGTGAATCGTAATACATAGCAACATACATAAATTTTATATAAGCTTTCATGATTATATACCTAAGTCGGCTAGTGGTCAGCTATTTGAAAACGTCAAAGTTGACAGCTGTCACTGTGAATTTGATTTAAACCTTTTTTCGCGATTTAAAGTTACTTGTGCTTTATTTTGTGTATTGTCGATGTTTAAGTGTCAAGAAAAATAAGAAATGGGCGATAAAATATCCAATTCTGATGTAAAAATTTGCACGTCGCTAGAAATTTTAGAAATGGCAAAAAACACCAGTTTAAACCTATTTTCGAAAATTTTACAGTCGTAGGAAAAATTTTGTATGCAACACGAGCGAAAAATGCATTAGGCGTTCGTCGAGTTTTTTCGGACCTCGCTTCGCTCGGCCCGAAACTTTCGAACTCACGACTAATGCATCATTTTTCGCTTTAGGTACATAAATAACTATATCTATCCTTGATGTTAAAGTGCTACTTTATCTACCCTTGCTATTAAAGTAAAACTTGACCTTTTGTTTTGAGTTGATAAAAGCACACTTTAACATGTTCTATAGAAAAAAAGAATTTTATATGGGTAATTACGTGCCTAATGGGTCCCCCGCCCATAAACATGTAATCTGCAACCCTATTGGCCTTTTTCTACAGAAACTGTACCCAGACCTGGAAGGTGTCAAAAGTGGTACGCCGCATCGGAACATTCTGGAAGCTGTCAAAGTGGTCGCCTAACCGATCGAGGTTTTAAGGCGCAGAGGGTCGCAGCTCCGTTTGGCTGCTGAAACAGCGTACTGACACTTCCGGTTTTCGAGAAATCACGTGATTTCTCGAAAACCGGAAGTGTCACGTGACTGAAATTCGGTTCCTGACCTGACATGACCATTCCAAACATATAACTTTAATAACTTTTTTCTCTATCTCTTACGGTTTGGCTGCTGAAACAGCGTCCCGGACAGACAAAACAGCGTCCCGGACAGACAAGTCTATTAGATAAAGGATAATTAATTTTGTACGGAGTTTTTTGTAAACTATTTAAATGCTATTAGTAATAACATTAGATTGTAAAGTTTGTATTAGTATTATAAAGTAAATTGAATAAAGTGATTAGACGTTGACAAGAATAACTATTTTTTGGATTACTTACATTATAAATGATTAATTAATTTTGTGCGGGTTTTTTTGTAAACTATTTAAATGCTATTAGTAATAACATTAGATTGTAAAGTTTGTATTAGTATTATAAAGTAAATTGAATAAAGTGATTAAACATTGACAAAAATAACTATTTTTTGGATTACTTACATTATAAATAATAAATTAATTTTGTGCGGGTTTTTTTGTAAACTTTTTAAATGCTATTAGTAATAACATTAGATTGTAAAGTTTGTATTAGTATTATAAAGCAAATTGAATAAAGTAATTAAACATTAACAAAAATAACTATTTTTTGGATTACGTACATTATAAATAATTAATTAATTTTGTGCGGGGTTTTTTGTCCGGGGGTATTTTGTCCGGGGGTTTTTTGTCCGGGGGGTTTTTTGTCCGGGGGGTTTTTTGTCCGGGGGTTTTTTGTCCGGGGGTTTTATGTCCGGGGTTTTTTGTCCAGGGGTTTTTTGTCCTAGACTCACTTCAGTACTACCAAAAGTATAATACGAATAACAGGCGTTGGTAAATGCTAAAGTACATTTTTTTTCTATAATAATTTTCAAGGTCAACTTTCTAGGGGATAAGTTGCATTCCTGCAGGGTCCCTAGTTTTAATAATGTTGGTACATAGATTTTTAGTTCTTTTCTTCCACTAAAAAAATGACTGTCATTTTGACAAGATATGTCATAATTTAATATCGCTTGCTTCATTTTTGCATTTAAAATATTTCTTGGTTTTCCTTTTTATTCGATTTTATTGATGATGATGATTCCATGTTAAAAAAAAATTGTCAAAGTTCAAATTAAGAAACTTTGACATTCAAAATTGACACATAACCATAATTTTGAAAAAATTCTACCAACATGAGATATCAAAATTTCCTAGCGTTTTTATCACATATCTACCAACATTGTAACACTTTGACAGTTATTATAGAAAAAAAACGTACTTTATTTTTCTTCATTGGTCCGTGTGTGTGTGTGTGTGCCCGCGTGCGTGCGTGCGTGCGTGCGTGCGTGCGAGCGTGCGTGCGTGGGTGTCTGTCTGTCTGTGAACAGAATATCTCAAAAACAAAATAAGGTATAACGTTGAAACTTCATATATGTATAAGTTTTTTGTACTATCTAGATGCGACAGCAAGCTTTTGAAGAAAATCGCATAACCGTAAGTCGGTGTTTACTCTTGTGTTTCAGTTTTTTCGATTTTTTTCAAAAACGGCTCTAACGATTTTTTTCAAACTTTACATTTTTATTACATTTTTAATGTGTATTGATGTGAGATATGTGATTTTCCAGTTGAATACTTCTAAAGTGGGTTTCTTTTGTTTTTTCTTCTATTTTTTTGTATTAACTCCTATTTTAAATAGAACACCCGGTATATTATTCAGGGGTCCCAGTCGTCATCTATAATATAATTTTCCTTAATGTGTGTCTGTGTGTCTGTAACACAAAATAAAATCTCACGTTCTGGCTTCACAGATGTTTATATTTGTTTAAGTTTTGTTTTTCTTATCTCGGAGCTTGACCTTTCGCGTATCCTATTTCACGTGCGCGTAACGCGCAATTTGCTTGTAAAATCATAAAATTAATAAATCTGTCATAAAACGACATAAAATGAAGATTTTGTCATAAATTAGTTAAAAGTACGATATAATCTGTACATAATTAAATATTGTATCATTTTCAGTACTTCCTTTCATGAAAAAGATAATTTAAAATAGCGCGTGTGGATAATGCAATGCGCGAGGCGAGCATAGGTGTGATCTTTAACTTACTGTTGTGGGTATGCGGCACAGAGGTTGCTTCTAGATTAACGCTGCGTTGTGTTTGCGTTGATAGTGACATTGTTAACAGCTCGGCTAGTACAACATAACCTCAACGTCCTTTTGTGCAATGGAATGTGCAGTACGTTGTAAATAAAATTTAAAATGATTTGATGCTGTACTGTTGTAGCTGTAAGTAAAAAATGAACATGCTTGGCCATAGTTTGATGGTATGTTTGATATAATTATTTTAAGGTGCGGACATTCACTAATCACTAATAAAAATGGGGCCAGGTAGACAAACAAAGTATAATCGAAATTGGAAACGTAATGTTACAAAGAGGTAAATTCATTTTGACCCAAGAGGAGATTGTCATGAAGGCAGAAATATTATGGGCATTGAACTAGTGCTACTAAAATTTTTCATTTCACAGCAATAATAACGACAATAAATTATTTTTAGCAATGTTCTCAGTTTCAGAAATTGCAGCTAATTTTAAAATGTTCGAAACCAAAATCAAATATTTTATTCAATTTGGAATAGCTCCATATTTGACGGATTGCCTAATTGAAAACTGTTCTAAGACCCCATTTGTTTTTTTCTTCGATGAGACTACTACCAGTCAGGTAAAAAACGATTCGATGCTTACGTTCAATATCACCCGTGTGATGAATGGTTAAGTAGTATTTTCAGAAAAATTAAAAGTAAGGGCACTTGCTTAAGATCAATCCCACAGTTTCTAATTTTTAGAACACTGCATATTTTATCAAAAGTTTGACCACTGTTTATTATGTCCCAAGACGAGCAAAACTTTTTATTAAGAATAACTTTCTCGAAAAATAAAAATTAGAAAGTTTTGAAAAGTATGGTATCCCGTCTGGCAGAAAGGGACGCTTAGGCGCGGGCACTATTAGGTGTGCGTATGTCAAGACTCCAGGACCTTGGACGTCCGAACATTTGGGTACCACAAGAATACATTTGCATGATGTGGACATATAAAGAGTATTCAAAAACTAGTACGTTTGGAGTTAGAAACCCAGTATATCTTTACTTATTACTTACACATGATCAAAAAAAAAACAGCAAAATAAATTGAGGTTGTAAACTAAAAATGTTATTTACATTTTACATTTAAAATTCAATTCATTATAACAGATTATTAAAATGCCCACCACCGAGTTCAATACATTTTAAAATTCTATTCCTAACTCCATCGACTACATTTTTCAGAAACTTAGGAATATTATTTGTTTCTTCAAACTTCTCAATAATTCGTCCTCTTAATTTTTCCTAATTATTAATAGCAGTTCTAAATATTGAATTTTTGATGAAAGGTCAGAAACAGAAATCACACGGTGTCAAGTCACAAGATCGTGCAGGCCAAGGAACTTCCGTGTTTCTGCTAATAAGTTTATTATCAAAGAACTGTCTAATCAACTGTAAACTATCAGCTGTACAATAGCCCTCACGTAATTCGTCGGAGTTTGTGGAAAAATGGTTGTAAAATGTCCTCTATATCTTTCTCCATTAATGTTCCCATTACAAAAAAAGGTCCAATTAAACGTCTTGCACTAATAGCTGCCCAGACACCAATCTTTTCAGCATGCAGAGGTGCTTCAACAAACTCATGAGGATTGTCAGCAGACCATGTCCAACAATTTTGCGAATTAACAAACCCTTGCTTATAAAACCAAGCTTCGTTTGTAAAAAACATTTTCCTGAGTGCATCTTGATTGATTGTTATGCACACGTAAAAACCATTGACAGGAACGTAGCCTGTCAGGGATATCATGTGGTAATAGTTCATGAACTGCTGTTAAACGATAGGGGTATACGTGGACATATTTGCATAAAATTGCATGACAAGTCTTCACAAAGAGATTAACGTATTGCTACAAGTGACGAACACAAGTGTGGGGCTCCTTTTGCATTATCTCAGTCACTTCTGCAATATCTTCTTTGGTCGTCCACCATCTTTTGTTACAACAGTACCACTCGCACGAAACTTCGCTACACATCTGTTTGAAGTTTCTAAATATTGTTAATGCAGTTACTTTGCTTCCCTAGGCTATCGCCTATGTTGCCTAATGATGATATTTTCAGTTTGCTGATTTTTTCATTATTTTTTAAACTTTTTTGTTTTCATTTTTAAATTAATCTTTGAAACCTTTATGTGGTCTTCTGCGATTCATGCCGTTTTTTGAAAGTATGTTTTGCTCTTAAAAGTGAGTAATGAAATATCTTAACTGGGAAAACTGTATCAACAAGGAAAACTAGTATCAAACTGTAATACAATATGCTGAAAATGCTACTCTTTAATGTCTGGAATCAAAATGATGCCAGTAGTCATAACAAATTGTACTTAAAAACGTGACGTGATATCAAACTACCTGTAACTTAAGCTTTTCAATGAGTCATAATAACTAATAAGGTGTCATTTATCTATCACCTAACTCAGGGCTGTCCAACTTCAAGGGGCTCAAGGGCCACTGTAAAAAATTTGAAGGTTATGAGAGCCGCATCATAAAATTTGTCGTATGCGACTTTGTGAGTGATTTGTAATAAATATAAAACGTATATATTTTAATGCTAATTTTTATTTATTCAAGAAGCTTAGGTTACATTACAAAAAGCATTGAAACATCTTTCTTTCTTTCTTCTGTTTATCCTTGTACCCTATCTGGGTGTCGGATATGAGGTCCAGTCCTTCCATTCCTTCCTGCTCCTTGCCATTTTTTTCATCTCTGCCACTGTTTTGCCTCTCTTTATACCGATTTCTTCGATTCTTTGTGTCCAGCGCTTTCTGGGTCTGCCCTTCTTCCTTTTTCTTTCTCCTGGTGCTTCTATGATCTTTTTTAGTAGCGATTTTTCTTCTTTTCTTATTATATGACCATATCATCTTAGTTGTTTCCTTTCTATGAAGTCCATTATTCTTTCTTGTCTTACAAGTTTGTCTTATTCTTTCATTTGTCTCTCTGTCCCATTTTGTAACTCCCTCAATTCTTCTCAGGAACTGCATTTCTGCTGCATTGATCTTGCTTTCGTGCTTTTTGTTTATGGTCCATGTCTCGCTGCCGTAAGTTAGTGTTGGTCTCGCTATACTATTGTATACTTTCAGTTTCACTTGCTTGTCTACTTGTTTCTGTAATATTGCTTTGTTTATAGCATAATATACGTTCCTTGTTTTCTTTATTCTTTGTGCAATCTCGACTTCTATTCTTCCATCATCTGTTATTACTGAGCCGAGATATTCCATTGCTGTAACTACTTCTATTGTTATCCCATTTATTTCTATAGTTCTTATTATCTCAGTGTTTTTGTTATTTATAATCATCATTTTTGTTTTGTTAGTATTCACCTCCATTCCCATTTTCTCCATTTCCTCGTTCCAAATTTAACCAGTCCCTTCATTTTATTGTGAGTATCTGCTATTAGTATTATGTCATCTGCGTAGATTAAACTATCTACTTTGATTGACCTTAGTTGGTGATGTCCTAGTTGTGATTGTAGATGTTTTGATTTCTCTCTTGTATTTAATAAAATTTTGTCCATTACAGTTATGAATAGGAGTGGGCTAAGACTACCTCCTTGTTTTAATCCTTTTGTCATGTGAAACGTGTCGGATACTTGTCCATTCATCTGTACTCTTCCTTTGACTGTCTGGTAGATGTTCTTAATGTTTCTTAAGAGTTTTCTGGGTGTCTGTAATTCTATAAGGTACTTCCATATGTTACTTCTTTTTATATTATCGAAGGCGGCTTTCAGGTCTATAAATGTGACGAACATTTCATTTCCTCTTTCTATTGTTCTTTCCATTATATTTCTTATTATATGTATGTTGTCCATTGTTTGTTTACCTTGTCTGTATGCTGCTTGTTCCTTGGCCAGTTTGTGTCCTATGCAGTGTGTAAGTTTCTTTTGTAGAATCTTCGTGTACATTTTGAAAACTGTAGAAGATAGGCAGATTGCTCTATAATTATTACAATTCCCAGTTTCTCCTTTTTTATAGATAGGTATGATTGTATTATTTTCCCAGTCCTTTGGAATTTGCTCTCCTTCCCATGCTTTTCTGAATATTTCGTGTAACCATATCTTTCCTTTCGGCCCCATGAATTTTATCATTTCTGCCTCGATACCATCTGGTCCACCTGCCTTGCCCAGTTTAAGTGAAGCAATTGCCTCATCCACCTCTGACATTTCTAATTCGTTTTCCTGTGGTTCTTCACCTATTTCGTCGTATTCGTCTTGCTCTTCTTGTTGATTTCGGTCCTCTTCGAATTTTTCTTCGTAGTATTCCTTCCATACTTGTAGAATTTCAGATATTTCCGTTTTTAATTCGTTTTTTTTGTTCCTTATTTTTCTTACTTCTCTTTCTTTATTTCCTCTTAAATTTTTTACTATACCCCAAAAGTGCTTATTATTTTTTGTATACACTTCCTCCATTTCCCTTCCAAAGTCTTTCCAGCATTGAATTTTTGCTTTTCTTATTTCTCTTTTGGCCTTGTTTCTTTTCCCTATGTAATCTTCTCTGTCCTCTTGGTTTTTAGTTGTTCTATATTTCTTCCACGCTTCCTTCTTCTCTCTGATTGCTTTTTTACTTCCTTTTACTATAAAGGAAGTATTGGATTCACCCCAAAAATTCGAAATTGAGTTTTCAACGGATCTTCACGTTTTAGAGTCCCCTGATCCCAAAAAACATATTTTTTTTCATTGGTCTGTCTGTCTGTGTGTCTGTCTGTCTGTGAACAGAATATCTCAAAAACGAAAAGAGGTATGGCGTTGAAACTTCATATATAAGTTTTGTGTACTATGTAGATGAGACAGCAAGCTTTTGAAGAAAATCGCATAACCGGAAGTAGGTGTTTACTCTTGTGATTTTTCAGTTTTTTTCGATTTTTTCAAAAACGGCTCTAACGATTTTTTTAAACTTTACATTTTTCTTACATTTTTAATGTGTATTGATGTGAGATAGGTGATTTTCCAGTTGAATACTTCTAAAGTGGGTTTCTTTTGTTTTTTTTTTCTATTTTTTTTATTAACTCCTATTTTAAATAAAACACCCGGTATATTATTACATTTTTGAATTCACCTTAAAATTCTAGAGAAAATTTGTCTCTTCAACTAACACTCGATTTTGTACCGTTTTTGTAGAATTTGTAATTTTTGAAATTTTTTAACAAATGGTTAGAAATTAAAAATGAAATTTTTGACTGATTATAAGATCACTGTAAAAGGAAGTTGTGTGAGTGTATCACACCAGATTTTTTACTTCTTCGTTCCACCATCTTGTTCTCTTAGTGTTTTGTTTCACTTTCTTTATTCCACATATCTTTTTAGCATTTTTTATCAGCGTATCTTTGAATATTGTCCATATTTCTTCTACTGTTCCTTCCAATCTTTTTATTTCAAATTTTTCTAGTTCGTCATCTGTATTTTCGTTGTACTTTTCTGCACTTTCTGTATCTTTTAATTTGTAGATTGGTATTCTCTCATATTCCTTTTTCTCCTCCACTGTAATATTTATTTCATTCATTATTGCTCTTATTAACCTGTGTTGTGTGGAGAGTTCCGCTTCTCCTATTGTTTTCACTTCCTCTATTATTTGTTCTAATTCCCTCGTGTATACGATGTAATCTATCAGACTTCTTGCCCCTCGTTCTTCCGCTACATATGTGTACTTTTCTTCTAATGGTTGATACCAAAAAGTCATCATCATCATCATCATCATCTTTGGCGCTACAGCCCTGGGTGGGCCCTGGCCTCTTCAAGAAGGGTTCGCCAGGCGTCTCTCTCCTGCGCCTTAGCTCTCCAGTTTCTGATACCAATATTCTTAAGATCTCTTTCCACTGCATCTAGCCATCGTAGCTTAGGTCGTCCGACTTTCCTTTTCCCCTCTGGCTTGCCCATTAACACCTTTTTGGTTGGTTGAGTATCCTCCATCCTCATCACATGTCCTGCCCACCTTAGTCTTCCAACTTTAATTGCTTTAACTATGTCCATATCATCAAATAGTTGGTATATCTCGTGGTTGTATCGTCTTCGCCATATGTTATTTTCTAAGATGGGGCCGTAGATTTTCCTTAGGATTTTTCTTTCAAATACTCGTAAGCTTGACTCATCAGATTTGGTCATTGGCCAAGTTTCAGACCCATAAGTTAGGACAGGTCTTATTAACGTTTTATAGAGTATTATTTTGGACTTGCGGCTGAGTATATGAGAGCTGAGTTGTTTCCTGATGGCGTAATAGCATTTGTTTGCCTGTATAATTATTCTGTTAATCTCCAAGCTAGTGCTAGATTCATCGCTCATCAGGGAGCCCAGGTACACAAATTGCCGTACAGCTTCTACGTTGTAATCATCTATTGTGATATTTTGTTCTATTCTATTACGGCGCGCTTCCGATCTTGGTATCGTCATAAATTTTGTTTTCTGCTCATTAATTTGGAGCCCCATGCTATTTGCGGCCTGTTCCAAACTAATAAAAGCCTCCTTATTATCTATGATGCCTCTCGCTATTATGTCGATATCGTCCGCATAGGCTAGGATCTGTACGGATCTTGTGTAAATTGTTCCCGTGGTGTTAATGTTAGAGTCGCGCACTACCTTCTCTAGTGCTATATTAAAGAGTAAGCACGCCAGCGCATCACCCTGTCTCAATCCTTTAAATGTCTGGAACTGCTCCGACACGTCATGCTGTATCTTAACCACGCATTGAACTTTTGCTAGTGATGCTCTAACAAGGTTTATCAGCTTTTTTGGTATCCCCATTTCAGTCATGGTCTTATACACTTTGGCTCTTATTACACTGTCGTACGCCGCCTTGAAGTCCACGAACATGTGGTATGTATTTATGCTGTGTTCTGTAGTTTTTTCAATTATTTGTCGTAAGGAGAATATTTGATCTGTTGTGGACTTATTTTTTCGAAAGCCGCATTGATAGTTCCCAAGCAGGTTTTCAACATAGGGCAGTAGTCTTTGATACAATATATTTGAGAAGATCTTATATGAAGTGTTTAACCAAAAAGTGTTTCCCACTATTAAATCGTTTGTTATACAGAATTCCATCATTTTTTCCCATTATTATTTTGTATCGTTTCGCCGAATTTTCCCAAACTGCCTAATCCTGTGTTTATATTGCTTCCTACTCTTGCGTTCCAATCTCCTATTATTAATATTTTGTTACACTTTTCTTTCGCTCTGTCTATCATCTTCTGTAGTTGTTCGTAGAATTCTTCTCTCATGTTGGCTTCTGCTCCCTCTATCGGTGCGTATATTTGTATTATATATACCAACTGTCCCAGATCTACTTCTATTGCTATTATTCTTGAATTAATTGGTTCTATTTTTGTTACCCTTCTAATTAGTTTATCGGCAATTATGATTCCCACTCCTTCCTTACACCTTTGTCCTGGCTCTATTCCTGAGTAGTATAACGTATAGTCATGGTTTAATTTTATATTGCCTTTTCCTTGCTTCTTCGTTTCACTAATTCCTAGTAAATCTAATTTAAATTTACTCATTTCTTCCGTTATTTCTACCTCCTTCCCAGTTAATGATGTTATATTCCATGTCCCTATGTTTATTTTGTTCCATGATCTTATTTTTGTTTTTCGTTTCTCCTTTTCTGTGTTTATGTTTACTTTATTTTGTTTATGTTTAGTTGTTTCTACTTTTTCGTCTTTGTTTGGTATTGTTCGAGATTCTTTATATATCCGTTCACGTTTCAAGGTATTTATTGTTGCTTCCATTGGTTTTTTGATTTTTATTTGTTTTATTGTTTCCTCTATCTTTGTTAATTGTTCTTTTCCGTTGCCTTCCGTCATCGCCTGATCTGTCCTGTTGCTAGTCCCTTCTATTGGTTTTTTGGAGCGTATTGATTACGTCCCATTTTTGTGATGTTCCTGAGTGTTTTGTTGAATTCTTCGTTCGCTTTGTGTGATATTTCGTTCCTCATAGGTGCTAGCATAGTTTGTGTGTAATTTTTCTTCTTTGGTACTATCTTTTAGGTGGAAATTGCTTCCTCATCATCGGTAGATCTATTCCTTTTCTTGTTTTCTTCTGCTTCGTTTAAAAATATTGTTTCATTCTCTGCTGCGCTTTGTCTAACTTCATCTTCTATTTTCCCCGGGTTTTCGTTTGCCTCCAAGTCCTCAATTCCATATTCTTCGTTATTTATCATTAATTTGTTTCTCCATATTCTTGGTCTGTATTCTTTTTCCTTTGTGGCCTTACAGTGCTTTATTAGGATTTTCTTTTCTTCTTGTTCCTTTTGTGTTAGATCATTACTTAGCAATATCATTGTTCCTTTTAGCTTTTTCGCATTTTTGAGTATTTCCCTTTTTATGTTCCATCTAGTAAGCACCGCTAAGATTGGTCTCTTTTTCCCTTCTTTGTACTCTCCTAATCTTATTACTTTTTCTACTCCTGTATCTGCGTTTACAGTAATCTCTATGCTATTCATCAGCTGTATAAATTTCCTCTTGGTGCTTTCTGGCGCTTCGTTTGGCTCTTCTTCCACTCCGTAACAAACTAGATTCCTTTTCTTTATCTCTTTCTCAAGGGTGTATATTCTTCTTTCTTGTTTGTTGACCGTTTCTTGTAGCTTGTTAATTTTGAGTTCCTGTTTTTCGATTATTTTTTCTCTATTTTCCAATGCTTCTCGTCATTGTTTTATTTCTTCATTATTTCTGTCGCTGCTCTCTACACTTTTCCTTATGTCCTCATTCATTGCCATTAGTTGGTTTTGTATGGCTTGTAATGTTGTTCCTATTGTGGCTAGTTCCGCCATGTCTGCTTTGCTTTCCTAAATTAACTTTGCCTGTTTCTTAATTATTAGCTTGAATTGCTGTTTTCTGTGTTTACGAGTTTATCTGCCAGTCTTTTATTGTTAAATCGTATTGTGTTGCAATCCGCCCTCTCCAAGAACGCCTCGATGCGGTCCTGTTTTGTGTGTCGTATCTCGTTGCTGCGCCGCGCAAAGCGCACGCCCCGGTCGACCCATCGAAGGAAGCGCACTTATCAGCAGCAGCCGGCTATCCTATTTCTCTGTAAACACTTCTTATGTGCTACTCCTACCTTGTTTGTTGTTTCTTACAAGGGGTTTTGCTTCTCTTATCTGCGTTGTTTACACTTTTGGAGATTAGTTTGGCACTTGCTTATATTATATCGTAAACAAAATTCCGCACTCTTAACACTGCTATCACTTTACCTTTCCAGGTCCGGACCATATTGAAACATAAAAGAGATATACAGGGTGTTCCCTGAAGTAACCGACAAACTTACACCATATGTTCTAGAAGTGATTCTAAACAAAAAAAATCATATTCACTTTAGGTTAATTCTTTTCCGTTCTTGAAATACCGACAAAACAAAAAAAATACATCGATTAATGTAAATTTACGTACAGAGATGTGACGTTTCACCTTCTTACTAAGGGCGTCAAAGATTTACCCCTCGGGTTAAGCTCAAATCGGAGAAACACGTTCACTCAAATATATATTCGATTAAGTAAAACACCAGATAATTACCAAAACAAATATAATGTTTTTAGCTAGTTACAATGAGTAATTAAAAATAACTCTGAGTTGTACATTATGTAAAATTAACATGTTCTTCTGGAACGGTGTCAGGTTTCATTGGTCGAGCTGCAACCCAATGCACCGGCGAGTGTTTCGGATCCCTATTGGTAGTCCGCCGGTACGCACGCCGATTCTTCGGGAAATGGGCTGAGTAGATCTTTTGTTCCTGCAAACTTGACCTTCCACTCAGGAGTGATTTTAAGCTGTAATTTTCCGGTGAATTTAGCGATTTTAAGGGTTACCTGGGGCGGGCGTTAGTGCCTAAATCCTGGTGCACAGGTTGCTGGTACCTTATGACGGCTAGGCGTCGTTCTTGGAGCGAACGCGGTGTCAAATCCTGCTGATCGAATTTATTCGCCTTGTGCCGGAAAATGATGTTGGGCTGCGGAATCGAACGTCGAAGTCCAGGAATTCGCCTTTTAATAGCCAAAAAAGGGCCCTGCGGGTGAGTTTATGAAGGGCGGCTACAGGACTAACCGCTCAGAAGCGGGGTAGAGGCTGCGATTCCTACAGGTTACAGGTTTAATTATTAGTAAAATGAGGTTATGAGGAGTATTTCAGCTCTCGGGGCGCCGGGATTTGCGTTCAAAAATTAGGCGGTCGAAAATGGCTTTTAAGCAGTTAGCCCTGCAAGACATGCAAGACAGTACAGAGTATTAACACAAGGTTAAAGCCTCAGGGATTCGATTTCCCACGAAAGTTCAACAATCAAGGTAAAATCGAATCTAGCGGTCTTCCTTTTGCGGAAAATTTGAACTTCTCGGGCTGGCAGTACAACACGTCATCTCCCTTGAAGTCTGGTCTGGTAAGGGTTGGCATACTCCGTTAGACAGTTCAGCGTGTCAGACCGGAGGGCCGAGGTAGAAAAGGAGCGGTCAGGATCAGGACTGGTGGACTCAAGGGGGAATTTGATCCGCGGGCTGCAAAAATATCCTGGCGGGCCGCATGCGGCCCGCGGGCTTCATGTTGGACACCCCTGACCAACTCATTAAGTTCATTCCCGGCTAAATAAATTCTCCAGTTAGCTAGAAAAAATTATAACTAATATCCTCACACAATACATCGAGTCATAAAAAAATTCAAGTAATCGAAATTCGCGCAATAAAGGTCGACTTACATGGCTAGATATACAAATGTTGGTATTAATCACAATGAGTTCTAGTACCTAACCAAGGTTTTCGACTTATCAAGGTTTTGACTATATAGCAGAAAAGTGTTAATTCACGTATTATACAGTGCCTTCATAAATGATCGAATGTTTTTGAATGGTCATTATTTTGGCGCCATTTTATGTTGGTGACACTGTAAGTCTATGACAAATTCGAAGTTAGCAGGTTCAGCTGATTGAAAACGTAAACTGATAACCTCGAATTTGACATAGACTTACAGTGCCACCAACATAAAATGGCGCCAAAATAATGACCATTCAAAAACATTCGATCATTTATGAAGGCACTGTACTACTTAATGCCAAAAATTACAATTTTGATGATAAATTTCAGGTTTGCTTTCTTACTTGACATCAATTATAGTAATAAATTATTCTATTTTTTTTAAATCAATGCCAAAGATGGACTCTTAACAGCTCCACGTTCGCAACTATGTAATTTTCCAGCCATGTGAATTTAGAATCTCACCAAGATAGCCAACTTTTAATTTCTTATGTGTTTTGTAGTAACAAAGCAGTCCAAAACTACCTACCGTCAATCAAAAATTTTTGTAACAACTTGTAACAATACAAATTATTTACAGCCCTAGACTCCCTGCCCTGCTACAAGGTGACTGTAGAAAACAACAACGTCAAGGTCCGCGCCCTGCGTTCAGAGCTGCAAACCAACAAGCGGATGAAGCTGATGACCAAGCAGGACAGGAGGAGTTCGCAGCACTTTGTGGTAGTAGGGGGAGGAACGTCTGGTGCCATATGCGTTGAGACGCTCCGCCAGGAAGGCTTCCAAGGCAAAATCACACTCGTCGCCAGGGAAAACTACCTGCCGTATGACCGCGTCAAAGTAAATAAAAGTATGGATGTCGATATGGCAGCCATACAACTGCGGAAGCCTGAATTTTACACCGAAAACGGCATAGACGTAATCACCGGTTGTGAAGCGGTCGGACTTGACACTGCACAAAAGCATGTCAAGCTGCGTGATGGCAAGACGATCGTTTATGATGCCGTGTACTTAGCAACTGGGTCTGCTGCAAGGAAAGCGAATATTCCAGGTAATTTTTTTGAATTATATTGTTTGTTACACGTTTTTTCGTTTGTTGAAATTTTCTTTTATCCTTAAAAAAGTAGCAAAACATTTTGTTATATTAATAGACTGTTTTACTATTGTACCATAGTAGGCCATAAAAAAACAAATGCAAGTAATGGTCTTAATGACAGTTTAATGTATAGGACACTTATTATTGCTTTTTTTATATTCTCCAAGCCTACTAGTTAAGACAAATGAAGTTCAACTTTTCTTATAAGAGTTTGCGTTTTTTATTTACTTGCTTCGTTCGGGATAACAAATATGAGCCCAAAATCATATCAGTTTTCCTGCCCTTTTACACTTTTTCAAGCCTGGAACAAACAAATGCAATACTAGATTTAGTAAAATACAGTCATACAGTGAGTGTTATTTCAAACCAAACATAGAGAAAAACTAACGATTGGGTTGCTAAGTAACAATAGTCGTTACGTAGAGACCCTCAAGGGTCTCTATGGTTACCTATGTTCGATTAAAAAATAATCTTTTTGCATGGTCTTCTATTTTTTATAACAGTCTGTGTTATGGGCTTCTATTACTGTTCAAATAATCTTGCTGCAAGAATCTTTCATGCAAAGCTTGAATCAAGACTCATCGCACTTATCTTAACAGTTCTAGGGACCAGTTATTAGTATTTGCCACATCACGCAATTTTGTATTTGTATATGTTTCTGTCTATCACTTTTTCCCATTTCTTTCTATCACTTTTCCATTTCTTTCTATCACTATATTCTAGTTTCCATTTCGTCACTTCCAGTATTCTCAGGTCTTCCAATATATTATTCCACCAGTTACTTTTCGGTCGTCCTTTATATCTTTTAGCATCCGGTTTCCATTCTGTTACTATCCTGATGACTTTTTTGTCCAGGCTGCTCATCACATGTCAGAAGCACTTCAACCTTTGCATTTTTATATGTTTCACAATAGCTTCCCGCCTCGCAGAAACTCCTCGGCTTCAAAATTCATTCTTTCTCTATATTGACCGTCTTCCAATCTTACTGGACCTAGAATAGTTCTGATTTTTCTTTCATATCGCCTCAGTTCCTCTTCGTCATTTTTTAAAAGAGCCTATTACAGGCAAAAATCAACATTACGATACTACGTCAGTTTGTTACCGGCAAACACGGCAATTACGACAGAATCGAGAAAATACAATTATTTGCCCCAACTACGTTACGATGTCCTGTAACAAAGTTTGCCAGCTATACTCAGTGGGAGGGCGAGGTTCATTACGATAATAGTTAATTAGGGCAACGACCCGTTACTTGGAATGAAGATGTTAATTGCCTTGAACGCCACAGACTCTGTTAGGAAACTACCCCGTCTGAGTCCGAAAAGGGAGGATAGTTGTTTAGTTTTGGTTTCAGCGGTATATAATGTTGTAATGATACTTTTACTTAGTCCTTGCGTTGGACACCATAAACTGTAATGTGGCTTTTTCCCGTGCCCTATACTCTACTATACTTTGAATTTATGGTGCCCTTTGTTTGCTAGTTTACTCAGTCGTAGAAGTACAAGCCCCGCTCTTACCTCAGTGTGGCTAAGGAAAATGTCAATATTGCTCTTGTAGGCTTGCTCGTGATCACCTCTAATGCTGTAATTATAACATGTGAGCAAATGAAAATGAATTCAAGCTTGGCTTTGAAAAAATTAAGTCATGTGCTTTATTACTTCTCATGTTTTAATTTAAATATGACCATTATTATAATAGTAGAAGTGTAAAGTTGTTTAAAATATCAAATTTTAAATTACACATGTTTAATCAGGAACAAAAAGTGTTTATAATCAAAATGATTGGTGTAGCAGATGTAATATTTAGTCAGTGACAGTTATGCAATGGTTTAGGTTGTATGTGTATTTAATTCTACATATGTTTCAATTTTCAAAGCCAAGCTTGATTTCATTTTCATTTGCTCACATGTTACATGCAAACACTACCAAAAATGAAAACCAAACAGATATATAATCTGTAAAAGAAACATGCATGGAAGTACACACAAAAAAATACACAATGTTAGTCGATAAAGGTTATGTGCGGTATTATTAACATGAGCACGAAACAGTCTATGGGCTCGATGCTTTAGTCTAACTGCAACGTTAAATTCCGCACTTGAATTATGAATCTGACATTGCCTCCAGTAGCTTGAAATCAGCTGATGCGATACGCCCACAAGATGATGTAACTCCTTGTTCTGACTCAGCAGGTTGCCGCTGCTTTCTGCACATAATTTTCCCGGTGAAGATATTGCGTCATTTGTTGCAATCTTCATAATTTGCTGGTATGGTTATTTATGGGACTAACTTAGCATGATCGTTGGTCCAAATGATCTCATACATTTACAAAATCGACTACTACTTTAAAGCTGGCAAAGCGGCTTTTGGTGCTGAAGAATTATTGATTCCTTGGTGTTGAGCGCAAGGTAGTTGTCTGCTCTCGAAGCTGTATTTCGGCTCGAGATTCACTAGGCATAAACTGCTGTTAATGCACAAGTTGATTTGTTCTATTAATAAACGCAACACTTCATCAGCTGGCTTGCACTATTCGAGCTCGCAGAATATTTGTTGCAAGTTTTAAATACACAATACGTTACAATCTAATTACTACAATGTAAGAAATACTGTTTAGTTCCATACCTGACAGAATAATGGATAAATACCAGGGTTATTTTTAACTGTGGGAGTGTCATGAACAGGACCGTTACAAAGTCCGGACCTACCTTGTGATGATTTACATGCAGGCTGCCGGCCACACTTGACATAATAGTACATAAAAGTATGTCTTATCACATGCAAAAACCAAAAATCGGCAAGGATTTAAATCAAATTAAATATATTGGTGAAAGACTTGTAAATGAGAATCCTTAAATGGACATCAAAAACAACGATTAATGCTATATTATATGAATGCTACACAATCGAAACAGTAAATAACCACAGCTTACACTTGAAATTGTAAAGATATTAATAATTAAAATGCGCCACTAAATGTTTTTCGGGGCGTATCACCGTAAAACTACGTTACAATACCTTATCTAGGACGGCAGGATCAGCTAGGGCACCTTACAGCGAAAGCACCCTTAATGGTTTATACAAGCTGGTTCAGGCTGTGTACCATGAAGTTTTTGGGGCACAATAACGATGTTGGGGTGAAATCTCCTTTATGGGGGGCGGCAGGGTGTAGATCCTCTAAACGATGAGTAAAAAGGGGTGAGCACAACAACCATTTGAAAATGAGCAGACTAAAACCACCCTTATTTGAAATCTGCCAACAGGCGTTTTTGAAGAACTACAGAAACATACAACGGAAGGTTTTGTAGTTATGAACCTCTACGCGGCCCCCAAACTGGAAAACGACCCCGCACACACACAAGCACTGGCCTTGTTGATTAGCTACCAGCTTCGCTATCAGTTTGACAATTTTAACACACAACTGGATCTCAACGGGTTTACCACAAAGAAATGACCCGGGGCCGGACAAAGTAAAAATATTTCTTGAGCCTTAGGGTCCGTAATCGTGACTAACTCAAAAATGCGGTAAAATGAAGAAAGACACAAGCTAAGCGTCACTACCTAACTCTGACACACATACGAATTCCCTCAATTGCACCATGTTGCATCACATTTTATGGGGAATACACGTGCCGGAAGTCACGTAGGCTAAGACAGGGAAGAACCTGGCGTTTAGAGCCAACTCAGTAGCGCCGAAGCTCGATGACGCAACTGGCTTCCACCTCCACCATCATTTCATCGGAGGAATCAGAACTGATATTATTTTCTAACTCTTACTCAAATTCCCCTAATGAAATAGTAGTAGGTAGAATATTTTCCACTGAAAGTTTGGCCATATGTTTTTTCCCAGTCAGCTAAAATTAGGTTTTCAATGATATGGAGGTAATCTAAGCACTTCATAACCAAGCTCTTTCAAAATGTTATCAATCACATAACGTTTTTGTGTGATCTAAAAGGCTAGATTAATACTTTTTAGTAATTTTGTCCTCAATATTTTGTCATTATGCTTAATCAACCATTTATGGATTTGACTTCTAGTACAAGAAAATGAGGGTGGCTTGTCCAGTTTCATCGAATGGTATGGTGCATTGTCCATCACCACCACACATTTACCTTGCAATTTAGCGAAAGCTAGAATTAATTGAGTAACCACCCAATTTTGGAAATTTTCCCCCAATTTTACGGTAGTTTTGGTAGTTGTTCTGCAAGTCGAAAGTAGTAGGTCACGGCCGTCTAAGAAACCCAAATTACAACCTGCATGCACAATTGTAGATCGTTCCCTGTATTTTTTTTATTGCATTTATATCGAACGTGTAGCCATTGACGAACTTGTAATCTATTTTGATATATCCAAGTTTCTTCAAGGTACACAAATGTTACATTTTCACCAGAATTTTGAAGCTGTATAAACTTCAAAAATTGTATTTTTCCTACGACTGCTTCTGTTTACAGAGAACTTTCGGTAAGAATCTAGTTTAGCGACCAACTCCAATCGACATGTTCTATACACCATTCGACGCATCTCGTCGAGCTGAACAATATTGCTGCTGGGGACATTCGAGGCAGACCAATGGTTACTGAGATATAGCACTATAAATTTTTTTTTTATAAAATTTTCTTCATGGAAAACTCTGGGGCCTTCGGCGGGGCGCCGCGCAGCGTACCTCACTGAAGACTAATAACGAGTCACACTGCGCGCCACCTAACCTAACCTTACCTAACCTAACCTTACATAACCTAACCTAACCAAACCGAACTTAACCTAACCTAACCTAACCAAACTTAACCTAACCCAACCTATCCCAACCCAACCTAACCTAACCTAACCTAACCGAACTTAACCTAACCTAACCCAACCCAACCCCAAATTTATATATTTAAAATTGATTTTGGGCTCATACTTGAAAAAAAAATTCTGTTCGTTTACTTACGGTTTCGTTAATGTGTGGAAAATCATTTATTAATAAAAAATATTGTTAACTAACTCACGTTAATTGGCAATTGCTCTCATTAACATACTTGTCGATTAAATAACTATAACAAATATTAGTGACTGTTTCCCAAAATATAAATCTTCCAATTCTAGGAGCCGACTTGAAAAACGTCGTCGTTATACGCGAATATGACGATGGTGCGTCAACCTACGCACTCTTAAACCCCAAAAAGCACTTAGTAGTGTTGGGGTCCAGCTTCATCGGCATGGAAGTGGCCGCCTACTGCGTCGACAAGGTGGAGAGGGTCACCGTGGTGAGCAAGGATTCCGTCCCGTTTGAAAGTTCCTTAGGAAAGGAAGTGGGAGGGGCTGTGATGAAGATGTTTGAAGAGAAAGGTGTCCATTTTGCGACCAACAGCGGACTGTCGAAGTGCATCGACAATGGGAACGGAGAAGTAGGCAGCGTCGAGCTTTTAGACGGAAGCACCCTCAGGGCCGATATTTGCGTCATGGGAGTTGGAGGCACCTTGAATACGCAATTCCTGCAGAATTCTGGTATCAGTTTGAATAGTAACGGATCGGTTGAAGTCGACGTATACCTGCGAACGAATGTACCAAATGTATTTGCTGGCGGCGACATTGCAAACGCTCCCATCTGGTCGCACGGCAATAAGAAAGCAACCATTGGCCATTACGGGCTAGCTCAGTACCACGGCAAAATGGCTGCCCACAACATGCTGGAGCAAAAAGGCCTGTAAAGAATGTGCCGTTCTTTTGGACACAGTTGTTTGGTAATGGTATTGCGTATGCAGGTCACGGGAGGTACGACGATATCATCTACAGCGGCGATGTCGCCAACCTCAAATTTGTTGCCTACTATTTGAAGGACAACGAAGTCATAGCCATTGCCAGTTGTCAAAGCGACCCCATCGTGTCCAAATATGCGGAGTTTGTTGCTCAGGGCAAAAAATTGTATAGGAATGATTTGGAAGAGGATCCCATGACGTGGTCGAAGTAAGCTGGTGTTGGTGGTACCGCATGTGCCTTATACATTCCTGGATCAGGGTGCACAGGTTGAATAGAATTATTTTTGAGCAAACGAAGAGCACTAGTTGGTTTGCAAAATTAGTTAGCGAAGATTTTTAAGCATTAGAAATAATACGGAATTTATAATTTTTATTTTTGTGTAAGCAAATGTACGTAACTTAATGCAGAATGTAATTTTACACTTAATATTTATTTACCAATTGTTATTTTTTGTACAGTGTTACTGTAATTAGTTAAAGTATATTTATGTAAATTTGATATATACAGTATTGTACTAGTTTTGTATTCTGTGATCACATAAAGTATTATTTTTATTGCACATTTTTTTAACATTATTATGTGCAATCTGATCGTACACAGGGTTGTCCCAGAAATAAGTGCTCAAAAAACAAAGTGCAGCACCCTGAAGGCAAGAATTACCCTAAACAGTTTGATTGTAAGAAATACTTGCTCACAGGGGCTGCTCAAAACGGGTTTAACCCAGAAGGTACCTGAAGAAATTCCGTCGCCACTTGTGTCAGTCTATGGATAACACAGGTCCCTCCTCAACAAGACGAAGCAATTCAGCTTCTGGAGGGTGACTACCTTGTTGCTATCTAAAATGCTTATCTTTTCTTCAAAAAATCATGCTACATCGAAACAACATAAAAATACCTTTACACACAATCGATTAATAGTATGAACTTTTTAGAATTCATTTTCAAGCTTAAAGCAAGTCTTTTTGTCAGGCCATTTTATATTTTTCCGTAATTTAATTAACTACATAACCATATAGAGCAGCTTTGGCACCAAATTGGCGAGTCCGCCTGTATTTCAGGCCCGTTTTGGCACCAAATTGGCGAGTCCGCCTGTATTTCAGACCCGTTTTGGCATTATAGTATCTTTTATACGGTAGCTTTCCGCATTACGCAAAGATCTTGACCCGAGCGTGGCTTTAGGCTTCGCTCGTTAGCTTAGCTTCCGAGTGAACCTCTGCAGTCGCATATCGCAGCTGGCTGCTTTAGCGTTGATTGTAGCGTTAGTTTTAACATCTTCAAGAAGCATATTCAGTGGAAGCAAGGGAGATAACATCTGTCGATTTTTCTCGCACCCGGACAGCTGTGGTGCTATGATGCACAGCTGGAGTCACGATCGTTCAGTGGCAGACGGCTCTTGGCAAAGGTTGTGAGCACTTGTGTTGCGTGGCGATGTCCGTTTACAAGTTTGTGGTCATCAGTTCGTATGTCGGCTGTTGAAGCACATTTCCTCCGTCGTATGTGAGGCAGGACCCATCCAACGGCCACGCTGTTGTCCGTGTAATTGCCAAGGGAGCATTTAACACATTTCACCCACGTTCATTGCACGGGGATTATGTAGGACGTCGCAGTTTGTCGTCTGTGCCAGGAGCGTAGCGACATGCCGACGCTGTTGTGAATGCCATCGCCCATCTGAAGGCCGAGCTAGCTAACAAGGTAAATCTGTGTAATAGACTATTTCCCCCACATGTTCGTGTAAATTAACCCTTTAAGTCTGCGCTTGACGCCTAATTAATGTAATAGTACACTATAGTGCAAATTTACCGTTTGTGTTCTAAAAATCAGTGCTGCAAGGCAGCCTTGTTCTTGTCAATTAACCTTTTAAGTCTGCGCTTGACGCAAATGAATGCCATAGTACACTCTAGTACAAATGTAACGTTTGTGTTCTGCAATTTAGTGCTTGTTCTTGTCAATTAACCCTTTAAGTAGGCGCCTCACGCCTCATTAACGCATAGTACACTCTGGTACAAAATTTAGCATTTGTGTGCTATAATTCAGTGCTGCAAGTCGGTACGCTCTGGTGACTCGAACTCGAATACAAATTTCATGTTTGCGCGTGACACTTGTTGAGTCCTAAGCCAACTTTCCTTTTTTTTAACTAACCGATTTGGATTTGTTGTTCGGCTCAGCTGTGTGTCGTAGTTTTTAAGTAGAGCGCTTCCCAGTTGGATGTTTCCCGTTAAGACGTTAGTACAAGTTGTTATACGTGCCCGTATGTCACTGTGGTACAATCGATGTAAGGGGAGGCCCGGACGTGGCGGATGAGCATTGCAGGTAGGTTGTTGTGTTTGTCGCTGCGCTGTGGCTTCCAGAAATAGTTATTTGAGTATTTTTCGCCCTGTTTGACCCTCAAGGTCCGGTTGAATATGGGTCTCTTGGACTTGCACCTTGTGGCGCCCATTTATTTGGTAACACCTCAACACGCTTGCCCTGTGGTGTCTCGTTTTAGGACCCCCGCCCCCTCCTGAGCGTATCTGAGCCGTGGGCTTTAGGTTGTTTCTTACGATTTCCAGAGTGAGCGTGCACATTTCCCGGACTTGTCCAGTTATTTGGTACTCACACAGTCGTGAGTGTCGTTAAGTCAGTTGATATCGTAACATTTTGTCTGCTGATGTCAGTTTAGTTATTATTTATAAATACTTATTAATGAAAACCACAGTGACAAAAGTACTATTCAACCAAAATAACTTTAAGAATTGCCGATTTTATTGGCAAGGACTCATCTAATCCTGATCTCCCTTTTTAAATAACATTTCAATTGTGCATATGGTTTTATATGCACTTCAGGAGTAACCTGCATCTTTGGCCCCTGTCGTATTGTAGCTCTTGGTGCTGCGCACATCCAGGGGTGAACTGGCTGAGGAGAGGGAGGAAAACCCCTCCGGGCCCTCGTATTCCATGAATGAGGGCCTCTGTGGATCCTAGTTAAAAAATCTTGGTACTTGCTTGCAATTTCAACTCAATAAAATGGAAATTTTTAGAGTCTTAGTAATCATTAGAGATGAATATGCAATAACAAAAATATATAATTAGTAAATAAGGCTCCCTTATGTATAACTTCTCGTTTGAGGAGACACAAAACATTGACCGGGAAAACCAGGATTTCGATTACAAAATCACGTAGCGAGTTTTTTCGGCAAATGAATAACCTCAGTGGTGCGCTATAGAATGGATTTTTCAGGTAATAATTGTCTGTATCCTGTTATATTGTTTGCATTAGAGAAAAATTAGAGATAAATTTCATGTAAAAGCAAGTTCGGAGTACAAAACCATTTTACAGCATACGCATTTTTGAAGTGTTTAAAGAAGTTGGCCCAACATGAAAGTATTTGTATGTATTGCCATGATAGGCTAACTCAAAGTGGTGATAATAAATAAATACTTAGGGATCATCACCACAAATAAAAATAATTTATTAGTTTAGTTTTAATAAAGAACTCAATATGTTGTCTTATCTCGGGGCTTATTAAAAATTACGATTTGTATTCATTATTCGCAAAATAAATGATTTATTGCTTTTTCTATTTTATTAATTGGCAATCAAAATTAATAATAAACGCTGCAGCTTAACATGAAAACCCTCTGATCAAAGGGTTGGGTTGTAACATCCGGTATAATATTTACTATTGAGTATAATTTATGAACAAGTATAGCAAACGTAAAAAAATTGTGATCTCACAGTTTAACCTCTAAATTTACGGGTATAACACAGATGAATGATCGCACAAAAATCAACGTAATTGAATTCAAAATTACCAACAAGCGATAAATTTCGTGTCAGGTAAATATGCAATGTAATTATGACTTAAGCAGTTCGGGTAACCTGTTTTATTACCGTGACGTAACAGGGGACGCGCTAACCTGCAATTGTTCAACTTCCTGCAACTCGATCCTAATCTGACGCCAACCGCAAAATCAAGGGACACTATCGCAATAAAAACCACCCTGGGGCTGGAAAACTCTCTCTGCACCTCGTACAATGTCTGTTCTTGATGCTGCCCAAAGCTGATGGACCCTCGGAACTGTTTTCCTGTTCAAATTTACCTTGAAAAGTGGACCTGGATGCTGCGTTGCACTTTCAAGGGACGCCACGGCTCTCGATTAACTCTGGAATATTCCTGGCTTCTGCTTTCTGCACGTAGGGTTCAAGGAAAGCCTCCTCAACATGGTGGACAAAATTCAGCCGGCTGCTACTCCGGAACTCGTTGAAAACTGGCCTCGATGTCGGACTAACTTGGACAAACTTTGCAAATCACTCACACAAATAACTTTTATATTAAAACACACAACTTTTGGAAGCCAATCTTGCACACAGCCATCTTTTTTATGGCTTGGATTGTCAACAATCACAATAGAAGATCGCGTATCATAGCAAATAATACAATTTTTCAGAAGTAAGTTTTGGTACAATGTTTACTTAGAATCTAAACTTTTTCGATAATTGTCAATTCGTAGTACTTTATAACCTCAAATCTCTGCTTTTAATCACTTTAGTTTAATAGCACTGTTTCACATGTTTAAATTAGCACTGCACTATTGTTTTTATCCTACCGTAGGCGGCCTTATCAATGCTCTTTGCATTGTATGCTTGCTTTACGCCGCTTTTTATCTTTCAGCTGCGTTGGCATAATTTTAACACGAACGCTGTATATAACTTCCATAACGCCACAAACATCTCAGTATCAAAGCAAATTCACAATATTGTCTTGACTTTACAATGTCAAATCTGTCAGTCAAATACTAATCAGGTACATCTGCCATAACGAGCACAATTAATGAATGGTATGTTTTTATCGGACTTTTTCCACTGTCTAGGGTTGGATTGATTTCGGGTCCGTACCGATTATCAAGTGGAAAAAGTCCGATAAAACATATAATAGACAAAAAATTACATTCAGAGAACAATTAATGAAATTTAAGTTAAACGTAACCCTTCTGATACTGTTTTATCTAATGCTAACCTCTGTCAATCAAATTATAATTACTGCTAATCATATCTTGTTCATTTATTAGTGTATAATACTTACTTTAATGTCGCAATAAACAAAATATCAATTCTGGGCTTATTTGATTTTTTTCTTTTATTTTCTTGTCTTAGTTATGCAACCAGACTTGCTGTGGGCAATATACCATCACAGTATGTATTATCGGAAACCACATTTTACCTTGCGGTGTAGAGGCTGGTACTTTATGCCCTTAGCATCTAGCGGTGCACGAACACTATGCATGCCGGAAAGTTGGTCGTCTTGTACTCATTAGAGTAGTATCTCAAAGGAAGAGAGAAGTATAAAAGAAGTAGAGTAACTCCACCAACAGAAATAAAAACTGCACAAGACAAAAACATGGCAAAACCATGAAACGGGTCAATTCGTGCCACCTGTATCTATTTATTTTATATGCTAATTAGCAATGAAGCCTGGCAGTAAGTGTTTTTGTGTTCATTCATGTAGTTTAGCACTATAAAGTAATAATTGATGTATACGCTGGCAATGAATATAGAGTGTGACGTGACGTGAGTTCGTGAAGGAATTCGTCGATAGTGCAGTTTCGTTGGGGAATAACCGGTCGGTATGTGAATCAACGCCGGAGGCTGCAAGAAGGGCATTTGCGCCCGAGTGGTTGAATAACGCGGGGTCAACAGATTCGCACCAAGATTGTTAACAGGTGGGGGTCGTATGCGAGCTCGCTGGTCGTACTTACGAATTATCAGCAGTACGAAGCGGGCTAATAACAGCCCTAAACAGTGCTTCATATTGTGTTGTGGCCGGCATTATTCGCCGCTGGCTCATCATGCCTCTGAAAGGGACGCCAGCGTCCAAATCCTGCTGCATTTGCAGCCTTTGTCAGAAGACAACTTCGTTGCGACACCATAGGAAGAGCACCTGTCTTAGTATACAACTACAGCATCGGGAAGGCCTCAAAGTAAGCACGGGGAACCTCCTGCGGACAGAGCTTCGCGGTTACGTCATCTGAGCGTTGTCCTCGCTACCTTGGAAGGCCGGGATTCTGTTACTAGGCCGTTTCAAGAATAGACAATGTCGCGTTAAGTTTGTTACTACGCGCCCTTTGCCTTTGCGTTGATAAATGAACCTTTAAGTATCTGTTTAAAGCAGTTGCATATATGTAGCGGGCTAGCGCCTTATTTTGTATTGGCTTATATGTATTTTCTTGTGTGTGTTTATTTACAGATTATATGTCTTTATTGTAAACTGTTGGGATTTTTATGGTCATTCCTTCCTATTTGTATTTGTGAGTACAACATTTCAGGTGTCCACGAGAAAGACCTTCAATGATGTTGGCTTCCCTTAGCCACTCTGCGTATGTAAAAAGAGTCTCATAGCACACCGACTGATTAAGCTAGCGAACCCAGGGCAATCTAAAGTAATAATTCAGTAGGTGTAGGGCTCGGAGTGAGGTCGCGTTACAACCTGTTGAAAATGCCAAACAAACTACTAAACGGCAGTTAAAATTTTACTTATTTTTTAAAATTTATCGAGCATTTTGCCCTTGTTCCTAATGAGATAGGAGTGTGGTTCTTCAGGACATTCCTATTCTACTTTTTCATCTACGCAAATCTGAAGTTGAAATTTAAAAATTCTGAAAAAATGCCTGTAATTTTGTGCATCTTCTTTGGTCGTCAGACATCCCTATTCTACTTTTTTATGTTCTATTCGAATTTGAAGTAAAAATTTCAGAAAAAGCAAATACACATGGGACAAACAATTAACGAATTCAGATACGATTCCATTTTACGGAGTTCGTGATAAGAAAAATTGATGGAAACCATAAATAAAATATGAATGTGCTACTTGAAATAAAAGAAAAGCTAAGAAAATTCAGCATAATAAATAAGTATGCCCCTGCGGAACAGAAAATGGAAGAAGAAAAAATTAATATTACGAAGAAATACCTAGTATATGAAAGCTTATAAAATAGACATTAAAAAATATTGGTACATTGAAATGCAAAAATAGAAAAAGAGGAAATATATATTTAGTGAGAGTAATAAAAATGAAAGAGAACTGACTGATAGGCCTTGCCTCAAAAATAAAAAACTGACAATACAAAGCACCCAATTCCAACAAAAACAAATCACAACGGGGACACGAAGGGCTCCTAATGGAAGAACAGTAAAGTACGTTTTTTTTCTGTAATAACTGCCAAAGTGTTACAATGTTGGTAGATATGTGAGTAAAATGCTAGGAAATTTCAACAGCACCTGCATCATCTTTGCGCACTTCGAAGGATTGCTCTCTATAGAGTTGAATGCCTCTAATATAAACAACTCGCTTATGTAACTGCTCCTATGATTGGTTTTAAAGGACATATCATCCAGCGAATCCTCCACGAGCGTCAAATGGGGGAAATGAGTAGCTAGAAGCTTTAAAAGGGGCCCAAAAAGACCATGAATACGAACTCTCTGATCCTTCTGAGCATGATGTAAGAGATTCTTAATAGGTAACTCCGACATAAACTCGGCACTGTAGATTTTTATTTTCCTTCCAGATGCTGTCAAACTGGGTGCATTCGTCAAGCGGCAATCCTCATACAACAACAAGTAATAAAGGAGAATAAGCTGAGGAGTCAAGCTCTTCTAATTAATGTAAACACTCTCATAATCACAACTCATATCAAACTCCAGGTTAAAAATCGAGCGCTTCGGATCAAAATATTGGCCGAAAATAGAGCTCTGAAAAACGCGACGTATTTCGTTCTCGCTCAACGGCTTATTAGTCACTTCCAAATTCCTTTGGTTTGATAAAATGACACTGCTGACGTACACTTCCACAAGTAAAGGTAGTACCGGATGCAGAGGACTCGTGCTGGCGCAGATTTGCCTATAGATCCAGCTTTTGATGTTGACATTGTGCTTGACGAACGCTCGCGACTTCAACAGCTGATGTATGCAATGCACAGGCAGAAATCCGGCCATGTTGGCATTCAAGTTAGGCGTCACGGGGACTTTGACGGCATGGGAGGTGACGACCTGCTCCGTGAAGATTTCCTGGGTAAAAACTTGCTTCATCCTGGTCATGTTATTGTGGCGGATTGGAATTTTCATGCCTAAAGTGGCACAGACGAGGTCGCAAATGGCACTGAGCTGGTTGCTGTGGAAATGTATGGCCATTAACAGAAGCATTTCGCCGAAGGATGCCGACACGCCACTTGTGGATTCAAAGTAAGCCTCCTCGCGGACCGACCATTGAACCTAGAGTTTTAAATACAATTTAACCTCAATCTCTTGTAGCTTTAAGCTTTACTAGTTAGCCAACGCTTGTGGGAAAGCATCATTTAAGCAACATTAATATACCAGCAATTAAGACTGCAACTTACCCAATCAATGCTTTTTTTATCGTGTTCAGGCTGTGAAACAAGTGATGGACAAGCGATCAGCATGCACAGGCCCAACGATGCAAATCTCACCCCGGCCGGGGTTAGGCTAGGATGTGACGTTAGCAACTGAACGATGAGACTAACTTCTTCATCTTGAAACCTTCACATGCAATTTTTTATGGTTAAAATTTAATATCTTATCTATTTAGAACTAACTTGATAGCTGCTATTCCACGCAACGCACAATATAGCCGAAGCAATGCAGCAGCTTACAGTACGTAACTATCTAGCAGCTGACCATCAGGGCAAGCCTGAATGATGCTTTGTAGCCGACACAACAAGTCCTCTCGCAGCAGCTGCAATGAGGTACTAGATACCTCGCCCTTCCTCTTTTGACCAGTGCGGATGAATAGGGCAAACCAATTTCTATAACAAAATTATACTTTGTTTTTAATTAATATCTTTAAATTTAGTACTATATTCCAAGTGCAATTGAAAAACAGTTATACCATACAAACCTAATGCCTTGATCATTGCCAAGCAATAGCCCAGACACAAAAGCGACCATATCGCTCTCCTGGTCATAATTGGATGTCCGACTGCCATTATCCAGAGACAGTGTAATTGCAAGAGCAGGCATGCGGCACAGCTCCACACACTTACTACGTACAGCTAGGGCTTGTGACGGATTCATTTTGCAAAGCATAGATATGGCATTCAAACGCACTGCACTGTGCGGGTTTTCCTCCTGCTTTTCGCCCCTTTGAATTAAATTGGTACAAACTAAAAGTAAATATTGGCAGTTTCCCATTATAGATGTACAATTTTAATATCAATAAAATTATCTCATTTCAAAAGCAAAACATTTTACAGAGTTCTTATCAATCACACAAACAGGAAGTAAAACCACATCTGCTGACCACAATGCAAATTTTAGGACACTATAAATAGTCTAAAAGATCCAAACAATAAGTTTCCTTGTGCAATATCTTTAACTGTTGAGGGTAAGCATTCGTTTTCTTAAATATCTCACTCACCTTCTCGAAACGAATCGGGAAAATTGGCAACAACTCTACAAATAATCGCAGGTCCATTGTGCACATGTAAAAGAGTTTCAGCCATGCTCTGCACATTCAAAAGCATCGGCAGCTCTGCCAATGCAATGCAAATCACGTCGGAAATCTCTTCGATATAGATATCATTATCAAACAATTCGGAAGATTTCATATAAAAGTCCTGTTCTATGTGAGTTTCCCCGCCATCCTGAATTTGCGATTGTATGAACAGTAGCTCGCTTAAAACTAGCCTCAAGCGCCTGGTCATGTCGGACCGCTCGTATTCCAAGACAAGACCATTCGGCAGGTTGCTTATGAGGACTGAATCGCTTTGAGAGGTGCTGCTTTTTTGCCTTAGCTGCTGCTCCTTTCGTACATCAGATTCCAGAGCGTGAAAGTCGATGGAAAGAAGGGCAACGATGGAGTTCACATATTCGATGCCTGAAATTATAATTAAGATGTCGATTTTCTGTCGGAAACACTTCTTAGAGGTGTCCAGCGGCGAAATGAGGCTCATTCGCACCAAGCAGGGCAAAATGGGGCGGATTTGATTTCTGGCTCGCAGCATTTTGCGAGTTCGTCGATGTCGACGTTTTGTATTGCATGAAATACTTTTGGCGATACACTCTTCCTGAATGCCATTGTTCTTGATTAACTTTTGCATTTATATGTGTACCATATTCCAATTTTCAGTTGTAAACATTGTCGAGAAAAGAAACTTAAATTAATGAGGTTAGGTTGAACAAGTGTGTGACGTTTCAGCACGCCGATGACGTACGGTAGCGGTAGTGTCTCTTGTTCCAGCAGTTTATCTTCAGAGATATTTAGCTGAGAAATTTAATTGGAAATTTTCCATAGCAACGGCGATTATTAATCATCGGAAATTTTTGGAAATTCACCGGAAAATGTCCACTTATGTCACTGTCATCACAAAAAAACCACTTATGTCACTGTCATCACAAAAAAACCGTAAGATTTGTGTATTTAAATATTAGTTTTATTATTTTTAATTTAAAAAAATACTGTGTTTTATTTATGCGTGATATTCTCTATCAAAATATACGCGTGTATAAAAAATTTCCTATAGAAATATTAGCAGAAAATGTTCCGCGCTTTTTTTACAAAAGTATTCGTGCATGCCTTCAAGCCTTTCAGTTGCCATACTTTTTGATTGAAAAAATAGCTGCAAAACATTTTGCCAAATATTTACGAAAATTTTTCAAGCTGTTGTTATATTTCTACTAATAATTTTTGGTATTTCGATAGAAGTTTCCAATCAACTCTATCCTGAAATTCTTTTATAGCTTTTTCTGATAATTTTTGATATTCTGAAACACGCTTTCAATCAACTTTATCTTCAAATACACGTATAAAATATCTAGATAATTTTTGATATCGTGAAACATATATCCAGCTAAAACGTTTTCGTTTTCTAGCTTCATCAATAACAAATGGTCTAATATCTGAATTCTTAATATATTTAACCAACCCTTTGCAGCCGGGGTTACCTAATTTTTTTTTTTATTGATTTAATTGTCTTTGCTAATTCCATTTATTTATCTTATTAATTTATCAAGAAAAAATATTTATCACTCCATTGTTATTTTTAATTATTCCCATTCTTATCGTATTTAGTTCTTAACATGTATATCTTTTTCTTTTTAAATGTTTTAACAATTCGTCTACGTATGCATCCTTCTCTGTCTGATAGAAATGCAAAAAAATTTGAAACTAATAGAAAAAAATAAGGAATAAGTAGGTAGTCTCTATCGGAACGAGAAGTTGAAAATTTAATTTTATCTGCTTTATCAAATAATGATTTAAAAACAAATATGCAAAGAAGCTTCCTATACCAATTTTAAAAATGTTTATCTTGATCCAAGTGAGTTGTCAGATAAAATTAAAGAAAATGAATGTGGAGATGTTAGAATTCTAGGCATTCACTAGGTATGATATTTTAAAAATAAAATTATATGATTTTCATCTAAAGTTTTCTGATAAACATGGATTTATTCCTAATTTAACTAGATGTTTACCTAAAATTCATGTTACAAAAAAATTGAAGTACCTACGTGCCCTATCCTGAATCAGAAAAAAGTTATTTGGTAATTACTAATTATTTTGCTTATTTTTGATTTATGATCTTACTTAGATTTTCAATTCTGATCCAGATCAGTACGATAACGTGGGACAAAAAGTGCTAATAATTCAAATGGATGGATGGATAAAAAATGGTTTTAATCCAAGTGATAAATATGGATTGTGTACAAGTCAAAATAATAGTATATTGCTTTATTAGAATTAAAAATGGCATTTTGTTTGAAAAGCAAAAATTGCACGTCAAACAGAGCCACTTTTAATCCGGATAATACAGTTTTATTCAGCAATAGATATGAGAAATTTAATTTCTGGTTTCTTTGATGATTTAAGTGAACCTATATTTGAAGTAGGTATGCATGTTGTAATGAATTTGAAAGATAATTTGAATGATCCATTATTTACGTATAATGAAAAGAAAGGGAGGATCGTGTTCGTGCAAAAATTACAATTGCTCGTTTTAGAATAAAAGTATATTGAATATGATGACAATACAACAATTAAATTGGTACCCAAATAAATTAATAGTAATTAACGTATTTAGAGGGGTAACCCAGTCTTAACATTCGAGCATATATTCGTTCGAGCTCAGCGAAGCGAGAGTGGTAATTTATGTGAGAAATGTTAAGACAGTTACCCCTCGAAATGCGTTCATTAGTTTATTGTTCATTGAGGCAATAATTTTGAATCAATAATAATTACTAAAAACTGCTAAATCGAAATCGGACTATCATGAATATGTGTGATGTTGCTATAGCGCATGCATGTTAAATGAGTGGATGCATGTTAAATGTATCTTAACATTCGAGGACGCCAGTGCATGTGCGATCATGTTAAACACTGTTTAATATTTCAATGAACAATAAAAGAATTTAGTACAAGTAGTCATTAGGTATTTACTTATAAATGTTTTCAATGTGTGTAGAGTGGTATAGAGAATTGAAAAAGTTTCATACGTTATGTTTAAATTTAGCGGATTTCGTTTTTACCCAAGAATCTGATTAGCCTTTTGTTTACTTTTTACCTGATAACTTTTTGAATAACCAAAATGGAAATCCAACTGTATGGAAGCATGCAAGTTATACAAAATATTTAATTTTTAGTTGGAGAAGAGGGAAATCCAGCAGAACACCAAAATTATGATATTGACAATGGGGACTACTATGGTACTATGATTTATTTTATTCAAGTTCTGATTACGCTAAGGCTTTCTATGAACTTAAAATTGAAAAGGTTTGAAAACGCAATATAAAGAGGGAAGCGAGTGATTGACAACCTCCACGAACACTCGATGCAGGAATTCCCATACTACCAGACGGACTATTAGCTAGAGAGTGCCAAAACTATAAAACCCTCGAAGACACAATGACTGCGTTGCAGCAGTCAATGAAGGCCAGATCACTCGAGTAGACAAGTCGGGGAAGCCATAAATCCCTTTGCTGAAGATACAATGGCTGTTAATTCGATGATAGGAGATTCCAACCCGTTCGAGTAAATGAGTCGGTGGGCGGGGCGAGGGGGGGTAATAAAGCACGATCGGGAACAAAAACCCAGGAATTCCTTACGTGCTCCTTCTTACGGGCTATAATTTGACACCCGAGATTTCACTGTTGGCAAGCTAGTTATCAATTGCGCACGATATTTCATTTTATTAGTGCTGTTGTTATCCACAATGTATTTATTATTTCTATTTACACGAATGTAAACCAGCAAATTAAAATAGGAAAAGCCTGAACCATGGGTTGAATAGTAGTCTGATATTAATATATTAATTGTGAACTTCCTATTTGTGTTGGTTTATATTTGCCGCGGTATGTTCTTATTCATCGATAATTTAAAACCAATATTCCGAGTAAGTTTTTTGAACATTTGACAGTTCCCGTATTCACGACGATTATAGAATTGTATAACAAGATTTTATAATATCCTTGTTCAATCCTACTATTGAAACATGTTGTTTCTTACTTGGAAACGAAGCGTTTGTTTTGCTCTCTCATATATGGTTTGTGAGATACCAGTAATTTACGATACAAGTGTGTAAAGCTAGTCTTTAGTCACGAGTGGGGCAGAGTTAAAAGCAAGTGAGCGAGCGTTTTAAGCCCCGAGAGTGACTAAAGAAGCTTTACGCATGTGTATAGTAGAATATTTTATTTACGATAGAATCTGGAAAACACGGTAAATATAAAAATATATTTTAAATGTAAATTAGGATTATGGCGTAATTTTGCGTGGTTAAAAAATTTAAAACACGTTGCTACTGACGACGTGACTAATGAAAACATGTTATTAAACAGTCGTTTTACAAACTTAAAACTGCCAACTAAAAGTCAATTTTACACACTGCCGTAGATAACAGTATGTTATGTAACAAGTTTTATAAACGTCACTTTAGTCACGAGTTTTTTTAGGCACGAGCGGAGCGTAGCGCAGGGAGTGTTTAATAAACCAGTGTCTAGAGGAGTTTATATAATGTGTTGCATACTATATTTTTTCTACGACCACAAATTTAGACAATATAACATCATATTATTTTATTAAGATTTTGAATATTAGGTTACGTTAAATTATGCTCGACAAACGTCAATGTTGACTGTTGAAAACTAACTTAATTTAGTTTTGGCTGTGGCTAATAAAGCAAATACTGTTTGAACCTAACTTCACCCCGTGACTAAAACATCGTTGCTAACTTCAGCGAGTGACTAAGAGGTTCTTTAGTCACAAGTTATGAATGCGTGATTAAAAGATCACTTAGCGACGTGTATGTTAGTATGTTAAAGCCATTTTAGTTATAGGAGGATAAAAAAACTTTTTGCCCACTCATTTTCCCCACTTCCAAAATATGTCAAATTCGAGATATGCAGGTTAAGATTTGCGCCAGTGTCAAATAACAAATAAAACCTAACCTACCAACCTCAAATTTGAGATAGACTGACAATAAACTTTAGTACTGCCAAACGTGTAACACGAACAAATTTTATTTCGAACAAAAATTTGTTTTTTTGATATAAATCACGCAAATTATAAAATTTTAATGTTTATTCAAAAATTGAGTGGCAGGATTCAACAAAACACTATACAGCACTCGTGAGAAACTAAATCACTCACTTGTTTGTCTTTCTACACTCGACTTCACTTCGTGTATAAATTCGACAAACTGTTTAAGGATGTTACAGTTTTAATGTAGGTAAATTATGGACAGCCTGAAAACGATTGACTGTCACGTGACTTAACCAAACTTACATCCTTGTCGCACCAATGTAGTAATGAATAAGGCAGAATAAAGACAAACATGGATTGACTAATCTTTATATAACGGGTGTTCATGAACAGTCGTCATCCCAGTAGGTTTTGACTTCAGAAACGTATGTCTATTAAAATTGAGAAAAATGCGCTATGACAGAACTAAATGACGTTTCATTGTGTTGCACGAATTAATCAAAGACATAACATTTTGTTTTTCAAAGCAACTGGGATGACGACTGTTTATGAACACCCGTTATAAACGTATGCTGTGACTGCGTCTCTGCGTCACCTTTTTATTGGCATCAATCGGACCAAGTTTGGCCGGGATCGGCCGTCGTGTTACCTCGTACTTTATAACAGAGTGATAAAAAAGCACAAAGCATTTGTAGGAAACTGTTTAGAGGCTGTCTAGCCAGTGTTTAGCAATCGAATTTCGCAGGTTCGAATCCCACCTACTGTTTTTTTTTCTTTGCGAATTGATGTAATTTGCATTACTAAGTGTTTTCTTTTGCTGTTTCGGTATTATTAGCAACATTAAGATGTTTTTTACTCATTTTGTATATATTTTTCTACATTCTATATTAAAGACGTTAACACATTTTCGTCTGTAGCTTTTGCATTTACAATTGAACTTAAAAAATGCAAAAACTATTTTAATTATAGTAAGGCTCAAAAGCTAGTAATAGTTTCGTGTGTTAAAAAAAAACTTATTCGCAGCATGCCATGATCAAATTGAAGTTTGCCGGAACTCATTAAAGCAAATGAACTACCATAAGTCAGAGAGAACTAAATTACTTCTTCACCTTGAATTAATTTGCTAAAAATATACAAAACTCTTAACGAAAACTATTTTTATAGACCGTTATGATTATTACAATCTTTGTTGTTGTCTCAATGCCATCTTGTTTGCCTTTTTGCTTTATGCCAGTAAACTTAAAACAATGTAAACTTTTACCTGTCACAGTGACAGATGTTTTCATAAACAAAATGCAATCTGACATTCACCTACAGATAGGGTTGCCAACACAACCCCCTATCTGACCTGACCTATGCCAACACTCTCATTTTGGCCCGAACACTTCGGGTTTGGGAATCATCCTTCGGGCTTCGGGTTTTCAATAAAACTCTTCCGGTTAACTAAAGGTTCATACATATAAAAATTTTACTCTTATATAAAAGCTCCAGAGCAGAGGTCATTGGTAGAAAGTGCCCGAAGAGACAATAAATATAATTGTAGAAAATAATACTTAAAAAAATGCAGAAAAATGTAGTTTCGTAATAGTTTACGTAACTTCTAAGATGATTTAACTTTTTTTATAGAATGTAAAAAGTAGTTTTTGAATTTCTAATTTACAACGGCCGAGAATTATGTTATGTGTAACGAGCCAGCTGGATCCCCCACCGATAACGTTTATTTTCCATGCTAATTATTAAATGTGGTATTGTATTTTATTTAACGAAATGTTCGTAAAGCCGGTCATGCGCTGGACGTGTATGTGAATTTCGATTTTCGTGTACGCGGGTTGCGGGGATTCTCAACTCATGCAAATTTAACAAAGAAGACACCAAAGACGGCTGTCGTACGCAACCTCTTCTGAGAGCTGCATGGATTTGTTCGACTCGAAAGTATAGCATGTGAATTCGCCCAGGATATAAGTTAATTCGAAGCGACCTGAAAAAGCCTGGTAACCAACGCTTACTGTAAACAGTGTCAAATTGTAAATTCCTAAAACGTAGTTTCGTAGTGTACATGTAAGTACACGCATTGTGCTATATTTAAAGGCTCATTTAAAACATTCATTTTAAGAGGCCGGCGCTAACTCAATTGTCCGTACAAGGGCTGCACGCGATCGGGGTTCCCAGCATCACTTGCGCTAGGAGCTGATGATGCAATCGAGGCGTGCCTTTTCCAAGGGTATGCAGCAGCCAATTCCAAGTTAACTGTTTTTATGTCAGCGTGATAAGATTGCGTTTTAACTGCGATCTTCTTCAAAAGCGAAGGCATGTGTTTTATCAGCAAATCATATGTGTGCAGCTTGCACATGAATTTAAACAGAGCCGGACTCAAATAAGTATCAGCCTCAGACAATTTTGACATTGCGTTTTTGGTAAAGACATTTTGACATTTGCGTTCATTTAAAAGACAATTATTTCGACGTTCTTTCTGATGATGTTTTACGTTGCTCATGTATGTTTGCAATATGCCTGAGAGTAGTCTTAAGCTATATATCACACGCAAGTTGGTTGAACAGTTTATTCTATTTTCTTTTATTTTTTTTCTGTTTAAATGTGTCTTCTATATGTTTTTATTTGTGTTTTGAAATCAATAGATAAAGTAAACAAATCGGCTGCTCTTGGGTATTATTTAAAGTTAGGTTTTAGTGTGACACTACAAGAGGGAACCAGATTCAAGTTCTGGTGGATAGTGATTTTTTATAAGCCACTAACTGAGATTTTTACGCCCGTATTCATAGTCGTTCGCCAGCGGATCGCCGGCGACTCGCCAGAGTTTCGTTATGAATAGTATGTTGGCGGCACTGTACGTCTATGTCAAATTCGAGGTTAGCAGGTTAGATTTTGTGTCAGTTTCTGTCAAAACTGACTGAAAATTTAACCTGCTAACCTCGAATTTGACATAGACGTACAGTGTCGCCAACATACTATTCATAACGAATCTCTGGCGAGTCGCCGGCGATTCGCTGGCGAACGACTATGAATACGGGCGTAAGTAGCGCTCTAGCTAGCACGTTAGGATGATCTTGAAGCCGATCTTTGTATTTAGCACTATGACTGTTAATTTCACTTTTCACTGTATTAACAAGAAGATCTTGATGTATTACTGTGTTTGGCACAAACCACGGGACGTCAACAATTAAACGCACAATCTATACTAAATTTCAAATAAGAATGCAGTAGGTGGCGCTCTAAACTCAAAGTTTTTAGAGATCCTGTATATAGTTTACTAACAGCCGTATTCATAGTCGTTCGCCAGCGGCTCGCCGGCGAGTCGCCGGAGTTTCGTTATGAATAGTATGTTGGCGGCACTGTACGTCTATGTCAAATTCGAGGTTAGCAGGTTAGATTTTGTGTCAATTTCTGTCAAAACTGACGGAAAACCTAACCCGATAACCTCGAATTTGACATAGACGTACAGTGCCGCCAACATACTATTCATAACGAAACTCCGGCGAGTCGCTGGCGAACGACTATGAATACGGGTGTAAGAGTTGGGCAAACAGCCTGATTTAACATACATTTTTGATCCGAATTAGATATTAGACATATGTCGAACAAAGAGGTTATGGGAGCCAACCTTGCTAACTTGCCTGTGATGGGAGTTTTCAGAGTATTGATCATTATTAGGATCTCTAGAACCGACTATTAGAAATATACGGCCAATTTCGTTAAGATTTAGATTTGTATGTGTGAAACTATCGGTCGTAACATGCAACAAAATATGCAAAAACAACACTTTTATCACACATGCCTTGCAAAAAGTGATCCAAACCAATCAAAATGTATCCTGTTGTTTGCCCAACTCTTAGTAACCTATATACAGGGACTCTAAAAGTTTTTAAGGTCACTATATCAATAAGGTACCGCCATTAGTGATTTTTTATATCTATCCTTGTCGCACAATTTTCTCCAACTGGGGATAAAAACACAATCGAAAGATCGCGCCCTGCTGAAACGTTTAACAAACGTCACTGGCGTTTGTCACACAATTCAGCGTGGCGTTTGTCAAATAATTCGGGTAACTCATCAGCGCTAAAAACAGTTTTCTTTTAATATGATTTTTTGTGTTATACATATCTTTACCTATCTACAAGTAAAAGAGCAGCAAGTATGTGCTTGCATTTTTCACCTCTTCCCGACTTGCAGGTACACACGCAATTCCACAACCTGTACTCTAACTCACAACAGAAAATAGTTCATAAAAACTAGGATTACTACTAGAAACTAGAATACGAAATAAATATTTACCTTCATTAAAAATTAGCTTGATTTCATGTGGATAATCGCGTATTTTCGAAGTTTGAAGACAGTCCTACAATACTATTCTCGGCCCTCAGTTTACCACATTTGTAATAACCATTTCGGCCCCTAACACCTCCCCGCCTTCTTTAAGAGGTCGTTTACTATCTTCAAGATAGTTCAAAATGTCTATCAAAACCATCTTGTACTCATTTCAGCTTAAAACAATTCACAAAACCCTTGCTGCACTGGTTTATTCAGCAGAATTGACAGAACTGATCCCGAATCAGTTCGCCATTATTACAAAGAACAGCGTTCTCTATACTAGCCAAATTTGCCCAATTTACGTTTCTGGAACTAATAAAACATAATTTCAATTGCAATTTTTTTGTTGATAATAAGTTTTATGATAATTTTGTCCTGTATAGTTCAAATAAACGTTGTAGGCCAGTTTTTTTGGTCCACTATTCATGGATTTTGCTTTTGCATTCTTTGGATTCATACTGAATGTCAAATTGACAATTTTGAAAAATATTTGATTTTCAGATGGTTGTAATGTGTACTTTGTTTCAACCAATCGTGGTCATAGTTACGACTAAAGCTGATATTATATGGCAAATGCATATTTTGTGTAATTAATACTTAGAACAGAAAATAGACAGGAAGCCGCATTTGTAAGACATCCGTGCGACCGCGATGGGTTTTTAAAATGGCGGATGGTTGTTTCCTTTTGGCAGTGGCGTATCATATCGAGAGGGTGCATGTGCAGCAAACAATTTCAACAGTTTTATTAAGTGCACTTTACACTTTGTGATTTATGACTACATGTGAGTGTGTGTGACTTCAGTCACTGTCTGTAATTTAAATTGCTTCCTCAGATTGTGTGATTACAAATAATGACCCCATTATACGTTCCCTTCTATGCCGATGACTATTGTTGTATACAAGTACGTATGACAAGTGACATGTTCAGAGAAATATCTCTCTATTTGAAGTGAAAAGTAATATTAATACTTACTGTTGTAATGTAATGCCCAAAGTCCTGGTATTTGGGGCCTGAGAACAGCCAAAATTAGTCTCAAACTAACTAAAACCCACAACTGTCAAACCGGTATCACACCTCATTAGTCATACATGGGTTTTCGAAATGGCCGTTTCCGTCGCCTAGATGTTACAGCCAAGTTAAAAGAAACGCGCCTTCCTGTCTATTTTCTGTTCTAAGAATTAATATTATGCCGGCGTAACTAGTGATGGGCATAATCGGAATGTTCCATTTCGGAATGTTTATAAAATCGGAATATCATCCGATTATTTTACATTCCGTAAATGCGAAGCAAGTCGTCGCACGGTAAGCCTTTATTTGTGTTGGCATCTATTGTTTGGGTTTGTAGGACGGACAGTAAAATAATTTAAGAGTTTGAGACGCACAGTGGGATATAAGGGGAAATAAAATATTTTTTCAAATTATTACAGTAGTTACCGTAATAGACTTTCGGAAAATGGTAGTGATATTTTAAAGTTTAATGGCACATAAAGTACATAATAGATAGTATAAAACAATACATGAATTTGAAGTCTGTAAGGTGTACTATCTAATAATTAATCTACGAACTACCACTGCCATGAGTACCATTCACGTATCATACACGTGCGCACACGGAGTGACCCGTCGGCATTCGCCAACCAGCATATAGCAGTCAAGCATATACATATATAATACACATATATTGCTGGTAGGGCCTGGAAACTTCAGAAAACATTACGGCACCGACATAGTCTCACTTAGAGTATAACGCGTCTCGTGCGCATGCGTGAGAATTCGAACTCCGCCTTTAGAAGCGAATTTTAAACTTGACCACTTCCCCATTGGGCGTACGACGCCGCCACGCTTGCGCACAGCTCACCGTATACATGAAGGAGTTGGTTGTGTGTCTCACTTCGTCGGTGAGTTTCCCACTCATAGCCGCTAGCAATATAGTAAGTATTAGATATATGCAGTCAAGTGAGTCAACACAACATTCCGTATTCCTTTCAGTACAAATTGGCATTTCGTTTTCTCATTTTGTGTAGCGAATAGTATAATAATCGAATTCCGAAAGTTCCGAATTTTGTGCACCGAACAGTAAAATAATCGAATTCCGAAAAGTTCCGAAATAATCGGAACCTTCCGATTTTTTTAACAATCGGAAACTTTCCGATTATTGATTCCGGATAGGGGATAGGCCCATCACTAGGCGTAACCTTTTCCATATAATATATACTAATTATGTGAAAACAAATCGTTTAAGCCAAGTTTCATTTTGCATATTTATACGTTTTTGCATACTTGGTTATGTTTAACGATAATTTGTAATGTATGTAATTTATGAGATTTTTTACTTTCAGTTTCTGCCTCTGGAGTGCAGTGCGCGTATCGAAATAAGCAGAGGAAAAGGAAAATCCCTGTTAAAAGCTTTGACTATATAGACATAGACTACCAGCAACCTCCACTTTTCCCATAGAAGCAATGTATAAGGTATCAGCCAACATAGAATCCATTTCAAGAGTCGAACCTCGAGTGTTGGGTGAATAATAGTCTGGCGGGGTTAGGGGAAATCTCATTTTTATGTTGGCTTACAACGTGAACTCGGCGTTGGCAGTCCATTTTTATATAGTCAAACGTTAAAATGAATGACGTCTTCGAATAAAATTTAGAGAAATAAATATATTCATACAAAATAATTAAAATTTTTACATTATTTAGAATACCAATGAAAAAATAGAGCATATGATGTGCATATATTATAACTTTGGGTGCATATACTCAACAAAATGTATGCATATATATGCGCATAATTTCGTACATTTGAGTGCATATAATTATCAGCTTTAGTTATGACTACTACCAAAGAGCATATAATTATATGTTCTTTGCTACTACTTAGTTCGAAGCACTGCATGCTTATTTGAAATTTAGTAAAATATGCTACTCAATGGAAAAATATATAATTTAAACCAAATTTCTAGATTAAATTAGTAATAATAGTAATAATTTATTGCCATCAAAATACATAAGTAATATAAAGAGAATTAAATATATTAAAATAAAGTAAGGTAACAATATACCTCGTGACTATAAATGATTGTGATTGCTTTTCTTAGGTTGGCATTTATGTTGGTGGCACTGTAAATCTATGTCAAATTGGAGGTTACCAGGTTAGGTTTTGGGTCAGTTTTGACACAGAATAAGGCAAAACCTATCCTGCGAACATTGAATTTGACATAGACTTACAGTGCCACCAACATAAACAGTGCCAACTTAAAAAAAAAATTACAATCATTTATAGTCCCCCGGTATAAAGGTGGTACTCTTTTCGCAGAGTTCTGCTACTTTCATTTCCATTTAAGCTGCTAATTGATATGTAAGATCTACACATTACCCTTTTGCTGTGACGTAACAATTTTCTCTCTTTATTTAACTATAAGGAACTGGACGAAACTGAAAATCTGCAGTTTTTGGCCAGGTCCGCTTCAAGATGGCTTGTTTTATAACACTGTCAATGTGACATTTGTCCAAAATGACAATAAAATAACGCGCAATAACAAGCAAGCTAGCAAGCCTAAAATCTTATTTTAAGCATTAGGGACTAATTCAAAGAGGAGAAACGTCGGATAACATAGGTCAAGAATGTCTTGGTTTAAATAATGTGCTATTTAGAGCATCCCTTACATTAAAGGTTAGGTATATGTAAAATACTTTCTAAAGTCTACTACCTGTTATCTAAATAATCTTTTGAATTTCAATGCAATATAAGAAATACGTTTTAAACGCTATGTTTTGTTATTTCTGACGTCTGTAGACTTTAACATTAAAATAACATGTGGATATGTTAAACAAAATGTTGAAAATGAATTTTAAACTTCAAAAAAATTGACAGTTTTATGTCAACAAAAAGGATAATACAGATTATTATCCATTCACAAAACTCATGAACTGTCAATGTCAATTTTTTTAAATATTTGCTGAGTGTACCTGAAAATTACAGTTTTTTTGGGAATGTACTTCGGATCTAGTGATTTCTAGTAATATTTAAAGTTAAGGTTATGTTACATGTGTCAAAAGTCACAACTATTTTCTACTAGTTTTTCTTTGTAATAATCAACTATAGCCTTTTTTCCCTTTCTAATAAAAAACATCTTTCGTTTCTGTTCCATAGCAATTGAAGTGTATGCACAAAAATTAAAGAATTTGGGAGGTTATTTTTTTACAAGAAAGTGTGACAATAAGCCAAGTTTTTTGATTTCAAACATTTCAGTGCTGCCAAAATCAGTAAGCAGAAGTTCCAAAACAGAATTTAAACAAGGTACCAACTTGAAAGCGTTTTGACAGTTCACGAGTTTTGTGAATGGATAGTAGTCAAGTTTTATTCTTTTGAATGGCTTCCGCCATCAAGTTTATTTTTGATCCCCCTGTATTAATTTTAAGTAGAAGCCCCTCCCACAAATGAGCGCTAAATTTGAATAGAGTTTTGCTATTGGTAAGCCAGTTTTTTGCAGCTGAATGTCATTTAAAAATAAACAATTTTGAATATTTGGGAATTTTTTAATTTGTAACTACTAAAAGTGGTTTCGCTATTATACCTAATAGTGTTATTACTTATTATCTGTTCGTTAAAACGTATACACGTAGTGTAAGAGCCGTGGATTATATCAGTCGACGTACCAGCTGCACTATTAAAAATATTGGCAAAAATTAGAAATCACCTCATGCGAATCAAATAATCGCTAAAACTCATTCGTCCAGAAATACGTGAGCAGATTAAAGGAAATCGCTTTCCTGGCTACGTGATCGGGAAAACCAAAAAGATGGCAGCTCTCAACACTGCTGTAAAATCAGCTTCGTTGAACTCCGACGGTCTTCGGGTGCTCTCGGCCGATTGTTACAAACAAACACATAACCTTGAAGTACGTCACCCCCCCGGTGCCGCAACATGTTATTAAGGACTTTCCTGACCAAATTTTCGTTATTCGAAAGTCGGTGTGGCTGTGGGTCGGTGCTACTGCCGGCGAGAACGAGATTCAAGGCATATTCAAAGGCCGCGCCAATAATGGGGTGCTCTATGTCGAGGGGAACCAAAGTTCTCAACATAAACGAAAGTAAGATCTTGCACCTGTTGTGTTTAGTTTATTATTATGATGCGTCTAGACACCGCGTGTCTGTCAAAAGTGGGTCAACATGTCCTAAAAATGGGTGGGGGTACAACGTGAGTTGCATAATAAAAGTCATCTCGGCCAGTCGGATCGCAGGTGTTTTGGAGAAATACCGACCGCATTTGTTTAGCACGCTAACTTGACTAAATTTTTCAATTGTTCGCGCGCCAAAAAGTGACACTTGTTGAGCGAAGCCCCACGCAGTGACCTAGTTAGCCCTATTGATCCCTAAAGTAAAGGTATCTATAATTCACACAAAATCCAAATCATTACGAATCACGGCACCAAACGCCGCAAACGTGACCATGATAACGTTCATTTATATAATTTCAAAAGTGTATCTGATACTGAAACATAATGCTTCTGCAGGTAAGAAGCACTCATCCTCGATGCCTGTGGACGAGGACTTCGTGGAGGATGTGGTCTGCAAAGACTCCGACATCCAGGAAAATGAGGTGAAGGTGTTCGATCTGCAAGATGCCGGCAAAGTGTTGATCGTGCGCCAGAAGGGGCAGCTGAGCGCCCTGGGGGCCAAATGCACCCACTACGGAGCCCCCCTGCAAAGCAGCGTTCTCGGAGATGGCCGGCTCAGGTGCCAGTGGCACGGGGCCTGCTTCAACATTGCGACGGGCGATATTGAGGATTTTCCAGGTATGTCGAGCAAGTCATGGTTGCTAATTACTGGTGGTAGTATATGGCGTATTAGCTTATCTGTGCTTTTGAAGCATAATTAATAGATAAGGGTTGGGTATGTTTAAAAACCTGAATATTTGCACAAACATTGTGTCTATTTTCAATCGAGTTGTAGTAACTTTTCTAATGTAAATAATGGTCGATGAACGGGCAGATTTTTGACTAGGATCTTGTAGGGTTTTCAAATTTTCTTAATAATTTTGTAACAATACATGAATGCATAATGGTTGATGAATCAGCAGAATTTTGGCTTAAGATCTTGTACCGTTTTCTCCTAAAAATAGATGAAGACTGGTAATTGAAAAGTTGATTGGGAAAAACAAAAAAATTTACATTGCGCTCATTGACGTACAGAAGGTTTTTGACAGGGTTGAGTGGGAGAAGAGATATAAAAATGGGTACTAAACGAAAGAAGAATAATGCAAAATATACCAAGTGTCCACTGTCAGTCTAACGGCGGGTCTTATAAAGACCACTAATCTGAAGTTAACTTTAATTCGTTGTTAAAATAAACAACAGCGAATTAAAAATAACCTCAGATTAGTGAACTGCCTGATGGATCTGCAATAATTTTATCTTCTATTGATACCATTATCTTTCCTGTAAGTTGAAGTGACGAGCAGGAGTCAGCAAAAATGGTCAATGCAAGGTTAAATTACTATATTTGTGTTTGAGAACGATCCACCCGGTAGGGATAAATCAGACAGCTGTTAAGGAATGTGCCTCTTACTGTATAATATATACTGTAATGATGCCGTTTACTAATATAAGGGTTTAGTAAAAATATAAATAATAAATAGGGCAATCACCACAATTTATAAATTAAATAGTTTTAATAATAGAATTTAATATTGTGTCATATTTCAGGGCTCATTAAAAAGGGTGTTGTAATTAATTTTCTTAATAAATGGTTTATTACTGTTTGTATTTTATCTATTTGCAATTACTTAGAGCAAAGCTCCGGTGTAGCATATCTCAGGGCTAGGTTCAACAAAAAACTTTATTTTACAAATACTTTGGTGTATGACAAATTAACCAGTGTATACTCCATTCACTGTGGTCCCGGATTGTCAAAAATGACGTTTTATGGTAGCACTGTTGAATTTCGATTGGTTTTTTGTTACTACTAGGTTGGACAACGCAAAAGCGTAATTTTGAAAATTTGCGTTTTTGTTACCTGGCAACTTTTATTTATTATTGCTTAAGTCAGTGCAAAATATAACCTATAATTTATAGTTTTGACATTAGTAGCTCAATTAATTGTTTCTAGTTACCCATTGTTTTTAATTGGATTTTGACATTGACAATCCGGGACTATAGTGAATAGAGTATAGTATGGCAAACGCTCAAATTTGGTCTGATAGCTCTTTAACCTCAAATTGACTATAAACACAAATGATCTGCGGGTACTAGAAATTAGCTTAATCTGAATTTAAAAACACCAAAAATTATATTTGTTTTAACTTTTACATATAGGTGTTAAATGTGGATAAGGTGTTATTTGCATAAACCCATAATTAATCGGCTATTAAAAAAGCCTTTAGAACCCAAATTCCAGAATAGCGAATAGCTAGATATTGGATATTCGTAACACCACTTGTGTTTTAAAGTAAAGCCAGTCGACATTGATGTTTATTGTTATATTGTTGTAGTAACAGACATTTCACAAATTCTCGATTTCTAGAAATTATAATTAAAACTCTGGTGTGATACACTCACACAACTTCCTTTTACAGTGATCTTATAATTAGTCAAAAATTTCATTTTTAATTTTTAACCATTTGTTAAAAATTTTCAAAAATTACAAATTCTACAAAAACGGTACAAAATCAAGTGTTAGTTGAAGAGACAAATTTTCTCTAGAATTTTAAGGTGAATTCAAAAATGTAATAATATACCGGGTGTTTTATTTAAAATAGGAGTTAATAAAAAAAAATAGAAAAAAAAACAAAAGAAACCCACTTTAGAAGTATTCAACTGGAAAATCACCTATCTCACATCAATACACATTAAAAATGTAAGAAAAATGTAAAGTTTAAAAAAAATCGTTAGAGCCGTTTTTGAAAAAATCGAAAAAAACTGAAAAATCACAAGAGTAAACACCTACTTCCGGTTATGCGATTTTCTTCAAAAGCTTGCTGTCTCATCTACATAGTACACAAAACTTATATATGAAGTTTCAATGCCATACCTCTTTTTGTTTTTGAGATATTCTGTTCACAGACACACACACAGACAGACGGACACACAGACAGACCAATGAAAAAAAAATATTTTTTTTGGGATCAGGGGACTCTAAAACGTGAAGATCTGTTGAAAACTCAATTTCGAATTTTTGGGGTGAATCCAATACTTCCTTTCTAGTAGTAAAAGGAAGTAATAATGTAAACGTCAGATAAATTAAACGTGAAAATTTCATTAGTTCTAGATTTTACAATAGCATTAGAAAAATAGCATGTTCAACACGTTAAAAATTTGATTTTTCCATGCTCGTGTAAAATGAATACACTCGCTCGTATATTAAACGTTTGTACTCGTTCGAAAACTCGCTTTTCTTAGCTTGTAGAACAAGCTTGTATTATCTGTAACTCCTACTAAATGGGACTCTCTGCAGCAATAGTTTTTCGATTTACAAAAAGCATCCTTAAAGTGGAATTATACATTTACTTTCAGCGGTGTGTTAAAAGTAAACATATGAGTCTACTTTTAGTACGGCGTGCTGGAATGTAAGACTTTGATGTGAGTAACTATTAATAGTTACTTATCTTTGAAGTGTTATATTACACGAGAGAAAAGTTAAGCCAAGCCGAGTGGAGTCTTTCTTGAGTAAATTATTTGTAATAACACACGCATGCCATACAACATTTTATCCAACAACACAGTAAATACCAAAAAAACAATTTTTTTCTCGTCAGCTGTGAAAAGTCAAAGTGACAAATTGATTAGAAGTGAGCTAAAGTACAGAGAAATCAAATAAATTTATAATTAGAATCACCTGTGTGACAGTACTGAAGTGTATTGCTTGTGACACTGTAAGTCTAATATGTCAAATTTGAGGTTACCAGGATAGGTTTTGTGTATTCGGCACAGACTTGACGCAAAACTTGACCTGCTAACCTCGAATTTGACCTAGACTGACAGTGCCACCAACAATACACTAATTATATGACTTATTGTTTTTATTTCCCTATTATAGTGGGTTATGGGTTATTTTATAACACCTCCTAGTCATAAGGCTATTACTAGATCAATTATAGACCTGTGTGTTGTCTAAAATTTTTTTGTATGCTAAACAAGAACAAGAATCATTTTAATTTCGTTTTATTTAAGAATTATCCTAAACTATTGGCTTTGAAAATGCTGTGATTGTTGTTATACATTTGGCAGTCCTGAAGTGTATTGTTGGTGACACTGCCTATGTCAAGTTTAAGGGTAGGTTTTGTCAGACTGACGAAAAATCAAACCTGTTAACCTCGAATTTGACATCGACTGACAGTGCCAGCCACAATCTACTTCAGTACTACCAAATGTATAATACGAATCAGAGGCGTTGCTAAGTGCTACCGGACGTCGTCAAGGGCGTCGTTAATCTAGACCATAAGAACCGAGCTACTGGACTCATTGCTGAGCTGGTAGATAGTATCTATCAGACAAGAATACAAAAAAGCTATAACCCGCTAGTGAGATAAAAATCATGTCACTCACTACTGTCACAGAATAAACACCTAACGGACTCAGAAGCGACACTCGCGACATTGGCAAGGGTCTAAAAATCAGTGCGCATGCGTAGCGCTAGCGAGTAGATTTGTGACGTCATGACGTGTGTTTCCATGGATTGGTTTTCACAGGTATTGTCAGTGGTGCGCCTATAATTCAACTTTTTAAACTTCCCGTCTTTTCTACTTGCTCACAGTATGGCCGCCTGACCAAAATAAGGCACCTTGTACATCAAAGGCGCCGGCGCGGAGTGTCGGTTCTGAGTCCGTTAGGTGTTTAGACTGTGCTACGGTTTGTTAGTAGCTATGTCAAATTCGAGATTTGCAGGTTAAGTTTTGCATTAGTCTGTGTCAAGTAATAAACAAAACTTAACCTACTAACCTCCAATTTGGCATAAACTAACAATATACTTCAGTAGTGCCAAACCTATAACACTAATCACAGGCGACTCTAATTATAGATTTATGTGATCTCTCGATACTTCCCGATTTGTCACTATGACTTTACGGCTGTCTATACAAAATGTATGTTTTTTAGATATTTATTGAGTTGTAGATTATTCGCAATATAACACACTTTTACCATAAATAACTATTAATTATTCAAAGCAATAAGAAAACTGATTTTTTATTATAATATAAATAATATGATAGTCTTCTTTAGCTGCAGAATCGGTATCACTTTTCACTTTCCAAAAATGTATCGGCTGCTTTATCAGTTTCTGCTTCTTCATAAAGAGCAGTTGGTGTAGCAACCTCTCGTTCATACAAATCCATAGAATCCATAAAAAATCCACCTAACTACAAAAAATTGCGTTATATAAGATACACAAAATTTTCCTTAGGAAATTACCTTTCCAATCAGAAAAAAATTGAAACACTTATAAATGCAATTCGCACACAATCGATGTCTGTTCAAACTTTTGTTTGACCATGGATTTGGCAAGTGTATAATCAACTGAAATTGTATAAATACAACAGTGCATGTAATTAGGTTACAAGAACTAGTTTGAATCGTGCCAGTTAAGTGTTTGTAAACAAAGACTCGGCAGTTTTATCAACGCACTAGGTCATATTACAAATTACTACAGCGAGCATTTCGACAAGGTTTGCATTACACGAAGTGTAGTAAGTCGAATTGCGAACAATGTATACAATTACGCTATACGATCGTGCTTTTTAATAGTAGGTTAAAAAATATGACACACATTAATTGTATATAAGCTTCTGTTATTAATTTAAATCAATATACTTTAAACAATGGAAGTGTATTTATTTGTAACGATAGACGAAGGCCAAAATTGTCTGTAAAGGGTTGGTTAGGTCTGGCCAACCCCCGTTACATCTTATAGCAACCAACAAGTAAAATTCTAAGTTTCAAACTGGAACTTGGGAAAGAAACAATGTTTCACCTTACAGTGTAATCGTACCACTAATGCACTTAATGCACGTCGGTTGGCTCGAATGCATTTTACTTCCTTTTACTATAAAGGAAGTATTGGATATACCCCAAAAATTCGAAATTGAGTTTTCAACGGATCTTCACGTTTTAGAGTCCCCTGATCCCAAAAAACATATTTTTTTTCATTGGTCTGTCTGTGTGTGTGTCTGTGTGTCTGTCTGTGTGTCTGTCTGTGAACAGAATATCTCAAAAACGAAAAGAGGTATGGCGTTGAAACTTTATATATAAGTTTTGTGTACTATGTAGATGAGACAGCAAGCTTTTGAAGAAAATCGCATAACCGGAAGTAGGTGTTTACTCTTGTGATTTTTCAGTTTTTTTCGATTTTTTCAAAAACGGCTCTAACGATTTTTTTTAAACTTTACATTTTTCTTACATTTTTAATGTGTATTGATGTGAGATAGGTGATTTTCCAGTTGAATACTTCTAAAGTGGGTTTCTTTTGTTTTTTTTCTATTTTTTTTATTAACTCCTATTTTAAATAAAACACCCGGTATATTATTACATTTTTGAATTCACCTTAAAATTCTAGAGAAAAATTGTCTCCAACTAACACTCGATTTTGTACCGTTTTTGTAGAATTTGTAATTTTTGAAAATTTTTAACAAATGCTTAAAAATTAAAAATGAAATTTTTGACTAATTATAAGATCACTGTAAAAGGAAGTTGTGTGAGTGTATCACACCAGATTTTTTATATTGTAGTAGAGCGGCTACATGCCAAAAATTCGTAAGAAACGCCTATTAGTGAAACAATGTTGCACTTTTGCATACTGATTCCTGTTGTCCTAGAGACTATTTTTCCAAGTAGCGCCAAATAAAAAGGACATCCGGTTTCAATATGGCTACTTATTTCGAAAAATTTTAAAATTCAGTTTTTGGCGAAAGAGTTGATGTTACAAATTAAATTCTAAACGCAAATAACGAACTAACCCGATGGTTGCCCGATGAAAGAATATTGCGCATGCATGCCCTAATAAGACAATAAAATAATTCAGTTGCAAAGTTTAGTAGATCAGAGATCATGGCATCTGCAGCAAAAAGTTGAAATTTCTAGATTAAAATAATACACAGTGTCATCGTTCAATACACTGGTCGTTAGGTGGTCTGTGTCAAATCGATAATAATGATAAGTTTAAACAACTTTAAACAACATTATAAAAAGAAGTGCCCTCTTAAAATTTTGTTCAAAGTCAATGATTTAACGGTTGCTAAAACTTTTATTGCATTCTGCAACATTTTTTAGAAAGTGCGGAGCTAAATTTAATGATAGAAAACTACATTTGTTGAAAAAAAAATGAAGGCTGTAAAAGCAGTGATAAAGCAGATTCAAGCAACTACATTCCACAATCCAGCACAAGGAAAGAAAGAAGAAAACTAATGGTAAAATTTCCTGACAGTTGTTTTTTCTGTGACGAGGAAGATGCATTAAACCAACTTCGTAAAGTAGATACTAACTCAATTCAGGAAAACATTCAAAAATGTTTAACCATAATACCGGACAATAAACTATTAGCGAAGTTAGCACATGGTGACATGTAAGCCAGAGAAAGAAAATATCATTTAAGTTGCCTAAAGAGCTTTTACAACAAATGTAGGCCAAAAAACCAAATACTGCTGAAAAAATCTGTTAGTTTTGGAAGGAATAGCATTCTCTGATTTAATAACTCACATAGAAATTGCATGTGATGTTTCCAATAGTAATATAATTCCTATTTTCAAAATGTAAGGTTTGGTTAAGTTTTATGAAAGACGTCTTCAAGGTCTCATGGTTTTATATAACATATCAGGTAATGTAATAGATTTAAATATTAAGAGTGCGAAATTACGTGAAAAAATATTAGAGTACTTTGGTGATATTTAATCGGTAAAATGTGGACGCGAATACATACTTGTTGCCAATGACGTTGTTGGAGTATTAATACATTTTGCCTGTGATTCTCATGTTGACAATGCCTTGTATACCACCAAGGTATCAAAAACTATAAGAGCGGAGGTTGTTACAGTATTAAGTTAACCTTACGACACTCACGGATGGGCGAGTATCGAATGCTAAACAAATCCGGGAAATGGGAGTCCGCTCACCCTGAGAATCGTTAAAAACAGGCTAAAAGCCTCGGCTCGAATGCGCTCAGGGAGATGGGCGTGGTTCAAAACGGTATACCGCAGGGCAAGCGTGTCGATGTATATACAGGGTATTGCTAAAGAAATGGGCGCCACCAGATCCAATTCAAATAACTATTTCAAGAACCCCGGTGCAGCGACAGACATAAACACCTACCTGGAATGCTCATCCGCCACGTCTGGGCCTCACACAGTCACCCTGTAAACAAACATGCACAAGACACAAAAAGGTAAAGAATAAGACTATACGGTTAATACATCTATTGGCCATACCAAGTGACCTACCAAACACCATACAAAAATACAAGTATATTGGGCACCTATGCCGGCTCGTAAGAATGGCTTATAAGGTACGCCCAGCTGGGAGGCGCGTAGCTGAGCCGAATAACAAATCTAGACTGAAAGGGGTGAAACGTCGATTTAGGCCTCAACAGGCATGACACGTGAAAGCAAGGCCTGAACTTGGGTTCGAGTCACCAGACGCCCTAACTTACATTTAATAATAAGAAACATGGACGGTCAATCTACACAAACAAAGCTGTCGGCCAGCGCAAAATATTAGAGCACTACATAAAATTTTACTCAGAGTGTACTCTTGCATTGGTACTTAATTTACAGAAACAAAGCCGCCTTGCAGCACAAAAGGTTGGAATACAACGTTAAATTTTAGTTGGAGTGTACTCTTGTATTGGTATTTAATTCTACATGAAACACAGCTTACTTGCAACACGAAATGTTAGATTACAACGTTAAACATTAATCAGAGTGTACTATTGCATTAGTAAATGATTTTAAAGAAGCACAGCTGACTTGCAGCACGAAATGTTAGAATGCAGCGTTAAATTTTACACAGAGTGTACTGTTGCATTAGCACTGTCTTGAGCGCAAACTTGAATAAATAGTTCGCAGGAACGTGCAGCGGAAATTGTTTATTGCATAATTTTGTACCTGATTAACGGGCTCGGCCTGCAGCGGCGGTAGCATCCAAGCCATGTCGGTAATTAGCTGACATCTGGGCGTGTGTGACATGAATCGGAAAACTACGGAGTACCCCTGGGGTCCACTATGCAGAACGAATTGCGTAAGGGGCGACCTTGACCATCACACGCTTAACAGCGTAACCATTGTTTGGGAAAATTTCAGGAATCGGATCCCGCATTCAAATGACAGCGGAAAATTGGCTTTAACAAACCCACATATGGCTGAATTTCTACAATGATTTGCTACGGGCTTCTCCACAACCACACTCAAGTGCACTACGTCTTAGCTACACAGTGTCTCGCGGCCGAATGCCGCAAACACACCGCCTCCGCACCTGAACGGGCGGGAGGCGAAAAAACAACACGTTATAACAACTTCGTGGCCGGGGCTCGACTGCCAAAAAAAAAACTCCGCTCGTGGTCGTGAATACAGCTGTTACCAAGCGAGGCGCACGGCCGACAGCATAGGCTGTTCTTCTTGCTCTCCCGGGCTGAATTTTAAATTGCTCGAAATCAAGACGCTTATAACTGCGGAAACCTGCAGCTGCGAGAAGCTACTGAGCTAGGGCTGTACAAATGTGATGAATTAATATGCTTGGGAGCCAGGGGTGTACAAAGATTGCGAATTATTATATTTAATGCTAAACTCTGTAGTAAAATGCGATGGACTTTGACCAAAATGGAATCGGAATCGCAGAGACATAAAAATGGCCTGACAAGGTTTTTAATAAATCGTAGTTTTGAAGAGTATGACAGCCATCTAACAGAAACTGACGTTTAGGTGCGCATAATTTGGCACGAGCTGTTAGGTGCATGGTGTGGACATACAAAGAGTGTTCAAAAACTAGTATGTTTGCAGTTGGCTATGGCTTGAGAAAACAAGAAACACAGTGGGTCTTTACTTGTTACTTACACATGAACAAAGAACACAGCAAAGTAAATTAAGGTTATAAACTAAAAATTTTATTTATATTTTACACTTAAAATTCAATTCGTTATAACAGATGAATAAAACGCACCGGATTCAATACATTTTAAAACTATTTCGGACTACATTCACTGCATTTTCTAAAAATTGAGGCGTATTATTTATTTCTTCAAACTTCCCACTAATTCTCTTAAGTCTTCCAAATTATTAATGGCAGTTTTAAATATTGAATTTTTGATGAAAGGCCAGAAATAAAAATCACATGGTGTCAAGTCACAAGATCGTGCAGCCCAAGGAACTTTCGTGTTTCTGCAAATAAGTCTATTATCAAAGAACTGTCTAATCAACTGTAAAGTTTCAGCTGTACAATGGTGTCTCGCTCCATCCTGCTGGAAATAGCCCGCCCGTAATTCGTCATCGTTGAGTTCGTGGAAAAATGGTTGTAAAAGGTTTTCTCTATATCTGTCTGCATTAATGATCCCATTAAAAAAATTGGTCCAATTAAACGTCTTGCACTAATAGCTGCCCAGACACCAATCTTTTCAGCATGCAGAGGCTTCAACAAACTCATGAGGATTGTCAGCAGACCATGTCCAATAATTTTACGAATTAACAAATCTTTATAAAACCAAGCCTTGTTCGTAAAAAACATTTTCCTGAGTGCATCTTGATTGTTGTTAAAAACCATTGTCAAAAACGTAGCCTGTCAGGAATAGTGTGTGGTAATAGTTCATGAACTGATGTTAAACTATATGGGTATACATGGACATCTTTGCGTAAAATTGCATGACAAGTCTCCACAGAGAGATTAACGTGTTGCTACAAGTGACGACAAAATTGTGGGGCTCATTTTGCATTATTTTATTTTATTTTATCCTGCACTCCGCCAACAGCCGTTAGGCCAATTATAGGCGTCACTGTACATCTCAGTCACTTCTATACGTTTTTTTGTTGCAACAATACCGCTCGCACGAAACCTCACTACACGTCTGTTTGAAGTTTCTACAAATTGTTGATGCACAAAAACATTTGGAGATACTTATTTTGCCTCCCTAGGCTATCGGCTATGTTACCTAATGGATAATACGGCCCTGTCTCTATCCCCTTGACGGTGTTTTCAGTTTGCTGAATGTTTTTTATTATTATTTAAACTTTTTCATTTTTAGATTAATCGCTGAAACCATTATGTAGTCTTCTACGATTAATGCTGTTTTTTGAAAGTAATGAAATATCTTAACTGGGGAAACTGTATCAACAAGGAAAACTAGTATCAAACTGTAATACAATATGCTGAAAATGCTACTCTTTAATGTCTGGAATCAAAATGATGCCAGTAGCCATAACAAATTGTTCTGAAAAAGGTGACGTGCTATCAAACTACGTGTAACTTAAGCTTCTCAATGAGTCATAATAACTAATAAGGTGTCATTTATCGATCACCTAACTTATTAAGTTTATTCTCGGCTGATAAAATTCTCCAGTTAGGTAGAAAAAATAACTAACATCCTCACACAATACATTGAGTCATCAAAAAATTCAAGTAATCGAAATTCGAGCAGATATACAAATGTTGGTATTAATCACAATGAGTTCTAGTACCTAACCAAGGTTTTCGACTTATCAAGTTTTTAACTGTATAGCAGAAAAGTGTTAATTCACGTATTATACAGTGCCTTCAGAAATGATCGAACGTTTTTGAATGGTCATTATTTTAGCGCCATTTATTTATGTTGATGACACTGTAAGTCTATGTCAAATTCGGAGTTAGCAGGTTAGGTTTTGCGTCAGTCTGTGTCAAAACTGTTTGAAAACGTAAACTGATAACCTCGAATTTGACATAGACTTACAGTGCCACCAACATAAAATGGCGCCAAAATAATGACCATTCAAAAACATTCGATCATTTATGAAGGCACTGTACCACTTAATGTCAAAAATTTACAATTTTGATGATAAATTTCAGGTTTGCTTTCTGACTTGACATCAGATATAGTAATAAATTATTCTATTATTTTTAAATCAATGCCAAAGATGGACTCGTAACAGCTCCAACATGCGGAAGTATGTGATTTTCCAGCCATGTGAATTTAGAATCTCACCAAGATAGCCAACTTTTGATTTCTTATATGTTCTGTAGTAACAAAGCAGTCCAAAACTACCTACAGTCAATCAAAAATATTTGTAACAACTTGTAACAATACAAATTATTTATAGGCCTAGACTCCCTGCCCTGCTACAAGGTGACTGTAGAAAACGACAATGTCAAAGTCCGCGCCCTGCGCTCAGAGCTGCAAACCAACAAGCGAATGAAGCTGATGACCAAGCAGGACCGGAAGAGTTTGCAGCACTTTGTGGTAGTAGGGGGAGGAACGTCTGGTGCCATATGCCTTGAGACGCTCCGCCAGGAAGGCTTCCAGGGCAAAATCACACTCGTCGCCAGGGAAAACTACCTGCCGTATGACCGCATTAAAGTTAATAAAATTATGGATGTCCAAATGGCAGCCATACAACTGCGGAAGCCTGAATTTTACACCGAAAACGGCATAGACGTAATTACCGGGTGTGAAGCGGTCGGACTTGACACTGCACAAAAGCATGTCAAGCTGCGTGATGGCAAGACGATCGTTTATGATGCCGTGTACTTAGCAACTGGGTCTGCTGCAAGGAAAGCGAATATTCCAGGTAATTTTTTTGAATTATATTGTTTGTTACACATTTTTTCGTTTGTTGAAATTCTCTGTTTTATTATGGTACCTTAGTAGGCCATAAAAAAACAAATGCAAGTAATGGTCTTAATGACAGTTTAATGTATAGGACACTTATTTTTCCTTTTTTTATATTCTCCAAGCCTACTAGTTAAGACAAATGAAGTTCAACTTTTCTTATAAGAGTTTGCGTTTTTTATTTACTTGCTTCGTTCGGGATAACAAATATGAGCCCAAAATCATATCAGTTTTCCTGCCCTTTTACACTTTTTCAAGTCTGGAACAAACAAATGCAATACTAGATTTAGTAAAATACAGTCATACAGTGAGTGTTATTTCAAACCAAACATAGGGAAAAACTAACGATTGGGTTGCTAAGTAACAATAATCGTTACGTAGAGACCCTCAAGGGTCTCTATGGTTACCTATGTTCGATTTAAAAAATAATCTTTTTGCATGGTCTTCTATTTTTTATAACAGTCTGTGTTATGGGCTTCTATTACTGTTCAAATAATCTTGCTGCAAGAATCTTTCATGCAAAGCTTGAATCAAGACTCATCGCACTTATCTTAACAGTTCTAGGGACCAGTTATTAGTATTTGCCACATCACGCAATTTTGTATTTGTATATGTTTCTGTCTATCACTTTTTCCCATTTCTTTCTATCACTTTTCCATTTCTTTCTATCACTATATTCTAGTTTCCATTTCGTCACTTCCAGTATTCTCAGGTCTTCCAATATATTATTCCACCAGTTACTTTTCGGTCGTCCTCTATACCTTTTAGCATCCGGTTTCCATTCTGTTACTATCTTGATGACTCTTTTGTCCAGGCTGCTCATCACATGTCAGAAGCACTTCAACCTTTGCATTTTTATATGTTTCACAATAGCTTGCCGCCTCGCAGAAACTCCTCGTCTTCAAAATTCATTCTTTCTCTATATTGACCGTCTTCCAATCTTACTGGACCTAGAATAGTTCTGATTTTTCTTTCATATCGCCTCAGTTCCTCTTCGTCATTTTTTGAAAGAGCCTATTACAGGCAAAAATCAACATTACAATACTACGTCAGTTTGTTACCGGCAAACACGGCAATTACGACAGAATCGAGAAAATACAATTATTTGCCCCAACTATATACGTATAATCTGTAAAAGAAACACATATGCATGGAAGTACACAAAAAGAATACACAATGTTAGTCGATAAAGGTTATGTACGCTATTATTAACATGAGCACGAAACAGTCCATGGGCTCGATGCTGTAGTCTAACTGCAATGTTAAATTCCACACTCGAATTAATGAATCTGACATTGCCTCCAGTAGCTTGAAATCAGCTGATGCTATACGCCCACAAGATGATGTAATGCCTTGTTCTGACTCAGCAGGTTGCCGCTACTTTCTGCGCGTAGTTTTGCCGGTGCAATTATTGCGTCATTTGTTGCAATCTTCATAATTTCCTGGTATGGTTATCTATGGGACTAACTTTGCATGATCGTTGGTCCAAATGATCTCATACATTTACAAAATCGACTACTACTTTGAAGCTGGCAAAGCGGCTTTTGGTGCTGAAGAATTATTGATTCCTCGGTGTTGATCGCAAGGTAGTTGTCTGCTCTCGAAGCTGTATTTCAGCTCGAGATTCACTAGGCATAAACTGCTGTTAATGCACAAGTTGATTTGTTCTATTAATAAACGCAACACTTCATCAGCTGGCTTGCACTATTCGAGCTAGCAGAATATTTGTTGCAAGTTTTAAATACACAATACGTTACAATCTAATTACTACAATGTAAGAATTACTGTTTAGTTCTATACCTGGCAGAATAATGGATAAATACCAGGGTTATTATTAACTGTGGGAGTATCATGAACAGGACCGTTACAAAGTCCGGACCTACCTTGTGATGATTTACTTGCAGGCTGCCGGCACACTTGACATAATAGTACATAAAAGTATGTCTTATCACATGCAAAAACCAAAAATCGGCAAGGATTTAAATCAAATTAAATATATTGGTGAAAGACTTGTAAATGAGAATCCTTAAATGGACATCAAAAACAACGATTAATGCTATATTATATGAATGCTACACAATCGAAACAGTAAATAACCACAGCTTACACTTGAAATTGTAAAGATATTAATAATTAAAATGCGCCACTAAATGTTTTTCGGGGCGTATCACCGTAAAACTACGTTACAATACCTTATCTAGGACGGCAGGATCAGCTAGGGCACCTTACAGCGAAAGCACCCTTAATGGTTGATAGAAACTGGTTCAGGCTGTGTACCATGAAGTTTTTGGGGCACAATAACGATGTTGGGGTGAAATCTCCTTTATGGGAGGCGGCAGGGTGTAGATGCTCTAAACGATGAGTAAAAAGGGGTGAGCACAACAACCATTTGAAAATGAGCACACTACCACCCTTATTTGAAATCCGCCAACAGGCGTTTTTGAAGAACTACAGAAACAGACGACGGAAGGTTTTGTGGCTATGAACCTCTGCGCAGCCCCCAAACTGGAAAACGACCCCGCACACACACAAGCACTGGCCTCGTTGATTAGCTACCAGCTTCGCTATCAGTTTGACGACTGTCAAAATGAAATTTTAACACAACTGGATCTCAACGGGTTTACCACAAAGAAATGAATGAATTTCGTCGGGGCCCCGGGCACAAAAACTGGCCCGGGACCGGACAAAATAAAAATATTTCTTGAGCCTTAGGGTTCGTAATCGTGACTAACTTAAAAATGCGGTAAAATGAAGAAAGACACAAGCTAAGCGTCACTACCTAACTCAGATACACATACGAATTCCCTCAATTGTACCATGTTGCATCACATTTTATGAGGAATACACGTGCCGGAAGGCACGTAGGCTAAGATAGGGAGGAACCCGGCTTTCAAAGCCGACTCGGTGGCGCCGAAGCTCGTTGCAAGTGATGACGTAGCTGGCTTGGGTGAAAAACCCCAAAGTGAGTGACATAGAGTGGCTAACAGTTGAAACCCTTCCTACGGTCAGGTTGCAAACGATCACTCCGTGCAGCAAATTCTACTTTCTATGCTTATTATACAAATAAGTATTTCATTCTATTCACAAAATTAATATAGAATTTACGTAGGTATCCTTGTAATTTCCTTTTATTTTATTAAGTTGTGAAATCTCACTTAATTAAGGACTTCTGCCGAAACTGAAGACTCGTCGCTCGCTTCCACTGCTTTCGACAGTGGATCACAGTGTAAATATATTCATTGAGAGATATCATGTTAAGTAAGGGTACTAACTAACTACCTACACGCTCAATGGAGTCAGGGGTACAGTTAATTTGTAAAATTTCGTAAAGGGATACTCGACACAAAAAATTTGAGAACCCAGGACCTAGGGCAGGGGTGGCGAACCAATGGCACGCATGTCATTGATGGAACGCGGCATTGGGCACGGCCTTAATTAAGGAATTTAGGTACCTCATCGAAACAATTAATTTTTTTGTCTACATTTGAGGTCATAGTAACAAAGTTCATTGTGAACAAGGCTACCAGTGCCGGAACGGCAACAGACTGCGCGACCGAGATAGGTAGATTTTGCGCGAATTTGTGACCAAACCGATGGGAGTGAGCTACGAAGTGAGCCAGCGCGGGCGACGTGGAGGGACGGCGAGAGGGGCGCTGTTACGCTTAGTTTGTAGTTCGCATGCAGTATTTGAAATAACTGGTTGGATTTTACTTTCAGCATTTATTTTGTAAGTTTTCTCCTGGATTGTTAGGCAGCCCTATTCACATTTATTTTTAAATATTGAATAAATTTTCCCCTGCGTAGCTAGGCAACCCTATTTTCATCTTGTGATAACATTTTTCAGTAAAGTACAGCTATGTTGCTATCAATTTAGACCACTCTCTGGTCCTTGTCCAATTTTTGGGAGATTTTGATAACCTTAGTTGAATTGCGTGTGGTAGTATTTCTCGACCTTTTCCATCCCAGCCTTCGCTTGAATAAGGTGGTTGCCCCTCGGCTTCTTGCTTCACCAGCTTAATTATAGCTTGGTTCATTTGTGAGGGAGAATTTGGAAGCAACGAAAGCCCACTGAACGTTAGGATAATTGTTTATGGTTGCAATCCTTAGGCTCACTATGCTCTTGTGGAATTTTGAGGCCCACTTTCGTTGTTTGCACGGCACTCCAGGCTGTCTGCCACCTCCAGGTTAGTCGTCTTCAGCTCCCGCCTTTTAGCTCGGTTATGTACCTAGGAATATGTATTTTTAGCCTATTTCTACCTGGCATTATTTGATGCCACGTCATGGCCTCATTAACCATTTCTTTAGAAAAAATGGCACGTAGATCAATAAAGGTCCGCGACCCCTGACCTAGGGTAATCACAATGTTCCTACTTGGTATGTTTTCCATTGTTCATTATAACTCTACATAGAATTTATCTTTGTCCTCAACTTCACTTATTTCCGTTGGTGCATAGACTGCAATTATTGTTATGTTATTGCGTTTCCCTTTGATTATTATTGCTATTTTTCCACTTATTGGTTGAAATAATAATACCCTTTCTCTGATACTGCTTGTTACAAAAAAAAACTTATTCCATTTCCAGTCTGCTATAGAAAAAAATAGATTCGTCCTTATTTTTGCGTGCTTTGTTGGTTTTTTGGGTTTATTTCCGCTGACTGTTTTATGACCTTCAGTTCATCGTGTTTATTATCCCATTCATATACAGTCAGACCTCGCCGTTCGCGGGGGTTACGTTCCAGAAGAATGCCGCGATGCGCAAGTAAACACATAAATTATAAAAACGGGGTTAGGTTCCACTTGAATCTAGAGCTCGAATGTCCATTTGTTTATTCAAGTTATAATTTTACAATTTATTTCAGGTCGGATTTGGTAATAAGAGATTCAAAGGAATAGGCTCGATAAGTAAGTGTGTTTACAAGTTTGTGATAAATAGAGTTATTTAGGTGTTCATGACATAAACCGCATGCGTCTGCTTTATTTGCTTATGAAGGTCACTAACCTGACGTTGTAGCCTGTCTGGTTATTTTAATTTAATTTACAGGCGGTCTTATAAAAACCACTAATCTGACGTTAACTTTAATTCGTTGTTAAAATGAACAAAAACGCATCAAAACTTCAGTGCTTATGACATTGTATTCATTAGTAAACAAATTTTGATGCGCTTTTGTTTATTTTAACAGCAAATTAAAGATAACGTCAGATTGGTGACCTTTATAAGACTGGCTGTTAGTCTAATTAAACTGTTTGCTACAAAATGCCGGGGTAAACTAGCATCCAAATAGCTCAGAAAACTCCAAAGACCACTTATTAAACTCAAGCTTATTACCCAAGAAAAGAAAAGAGAATAACTTTTCTATGCATATAATAAGTTTTAACTATATACAAGTTAAATTAAATTGTAGTCAAAATCGGAAAATAAATTATAATAATGTTTGTAACTGGAATCGTCCCCTTCTGGTAGTGGGTCACGCTCGCTTTGATTCAGTCCCTGACAGCTATATACGGACCAGATTATATAGCGAGTAGGTCCCTTGGCTTGTAGGCAGATCCACTATCTTTCTTAGGTGAACTTTGGGCCGCTGTCGTGTTACGTCCCCCAGGTCGTAATTAGTAAATTAATGCGGCGTTTGGGGCTAGAGCGAGTTAGTTTCTCGGTTCTGAAGTGTTCGTGGAGCCTGGGGAAATGCTCGAGGTAGTTTAATCGGTAAGATCTGTGGGAGTTTCAGCGGGATCTCCCTGTCGGATAGCGCACGATTCGGAACCCTCTTAGCAAGGTGGAACAAAGGGGGTAGTTTATAGGCTAGACAGGCTTCTTGCTGGATAGCGCACAAGTCAGAACCCTCCTAGCAAGAATGAACAAGGGGTGGTTGTGACAGGTTTCTCACCGGATAGCTCACAAAGGAACCCTCCTGGCGAGAACGAACAAGGGGTGGTTTTGACAGGTTTCCCACCGGATAGCTCACAACGGAACCCTCCTGGCGAGGACGAACAAGGGGTGGTTGTGACAGGTTTTCCTCCGGAGCGCTCACAACGGAACCCTCCTGGTGAGAACGAACAAGGTGTGGTTTTGACAGGTTTCCCACCGGATTGCTCACAACGGAACCCTCCTGGCGAGAACGAACAAGGGGTGGTTTTGACAGGTTTCCCTCCGGATAGCTCACAACGGAACCCTCCCGGCGAGAACAGGTAAAGGAGAAGAAACAGGTAAAATTCTGGGAAATTCTCCTTATATACTCTGGGCTGGTGTAATCAGCAGTTCAAGTCGGTTCGCTGGAGGAGGGGATTCTTACACTAGGTGCGCGGGGGAATCCCTGCGTCTGCCCGCGATGACGTCACTTATTGTCTTGCAAGCAGACTGAAGATGTAGCTCTCCGATTTAAAACGTGAATTACGCTAGACAGAACGCGCGAATTAATATTTAATTACAAAATCGCGATCTTGCTGGGCGAAACGTTACAAACAAAAGCTCATCAAACCGTTGGCGCTTATGACATATTCATTAGTTAACAAATTTTTATGCGTTTTTGTTTATTTTAACAGCGAATTAAAGTTAACGTCAGATTAGTGGCCTTCATAAGACCGGCAGTTAGTGTGTGAAAGTTAACGTTGGCAATTCTATCCGCGAACGGCAAAGCAAATATCCGCGAACGGCAAAGGAAAGGGAGCACAAAGGTGCCCTGCGTAAAATCAATTAAGCGAACCGCAAAGCCGCGAACGGCGAGGTGTAAGGTTATTCAATATCAGCTTGTTATAACCTATTTCATTTTTTTGCTATTTAATTTTATTTTGTCCTTTCACTTTTTTTTAAATTTTAATTTATCTCCATTTTTTGGTTTCATGTTGTATTTTCTCAACAATTACTTTGCTTGCTTCTGAATTCCTTCTGATTTTATGGACTTCGGCAATGTTAACGTTCACTCCCCTCTTTGGCGAGAAACTGTTGCACTTTTTTTCTATCTGCGTGTCATCAATTAATAATCCTTTTATTATTATGTTGCTTCTTTTTTTTTTAGTTTTTCCTGTGCTTCCACAATGTTTTCCAACTTTCCATTCTCCTTGTCATCTCTTTTTTTCCCTTTCTCCTTCCTATCCATTTCTTCCTGTAGCGCAGTAACTTTCTCAGAACTAGAGCAAGTCCTGTTGCTCTTTTTTTATTTCTTTCAGTTCTTCACTTTCCGCATTAGGTTTTGGGGTTCTTTTTGCTCTCGACGCATATCTTTAATATCTCCCATCATTTCTCTTATCATGTTTATCAATAAATTCTGTTCACCATCTCAACTATCCAGGTTGTCTCTATTTTCATTTTTTCCCGTGATCTGACACTTTTTGTGTGTATTGAAAGCTTCCTCTTTTGACCTTTTTCGTTTTCCTTCCTCGATTGAGGATCCATCACTGTCACAATTCAATCTTTAAAGTTTTTGTAGCTTTTCACTTGTGTTCATTTACTTTTATGTCTTTTCCCTTGTGTGCAGATTTTAAAACTCGCGAGCTTTTTTATTTTTATTAAGTTGGTGTTCCTGTAAAATGTTGTTACCAACCGTCACGTGCTGGAATAATCGCCTTTATGTTATCTACTTCTGTAAATTTTCTCGTCGATTTGTTCACACATAGGCTAGCACGCTCCTAAACAAGTAAAACTTGAATAGAACTTCATGTACTTAAATATCATACTAAAATATACATATTTAGCATGTTAAATAACTCCATTGATCTGTAAAGTTTCATTTCTTCGACATCCTTGCAAATGCTGCATAGTTCAACACTCAGCTTTTCAGTCAGTTAAATAACTATAACTCCCATTTTGCCAGGAAAGTTTAATTTCTGGGCTTGCAACCGTGCCATGCGTAGGACTTCCCACTGAAAACACTACTGAATGGTTGGCAATTTAAACATAAGTTTCTCTATTTCTTCTGTGATCATGCCTATTCCTACTGCTGTTGCAGTTTTGGGCAGTCCCGCCCAGAACAGTCCCGTGTGTATTTGTTGAACATTTACATTGTAGTAAACTCGGCAATCTCTTCGTAACAGTTATTCTTAAGGAATCTACATTGTAGTTCATACAGAAGCAGATTTTTCACGTGTCACCCTCATAGTTCCAAAGTCTAAAAAAATTCTTTAGTGTAAGAATTCAGATACCCATTAAAATATACCCTACTTCACCTCGATCATTTCATCAGAGGAATAAGAACTGACTTACTCAGATTCCCCTAATGAAATGATGCACACATCATCCTGTCCTTTTATACTTTTCAGTGTAGAAGATTGCTTGACATCACCCATTGCGGAAATTTCTCCACTCATCCCCATTTCTAGCCCTTGCCTTACCTTTTCCTATCTTCCTTACTCCACCTCCTCCATCATTTCATTAGAGGTATCAGAACTGATATCACTCTCAGACTCTTAACTCAGATTCCCCTAATGAAATAATTGTAGGTAGAATATTTTCCATTGAAAGTTTGGCCGTATCTTTTTCCCAGTCAGCCAAAATTATGTTTTCAATGATATGGAGGTAATCGAAGCACTTCATAACCAAACTCTTTCAAAATTTTATCAATCACGTAACGTTTTTGTGGGATCTAAAAGGTTTGATTAATACTTTTTAGTAAATGTGCCCTCAATTTTGTCATTGTGCTTAATCAACCATTTATGGATTTGAGTTCTAGTACAAGAAAATGAGGGTGTCCATCACCACCACACATTTACCTTGCAATTTAGCGAAAGCTAGAATTAATTGAGTAACCACGCAATTTTGGAAATTTTCCTCAAATTTTACGGTAGTTTTGGTAGTTGTTCTTCAAGCCGAAAGTAGTAGGTCACGGCCATCTAAGAAACCAAAATTACAACCTGCATGCACAATTGTAGGTCCTCCCTGTATTTTTTTTTATTGCATTTATATCGAATTCGTGTAGTCATTGACGAACTTGTAATCTATTTTGATATATCCAAGTTTCTTCAAGGTACACGAATGTTACATTTTTACCAGAATTTTGAAGCTGTATAGACTTCAAAAATTGTATTTGTCCTACGACTGCTTCTGTTTACAGAGACTTTAGGTAAGAATCTAGTTTAGCGACCAACTCCAATCGACATGTGCTATACACCATTCGACGCATCTCGTCGAGCTGAACAATATTGCTGCTGGGGTCATTCGGGACAGACCAACGATTACTGAGATATAGCACTAAAAAGTTTTTTTTAATAAAATTTTTCTTCGTGGAAAACACTGGGGCCTTCGGCGGGGCGGGGCGCAGCGCTTCGCGCAGCGTACCTCACTGAAGGCTAGTAACAAGTCACACTGCGCACCACCTAACCTAACCTAACCTAACCAAACTTAACCTAACCTAACCCAACCCAACCTATCCCAACCTAACCTAACCTAACCAAACCAAACTTAACCTAACCTAACCCAACCCAACCCAACCCCAAATTTATATATTTAAAAATTAATTTTGGGCTCATACTTGAAAAAACAAATTTTCTGTTCGTTTACTTATGGGTTTCGTTAATGTGTGGAAAATCATTTATTAATAAAAAATATTGTTAAATAACTCACGTTAATTGGCAATTAATTGCTCTCATTAACATACTTGTCAATTAAATAACTATAACAAATATTAGTGACTGTTTCCCAAAATATAAATTTTCCAATTCTAGGAGCCGACTTGAAAAACGTCGTCGTTATACGCGAATATGACGATGGTGCGTCAACCTACGCACTCTTAAACCCCAAAAAGCACTTAGTAGTGTTGGGGTCCAGCTTCATCGGCATGGAAGTGGCCGCCTACTGCGTCGACAAGGTGGAGAGGGTCACCGTGGTGAGCAAGGATTCCGTCCCGTTTGAAGGTTCCCTAGGAAAGGAAGTGGGAGGGGCTGTTATGAAGATGTTTGAAGAGAAAGGCGTCCATTTTGCGACCAACAGCGGACTGTCGAAGTGCATCGACAATGGGAACGGAGAAGTAGGCAGCGTCGAGCTTTTAGACGGAAGCACCCTCAGGGCTGATATTTGTGTTATGGGAGTTGGAGGCACCTTGAATACCCAATTCCTGCAGGATTCTGGTATCAGTTTGAATAGTAACGGATCGGTTGAAGTCGATGAATACCTGCAAACGAATGTACGAAATGTATTTGCTGGCGGCGACATTGCAAACGCTCCCGTCTGGTCGCACGGCAATAAGAAAGCAACCATTGGCCATTACGGGCTAGCTCAGTACCACGGCAAAATGGCTGCCCACAACATGCTGGAGCAAAAAAGGCCTGTAAAGAATGTGCCGTTCTTTTGGACACAGTTGTTTGGTAAAGGTATTCGGTATGCGGGTCACGGGAGGTACGACGATATCATCTACAGCGGCGATGTCGCCAACCTCAAATTTGTTGCCTACTATTTGAAGGACAACGAAGTCATAGCCATTGCCAGTTGTCAAAACGACCCCATCGTGTCCAAATATGCGGAGTTTGTTGCTCAGGGCAAAAAATTGTATAGGAATGATTTGGAAGAGGATCCCATGGCGTGGTCGAAGTAAGCTGGTGTTGGTGGTACCGCATGTGCCTTATACATTCCTGGATCAGGGTGCACAGGTTGAATAGAATTATTTTGGAGCAAACGAAGAGCACTAGTTGGTTTGCAAAATTAGTTAGCGAAGATTTTTAAGCATTAGAAATAATACGGTTTTTATAATTTTTATTTTTGTGTAAGTAAATGTACGTAACTTAATGCAGAATATAATTTTACACCTAATATTTATTTACCAATTGTTATTTTTTGTACCGTGTTACTGTAATTAGTTAAAGTATATTTATGTAAATTTGATATATACAGTATTGTACTAGTTTTGTATTCTGTGATCACATAAAGTATTATTTTTATTGCACATTTTTTTAACATTATTATGTGTAATCTGATCTTACACAGGGTGTCACAGAAATAAGTGCATAAAAAACAAAGTGCAGCACCCTGAAGGCGAGAATTGCCCTAAACAGTTTTGATTGTAAGAAATACTTGCTCACAGGGGTTGCTCAAAACAGGGTTAACCCAGAATGTACCTGAAGAAATTCCGTCGCCACTTGTGTTAGCCTATGCATAACACAGGTCCCTCCTCAACAAGACAGACGGCTCTTGGCAAAGGTTGTGAGCACTCGTGTTGCGTGGCGATGTCCGTTTACAAGTCGTTGTGGTCATCAGTTCATATGTCGACTGTTGAAGCACATTTCCTCCGTCGTATGTGAGGCAGGATTCTTTACCTGAGTGACCCATCCAACGGCCACGCTGTTGTCCGTGTAATTGCCAAGGGGGCATTTGACACATTTCACCCACGCTCATTGCACGGGGATTATGTAGGACGTCGCAGTTTGTCGTCTCTGCCAGGAGCATAGTGACATGCCGACGCTGTTGTGAATGCCATCGCCCATCTGAAGGCCGAGCTAGCTAACAAGGTAAATCTGTGTAATAGACGATTTCCCCCGCATGTTCGTGTAAATTAACCTTTTAAGTCTGCGCTTGACGCCGAATGAATGCCATAGTACACTCGAGTACAAATGTAACGTTTGTGTTCTGCAATTTAGTGCTTGTTCTTGTCAATTAACCCTTTAAGTAGGCACCTCACGCCTCATTAACGCATAGTACACTCTGGTACAAAATTTAGCATTTGTGTGCTATAATTCAGTGCTGCAAGTCGGTACGCTCTGGTGACTCGAACTCGAATACAAATTTCATGCTTGCGCGTGACACTTGTTGAGTCCTAAGCCAACTTTCCTTTTTTTTTAACTAACCGATTTGGATTTGTTGTTCGGCTCAGCTGTGTCGTAGTTTTTAAGTAGAGCGCTTCCCAGTTGGGTGTTTCCCGTTAAGACGTTAGTACAAGTTGTTATACGTGCCGTATGTCACTGTGTTACAATCGATGTAAGGGGAGGCCTGGACGTGGCGGATGAGCATTTCAGGTAGGTTGTTGTGTTTGTCGCTGCGCTGTGGCTTCCAGAAATAGTTATTTGAGTATTTTTCGCCCCGTTTGACCCTCAAGTTCCGGTTGAATGTGGGTCTCTTGGACTTGCACCTTGTGGCGCCCATTTATTTGGTAACACCTCAACACGCTTGCCCTGTGGTGTCTCGTTTTAGGACCCCGCCCCCTCCCTGAGCGTATCTGAGCCGTGGGCTTTAGGTTGTTTCTTACGATTTCCAGAGTGAGCGTGCACATTTCCCGGACTTGTCTAGTTATTTGGTACTCACACAGTCGTGAGTGTCGTTAAGTCAGTTTGATATCGTAACATTTTGTCTGCTGATGTCAGTTTAGTTATTATTTATAAATACTTATTAATGAAAACCACAGTGACAAAAGTACTATTCAACCAAAATAACTTTAAGAATTGCCGTTTTTATTGGCAAGGACTCATCTAATCCTGATCTCCCTTTTTAAATAACATTTCAATTGTGCATATGGTTTTATATGCACTTCAGGAGTAACCTGCATCTTTGGCCCCTGTCGTATTGTAGCTCTTGGTGCTGCGCACATCCAGGGGTGGACTGGCTGAGGAGAGGGAGGAAAACCCCTCCGGGCCCTCGTATTCCATGAATGAGGGCCTCGGTGGATCCTAGTTAAAAAATCTTGGTACTTGCTTGCAATTTCAACTCAATAAAATGAAAATTTTTAGAGTCTTAGTAATCATTAGAGATGAATATGCAATAAAATAAATAAAAAATATAATTAGTAAATAAGGCTCCCTTATGTATAACTTCTCATTTGAGGAGACACAAAACATTGACCGGGAAACCAGGATTTCGATTACAAAATCACGTAGCGAGTTTTTTCGGCAAATGAATAACCTCAGTGGTGCGCTATAGAATGGATTTTTCAGGTAATAATTGTGTGTATCCTGTTATATTGTTTGCATTAGAGATAAATTTCATGTAAAAGCAAGTTCTGAGTACAAAACCATTTTACCAGCATACGCATTTTTGAAGTGTTTAAAGAAGTTGGTCCAACATGAAAGTATTTGTATGTATTGCCATGATAGGCTAACTCAAAGTGGTGATAATAAATAAATACTTAGGGATCATCACCACAAATAAAAATAATTTATTAGTTTAGTTTTAATAAAGAACTCAATATGTTGTCTTATCTCAGGGCTTATTAAAAATTACGATTTGTATTCATTATTCGCAAAATAAATGATTTATTGCTTTTTCTATTTTATTAATTGGCAATCAAAATTAATAATAAACGCTGCAGCTTAACATGAGAACCCTCTGATCAAAGGGTTGGGTTGTAACATCCGGTATAATATTTACTATTGAGTATAATTTATGCACAAGTATAGCAAACGTAAAAAAATTGTGATCTCACAGTTTAACCTCTAAATTTACGGGTATAACACAGATGAATGATCGCACAAAAATCCAACGTAATTGAATTCAAAATTACCAACAAGCGATAAATTTCGCGTCAGGTAACTATGCAATGTAATTATCACTTAAGCAGTTCGGGTAACCTGTTTTATTACCGTGACGTAACAGGGGACGCGTTAACCTGCAATTGTTCAACTTCCTACAACTCGATCCTAATCTGACGCCAACCGCAAAATCAAGGGACACTATCGCAATAAAAACCACCCTGGGGCTGGAAAACTCTGCACCTCGTACAATATTTGTTCTTGATGCTGCCCAAAGCTGATGGACCCTCGCAACTGTTTTCCTGTTCAAATCTACCTTGAAAAGTGGACCTGGATGCTGCGTTGCACTTTCAAGGGACGCCACGGCTCTCGATTGACTCCGGATTGTTCCTGGCTTCTGCTTTCAGCATGTAGGGTTCAAGGAAAGCCTCCTCAACACGCTGGACACAAAATTCAGCTGGCTGCTACTCCGGAACTCGTTGAAAACTGGCCTCGATGTCGGACTAACTTGGACAAACTTTGCAAATCAACTCACACAAATCACTTTTATATTAAAAAACATACAACTTTTGGAAGCCAATCTTGCACACAGCTATCTTTTTTATGGCTTTCATTGTCAGCAATCACAATAGAAGATCGCGTATCTTAGCAAATAATACAATTTTTCAGAAATAAGTTTTGTTACAATGTTTTACTTAGAATCTAAACTGTTTTTCGATAATTGTCAATTCGTAGCACTTTATAACCTCAAATCTCTGCTTTTAATCACTTTAGTTTTAATAGCACTGTTTCACAAGTTTAAATTGGCACTGCACTATTGTTTTTATCCTATCGTAGGTGGCCTTATCAATGCTCTTTGCATTCTATGCTTGCTTTACACCGCTTTTTATTTTTCAGCTACGTTGGCGTAATTTTAACACTTAACGTTGTATATAACTTCCATAACGCCACAAACATCTCAGTATCAAAGCAAATTCACAATATTGTCTTGACTTTACAATGTCAAATCTGTCAGTCAAATACTAATCAGGTACATCTGCCATAACGAGCACAATTAATGAATGATATGTTTTATCGGACTTTTCCACTGTCTAGGGTTGGATTGATTTCGGATCCGTGCCGATTATCAAGTGGAAAAAGTTCGATAAAACATATCATAATAGACAAAAAATGACATTCAGAGAACAATTAATGAAATTTAAGTTAAACGTAACCCTTCTGATACTGTTTTATCTAATGCTAACCTCTGTCAATCAAATTATAATTACTGCTAATCATATCTTGTGCATTTATTAGTGTATGATAATTACTTTAATGTTGCAATAAACAAAATATCAATTCTGGGCTTATTTGATTTTTTCTTTTATTTTCTTGTCTTAGTTATGCAACCAGAATTGCTGTGGGCAATATACCATCACAGTATGTATTATCGGAAACCACATTTTACCTTGCGGTGTAGAGGCTGGTGCTTTATGCGCTTAGCATCTAGTGGTGCACGAACACTAAGCATGGCAGAAAGTCAACAAACTTGATGAACGAAGAGAAATAAAAAAGGCAAGTTGTTGTGTACTCATTAGAGTAGTATCTCAAAGGAAGAGAGAAGTAGTATAAAAGAAGTAGAGTAACTCCACCAACAGAAATAAAAACTGCACAAGACAAAATATGGCAAAACCATGAAACGGGTCAATTCGTGCCACCTGTATCTATTTATTTTATATGCTAATTAGCAATGAAGCCTGACAGTGTTTTTGTGTTCATTCATGTAGTTTAGCACTAGAAAGTAATAATTGATGTATACGCTGGCAATGATTATAGAGTGTAACGTGACGTGAGTTCGTGAAGGAATTCGTCGATAGTGCAGTTTTGTTGGGGGAATAACCGGTCGGTATGTGAATCAACGCCGGAGGCCTGCAAGAAGGGCATTCGCGCCCGAGTGGTTGAATAACGCGGATCAACAGATTCGCACCAAGATTGTTAACAGGTGCGGGTCGTATGCGAGCTCGCTGGTCGTACTTACGAATTATCAGCAGTACGAAGCGGGCTAATAACAGCCCTAAACAGTGCTTCATATATTGTGTTGTGGCCGGCATTATTCGCCGCTGGCTCATCGTGCCTCTGGAAGGGACGCCAGCGTCCAAAAGCAGCCAAATCCTGCTGCATTTGCAGCCTTTGTCAGAAGACAACTATCGTTGCGACACCATAGGAAGAGCACCTGTCTTTTAGTATACGACTAGAGCATCGGGAAGGGCCCAAAGCAAGCACGGGGAACCCCCTGCGGACAGAGCTTCGCGGTTACTTCATCTGAGCGTGTCCTCGATACCTTGGAAGGCCGGGATTCTGTTACTAGGCCGTTTCAAGAATAGACAACGTCGCGTTAAGTTTGTTACTGCGCGCCCTTTGACTTTGCGTTGATAAATGAACCTTTAAGTATCTGTTTGAAGCAGTTGCATATATGTAGCGGGTTAGCGCCATATTTTGTATTGGCTTATATGTATTTTCTTGTGTGTGTTTATTTACAGATTATATGTCTTTATTGTAAACTGTTGGGATTTTTATGGTCATTCCTATTTGTATTTGTGAGTACAACATTTCAGGTGTCCACGAGAAAGACCTTCAATGATGTTGGCTTCCCTTAGCCACTCTGCGTATGTAAAAAGAGTCTCATAGCACACCGACTGATTAAGCTAGCGAACCCAGGGCAATCTAAAGTAATAATTCAGTAGGTGTAGGGCTCGGAGTGAGGCCGCGTTACAACCAGTTGAAAATGCCAAACAAACTACTAAACGGCAGTTAAAATTTTACTTATTTTTTAAAATTTATCGAGCATTTTGCCCTTGTTCCTATTGAGATAGGAGTGTGGTTCTTCAGGACATTCCTATTCTACTTTTTCATCTTCTACGCAAATTGAAGTTGAAATTTAAAAATTCTGAAAAAATGCCTGTAATTTTGTTCATCTTCCTTGGGTCGTCAGACATCCCTATTCTACTTTTTTATGTTCTATTCGAATCTGAAGTAAAAATTTCAGAAAAAGCGAATACACATGGGACAAACAATTAACGAATTCAGATACGATTCCATTTTACGGAGTTCGTGATAAGAAAAATTGATGGAAACCATAAATAAAAAAATGAAAATGTGCTACTTGAAAATAGAAGAAAAGCTAAGAAAATTCAGCATAATAGATAAGTATGCACCTGCGGAACAAAATGGAAGAAGAAAAATTTATATTATGAAGAAATAGTCTATCAAAGCTTACAAAATAGACATTAAAAAAATATTGTTATATTAAAATACAAAAAGAGGAAATATATATTAAGTCCAACAATAAATAAACGTAGCAAACAGTGAAAGTAATAAAAATGAAAGAGAACTGACTGATAGGCCTTGCCTCAAAAAAAAACTGAGAATACAAAGCACCCAATTCCAACAAAAACAAATCACGAAGGGCTTCTAATGGAAGAACTAGAGTGCTTTATTAACCAGGCAAGCTTATCCCACTAGATTTTGTGTCGCAGGGATTTTAGCGCCAAGCCATTGGCTGCGCTGACCGGTAACCGTGCGTTCTGTCGTCTGTCAACCAAGCAAGACTAGAAACCGTTGGGAGTACGTACTATCCAATCCAGACGAACACTGCATGCTGATTTAAATCTTGGTCCATTCCATTATGATGCTCATTATAATTAGAGTCTTCATTCAAGTGTGGTTATTGAAATCTATATACAGTGTGTAGGTGTTGTTCTGTGCTGTCAACTGTGTCTGTCAGTTCTATTGAGTTCTGTCACTCGTCACTGTTGTTTGAACTAAGGTACTATTGAATCTCTCTAGTTTCAACCACTTGCGTGTTAGTTAACAGTGTTTTATGTTTCGATTTTGTCTGTTTTCTTTTTATTTGTTTAAAAACCAATCTTTTTTTAAGACGGTACAATTAAATGATATGATCGTTGTTATTCCGACTTACCGTATGCTAATTGGAAAGTAACTAGAATTTTAATTTGCCGCCACTTCCAGTGACTCAAAATGGCGGACGAGCTTGCTCGTATAAATATAGTACCTTTTAGGAAGAACAGTACATCAAACAGATCACGTGCTGTTTTAAAAAGAACATACCAACAGGATAATGAATAGGTATTAGAAGTTGCAGAGGAAGACTCAAACCGCTTCTTAGTATCTATCACTATTTACAACACCCACTAGACTTTCGGTTATATTCTGCCTGCGATGTAACACCTGTCGAAGCACTACTAAAAATCTCTGAACATCCACAAGAAAAATTCCATACACAAACCCTACTAAGATAACAGGAGCGGTAACGTAGCCACATCCATTATTATAACCTCAAATAATCTCATGCAATTTATTACCGAAATGTTTTAAATTGTTGCAACATAAAGTTACCTCAAACTTTGCATTGTATATTTTAGCCAGATTAGTTTATTTATTTTTTAAAAAAGTATTACGAGCTACCTAACCTAAAATGTCTCAATTTATAACTAAAATAATTACAGTAAGCCCTAAAATATTCCAGAATAACATTCGAACCGGTATTTATACCAAGTTTATGTGCATTAGTACTCAACCGCTACAGAAAATACCAAATAAGCCCACTGTGTATCAAAGATCAAATATCATCGAAGCCGTCAATCAAACCAGATTTTTATCGATTAGCTCTGCACGTACCCTGCAAGAAAATATTTCATCATTGCAGATCAAAAAACGACCTGTTCGTAAAAAGCGCATGTTGGAAGATGAAGAACAGAAACAACCAGGAATTTACAATGTTGTGGCATTTGCCACCGCCGAAGAATACAACTTGGAAAAGTTGGTCGAAGGACTGAAAAAGGAGGATTTATATCAGCCCAAGGTAATAGATAACAATCCAGATGTAATACACGCCATTGCCAAATATCAAGTGGGAAAGGAGCCTCGTGAGATATTTTTCTTTCGAGAAGGCAGCGTCGTGTTATGGAACATTACAGAGCTAGAAAGCAGCAACATACTCGGCTTCCTCAAGCAGTACGAGCAGGACTGCTACTCGGACAGGCTTGTGCAAGGGGAGGTGGAAATAATGAATTACAGGCACCAGATAGAAGGGTAAATAATAAATAACGAAAACTTCACGAAATTAGTTTTGAAATTGTAGAAAATCGGGTGCGTTGGAGCCCAACGGAGACATTTTAATACCACCACTGCAAAACCTATTCGAAAAGTACACGTTTGCAAACACAATGGCACTTTCGGTCAAGCTGGGCATCTGGGAGGCGCTGCTGGAGAAATATATAGAAACAATCGAATACGTGACGGAAGATCTGAAACGAGGCGCGAAGATTAAGATGACCAGGGAAGAAGTGCTACGAAAGCACGGAGAGCTGTTCGCGTTAAGGCATTTGATTAACCTCAGCTCCGATTTACTCGACACGCCGGATTTCTATTGGGATCGAGAACAGCTCGAAGCTCTTTATTTACAAATGTGCAGTTATTTTAGTATAGGGAGACGAACAAAGGTAAAAATCGCCGCAATTGTTTAATAAAACAAACACTGTGATAAAAATGCTTTTCAGGTTATGAATGAAAAGTTGAATCATTGCGTGGAACTTATAGAACTGCTGTCAACACATCTAAGTGATAAACACCACATACGTTTAGAGTGGATGATTATAGTTCTCATTATGGTCGAGGTTGGTTTTGAAATGATTCATTATGTCGATAGGTATATGTCATAATTAACGCTGTAATTTATACTTAAAATATGTATTTTTATTACGAATAGTATTTGTATACACATAATTGTTTTATTATTAAAAAAAACATTTGAAGTACGATAACTAAACATGCTGAATGACACTTTTATAAACGTTGGTTAACATTTATATTTAGTTAAAGCTAGCCATGTGCTTCGTGCTATTACAAATTATTAGCAAATGATTCATATACGTACAGCACGAGTACAGCTGACCGTTCTTTGGTTGATCAGTTTTTAAGCATCGCAGCTTGGAATGAAATTGGCAGTTTTACAACAACTTGAACCTAGAAAAATTAATATAAATTAGACAAAAACTACCTTCATACAAATAGCACGAAAAATATAACAATAAACAATACTTAATGTTTACAAACTACTTGCAAGTAGAGGAAAAACACAATTTCAAAATAAATGTAAACTTTGACCTACCTCACTTGTCATCCTCCATATTAATGATGCTTTTGAGAAACGAATCGCCGTTTATCAGCTTAGTCGTTGCAATTACAAACTCGACATTGGGTTCTTCCTGCTGTGATAGAAATCGCAAGGCTGATATCTAAACAGAACGAAGTAAAGCACATGCGAATTATTGTAGTTCACACTAATCCTACCTCGGCAAACGTACAGCCGCCTATAAAAAACACCAATACTACACTGGGTGCATTGGTATTACCATCTGGAGTACCATTCGGTATGAGAGGGGATTCGTCTAGCGTCGGGCCTGCACAGAAATAATTTTTGAGGTTATGTACCTAAATTTGTAAGGTTAAGTGTCAATAATTTAGTGTCTCGTTATTTTCACTACAAAATTAAAAATGTTCACCTGGTAATAAACCTAAAACGTCTTGTAACTGCTTCCAGCCACCACTTTTTAGCAATTGCTCCGTTAGCCTTATACTTAAAGGCGCATAAACGCTATGTACATAGCTAATATCCGTCGGGTTAACTTCAGAGGTATCTTCCATAGTTAAGCGAAGTGCCTACAATAAAACTGTTAAAAACAAGCACAAAATTACAAGCTGTATTAATACCTTGCGCAAAACTGTATACTGGCGAGTGCTGGACTGCACTTTAAGCAGCCCTACTTTTTCCAAATTCGTTAAAGCTAGCAAGGCTTCCAACCCATACACCTAAAAATTTCCTTTTGTTGTATAACGGAGGCAAAAATTAAACATTTTTTACTTGCACTATTTCCCGTTTATAATACTCCAGCATCTTGGGCTTCAGCCCTGAACTGGCGATGCACTGCAGGCAAATCAATCGCAGGACTTGAACTAGAGGCTTCTTTTGGGCTATTAAGTCTTCTATGAATGGACTAACTCGGTCGACTTCTATACAATTTAAAAATTCTTGTTCGGCCTGCAACGTTTCGATTTATGACATTTAAAAAAAAACGACTTTACCTGTACCTGCAAGCAGTCTAAAAAGTCGTAGCTATCAGTAACCTCCTTAATGCATTCTGCAATAGCCGTGTGTCGGGCAAGGGCCTCTTTAGTGGCCAGCATAGACGGCAACCGTTGCACAAACAACTTCATTTCTTGTACAGTCTTATCGTGCCTATCTTCTATTTGCAACGTAATCAGTTTGGCCTGCTTGGAGAGGTACGCACCTACCGCATTAAAATTCTTATCCCTCAGCTCGGAAAACAATTTATCGCCAGAATTCAGTATTATTTGCTTTTTATCTTCTGCCAACGAATCGGAACCCCTTTCCTCGTTACTAAGGAATTTATCCGCTGGAAAATTAGCAGTCGTGTTGTTAATACCAAATATTTCATCAATGAGCCCCTCGTAGGTCAACTGAGTGGCAAGGGGCGATATCAAATCCAGAGATCTATCGATTAACAACAACCGATCGATGGCAGAGTTCTGGTGCTCTTTGACTTCGTTCGTCATGTTTTCCCTCTGCAAACGTGTCACCAGATCCCAAACGTGCTTTGCTGCAGTCCCTCGCCCCCAAATTCTAGGAATTGGACCGTAAATTTTTTGCAGCAAAATTATGGCCTGGGCTACTTGGTACAAACATGTAGGATCGCTCTCTAAGTGATAGTCCTTGTAAACTTCAGGCAATTCCATTGAAATTAAATCCGAATCTATGGGGAAAAAGTCGCATTTAAACGCCTCAATTGATGTCAAACTTCCAAACATGCCGCTGTGCTCCAAGCGCTTAATGCAAAGCAAGCTCTCGCGAGGCACGAAGAACAGGTGATATTGTTTCTTCGGCCCCGCTCTAGCTTTCGAATCGTTGTGAACGTTTTGTGCCACTAAATCCATTAAGTGCAGCTTGGGCCTCGTTATAAATATAATATGCTTAACATCAGTCTCTGGCAGGGGAACTGGCCGTAATGGGTACATTTTAACAACTGCATGCTCTCGCAATACTGCATATTGCGCAACCAAGCCAACAGGACCTGCCAATGAGTTGTCCCATACTATTGCTTTGGGGCCCGGACACTTCTCTAGCAGGTTTATGAGGCTGTTTCTTGCAACGGTTTGTATTCGAGAGACGTCCACTTTGCCACCTTGTAAATGGGACATTTTGAATGCGATAGAATTATATAGAAGTTTTCACAAATATTGCTCTTGATTAGGAACACATAATAATACGTTAACTAAGTATCTTAACAAGTAATACTTCTACCACAAAACAATTCCTTCTACACTGACATTTGTGACAAGTTCGCTGGCCAGATAATTATTTTTTATACAACAAAATATTGACAACCATAGAACCAAAGAAGTTTCACAGCAAGAAAGACAAGTAAGCTTCTATGCTAGCGCCACCTACACGTAACATTACGTATTAATTCCTATTTGAAAATGACATATTACGCAACCAGTTTAGGAAAGTGATGTTTTACTGAACAAGTATGGCTGGTTTGAGTACGAGCGTTAGGGAGTACTTAAACGGCCATACGAATTTTCTAACGTGTTGCGTAAACAATTTTATCGCATTTCATGAGAAATGTAAAATATTAAATTTTTACTTAAAAGTGACACTAAATGTCAAAACATAACCAAGCTGAGCCGAACTCGTTTCTATGTACTAAAGCACAATAAGCAGCTCCAGTTGATATTATGCGTTTGAAATTACTGAAGTGTATTGCGTCAATCTGACGCAAAATCTAACTTGTTAACCTCAAGTTTGACATAGATTTATAGTGCCACCAACAATACACTTCATTACTGCCAAACGTAAAACGAATCTCCGTTGCTATGCAGAAAAGTGTTGCTAATGCAAAAAAGTACCACATTTCTAAACGATTTTGAATGTAGAAATGTACTACATTACCAAATGAAATCCGATAAAATACATCCTTTATCTAATAGACTTGTCTGTCTGGGACGCTGTTTCAGCAGCCAAACCGTAAGAGATAGAGAAAAAAGTTATTAAAGTTATATGTTTGGAATGGTCATGTCAGGTCAGGAACCGAATTCCAGTCTCCAACACTAATTATTATCTTAATTATCATAATCCTAATTTTTTAGGTTAGATTCTAGGCAAATTTTATCAAGGCGAATGCGACTGGTAGTTTGCTACCAACAATGACGTCATATACGTACGTGTGGTGAATACGCGTTCTATTTGCAAAACGGTCTTTTTTGTTTTTTTAAATGAAACACTTGTCTCACTGGGTTGCTAGTTATAATATAAAAGCTTACATTATGCAGCTGGTAAAATAACCATTAGCTGCTGAATAATAAAACGGTAGAGTGGACGTAGTTCATATACAAAGAACCAAGATTAAGAGAATTAATGGACTCCAGGCTTTGTAACGTGACTTAAGATACCTCGATAGAGCCACTCGGGGCAGTTAGGCTTCAATAGGATGACTGTTTAAGAACACTGTACCTACTGTGAGATTGAACCCTTTGGGTGTTATATCTTACATTTATATGTTTAATTATACGTATAGGTCAATAAAACACAGTATTACTTCAAGAACCAATATATTAAAGTGTTTATAACTTTGTTTGGATGGTCGCCTACACAACATGACCATGACAACTGGATCCGCTACATTACTCCCCCCCCCCCCCTCCCCAAAGAGAAAAGGAGGGAGGGAGACCAGGTAGGAAAACCGTATAAAAGTAGCAGAATTATATTTAGCTACAAAACCTCCAGGATCTTTCCAACTATCCAATAAACGATAATAAAAGCTCAACGATTCCTTGGCTAATTAGATGGTAGGTGCTTGAATGAATGTTTTTAATTCCTAAAACGGAAAAAAAATCTAACCATGATTTTGAAAGGAAAACAGAAGCATTATCGTTAGTTAGAAATTTTGGTATGCCGAATCGGGCAATCCAAATTTGTGTTATTGCTTTAATTATTTCATTACAGTACTTGTTATATAGAAAGGTCGCCTAAAGAGAAAAGCGCAAAAATATCCAATAATGAAATGTACGATGTTTCAGCATCCTGCGATTGCTGTTTAAAAGTTTAATATTCATATAGAACATAATATTCAGTTGTATGCTTAACCGCCACACCACTATAGTTATTATTTTAAATTACATTAATTTAGATCCGATCCCTCGCCAGAGTCGCATGCATCGTTGTCGGCCATCTCAATCAGCACCAAATAGGAGCAAAAGCTCCCGTAGGCAATCGCGACTTAGACCATTGTGTCGATTCAGCCGCTCGGCAATGCTCCTCTACTAACAACAGAGGAAGAACTTAGTGTCTAAGGATGTCCACCAGATGACATCACACTGCCAATAGTAAAAAATCCGCGAATAACAGTTAACAGTTATGTTTTGCAGCTTAATAATGCGGGTCCGGACAACTTGAAAAAAGTTGCGATGCTTGATATGTGTGACTGTTTTGAATTGCCTTAGATACGTAGGAATATTCAAAGAACTTCGTGGTATATCATAATACTTCCTCTGTCATCGCATCTTTATTAATTAGATTTGTAAGAACATTTTTAATTGTTATGAGCCTACGGCTAATTTAGCGTTATTTTCTCGGTTCCGAATTACGATGTGGGTATTTCGAATTATTCGCTTGCAGTCAACGGTTTTAAACGCACTCATTCTTTGCTAGCTTTAGGCTTATTGGCGCGCACGTGTTCTTAGTAGAGCCGGTGTAGAAGATAGTTGCCATGCGTTCGAGAGAGCGAGTAGGAGGTTTAGCCCCTGCCACTTTTCGGTGCGAGCTGTCTTCGCGCGTTTTTCAGACAGACTTGGCCGGGCGTTGCAAGGAGCAAGAAGTGTTTTTAAAGTTGTAGTCCCGCTGCGCGACGCTTCGGGGTTCACGTTGGCGAGGCTTACGTTTGTTTACTGCGTGTTTACCGGCTAAAGTTTTGTGCCCTTGGTGTGTGTACCGCATGTTTTGTTCCGAGTATCTGAACTTCCCGTCACTTCAACGCATGTGTTGTGCGTCCCACATCTCATGGGCTTATTGAACTGCACGTGGTGTAGCTTTGGCTATGGGGCGAATATAACGTGGTTGTTCGTTTATCGTGGGGTGGCATCATTCGCACTTCGTTTGACGGATTATCCGTGAAAACTCATTAGCAGCTTATAAAATTTCGCGAAGCTATCGCTTTTTTGTTCTGCCAATCTATCGTGCGGGCTTCGATTCCGCCTTCAGCAGTGGATAATATCCCATGGTTCCACTCCGCCAGCAGCTTCCCGTTGATTTGGTGCAGTCCACCTTAGGTGTTTATCGCAGTGTCTGAAACAGCAGCCGTTGCCGCAACATACGACAACAATTTGCCGCTAAACCAAGCTTCTTAAAGGTATTGTATCATTGTAGTAGCTTACAGTGCGAATTTCAAGGGTACCGAGGGTTTTACCGAAGTGTCAGGCAAATTTGCGTGACGTTGCCGTCGCTGTAACATGTGTTGTTTATATCTTTTACCGCTGCTGATCATGTAAGTCAGTGATACAGCCTTAGTAAAAAACGTGTAAGTCAGTGATTATATTTGTTTGCTGCTTTCCGTTGACACCGGAACTTAATATTATTATTAAGTTCCTAGGATAATAAAATTAGCAACGCAAGATGCAGAATTAGACATTTTGTTTATAATTTCAAGTGTTTATGTGACATGTGACACTCAAAGGTAGCACGACTCACGAAAATTAATCCTGGTGACAAACCAAAATCTAGGAAAATTTCGATAAGCAGCGGGAAAAATATAATAAGATAACTCGGCAGGCAACAAGCCGCGGTTTTGCCTTGGCTTGTTCTTGCCTACCTCAAATGTTAATAGGTCCTTACATTCCTTGTTACTTAAATAACTATGACATTTGCTGAACCCTGAATAGTGTTTGCCTGCCAGTTTAGTTCATTGCCATCAGATTATATGATACTATTCAACTGTATGTAGTAACATTTGAGGTATGTGTCGCATTGGTGCCACGTTTAGTTGATTACCGCCTTTTATTTTCTGTCAATTGAATCAGTTGTTTTGAAAAGTTCAATGCAAATACCGTTCACAAGTCATTCCTACATTCAATATCAAGTTTACCGCGCATATAATAGATAAACTCCTAGACAGCATTTAAAATGTCAGTCGTTCACTTTCAATTGCTCCCGATAGTATGTGGCTCGCTGACTAGAACGGTGCCAAGGTTGTAGTTGAAAGGTGAATCCATTCTGCTTCCACTTTTCCTTGCTGGGTTCACCTGTGCATTTTTCTCTTGTAGGAAATGTGGTGGCGCTCTTGCATTTATGATCTGCTTTTCGTTGATTAGGCCGTTGCCCTGCGTGATCTCGTGTTGGACCACCCCTCGCTCCACTGAAGTTAGTCGGCACTTCGTTTGTAACGGGCTGGGGCAGCAATCCTATGTAGTACATTCCCGATTTTGTGAGTTATCTTAAGCGCTAGTCGTTTAGCTTTGTTTGACTTGTCGTAAATGCCGATTTGTACCGTTACAAACTAAAGCGTTGTTGTAATTATCGTTTTAGCCTGTTTCCCACTGGCAGTCCATCGGGGTGCCATGTTTGGTTAGTCGTTCAGGCGTTTTTATCCCGTTACAGATTCATAATACTTGTTTTTTTCTGAAACCTGTGGTTATATTCGGTTACAAGTGCTGTATTAGTACTATCCGAAATTTTACTTACTACCCGTTTTCTCTTTTCGATGGTTGTATCTACGGGTGGCTTTAGTCCGGCTTTAACCATTCTGTGATCACTCATTAATACGCAACTGATGACGACTACATATTTAAGCTTTTTTATGTGCCTAGGAATTCTTGTACCTACATCTGCTCTCTTGTCTTGTCTATGCAAGCTGTGCGGTGAAGTCACCCAGAATGTTGGTACACTGTTTATTATCTTCTTAAAATGTTTTTTAAACTTGTTAGCACCCCAAAGTAGTTCACTCTTTAGTTTCCCTAATTATATTCAATATTATAACGCTACGAGACCATATTTGAGGGCTCGCCAGCTAGCTGCAGAGAAGACGGAGTGCGGTTTTTCAAACGATGATTATTTCCGAATAACATGGGCGCCAACAAGTTTTTCAATTACAAGTATACTCCGATAGGCCAAGAACTTATAAACTCAGAGTAAATCGTAGCATTAAATTACACAACATCTAAAATACAGAAGATAGCAGTAACAAACTGAGACACTGAAAGATATAAGTATGTGCATTAGATTTATTAAACAAAATTGCATATAATAACCAGTACAGAAAGATTACAATTTGTTATCATGCGTTCCCTACTGAAAAGAGACACCCCAATTTAAAGTTATCATATGAGTAATTGGTATGCTAGATACAGTTACAGTCCATTTTATCGACTTTGTGGTACGAACGGGATCGAAGAAGCGGTTTTAAGAGGTAAACCGAAGGACCCCAATCAGCTTACAACAGTGGCTGCAGGCAGCCAACGCCAGCCAACGTCATTCAAGAAGACCTCCGGAGATGATTTCCAAACGCAAACTAGACCTCGTGGTGCTGTTTTGATTGCTGAAACCCCTAAAGCCTCTGGTGACGTTTGTAGCGGACTGCTCAGCAAGTAACCGGAGTCGCTGGTAATCTTGTAGCATGAAATTGAAGTATTTCACCTCGTAGGTGACGCTAAAACCCTAGACAGAAGTCAGATTATTGAAATTAAGATACTACAATTTGAATAGGAGAAATTACACTTACCCTCTATAATTACAGGGAATCAGCTAATATGACAAGGAAATTCTGCGTTCTTAAGCCCGCCCTAAGACGTTGACGAACGTCCCAAAAATGTGTCCAATTCTCTAACCTGCATACCAGCAAAGATTCTTTACATGATAATTCACAAAATTTGAATCTATGTGATAAACTTGGAGCACAAATACACAGAATTATACCGCAAAAACGACGCTACATTTTTTAACCAAAAGCGGAAAAACTAAATCAAACATCTGTTTCAACAGCCGATAAAACAGATTCAATCCCAAACGCTAATACTGCGTTTACACAACGACCGTGTTCCAATAAAGGAGCTGTTACACGGCCATGTAAATCAAATGATTCGCAAATTAATTACGCTTTTGACAAGTAACAAACTTCGTAATAAAACTGTTCGACTTCATTGTCTTCATGACCCGCTATTGATACACATGTAATTGTATTAATTTGAGCTCATAACTAGATATTCACTCGGACGATGACCTAATTTATGCGTTTTTAATTTCTTTTCTGACTGAAATAATCTATCTGCGGTGCTAAGTGTTTTCGTGTTTTCTGTTTTTGTTACTCAAATCGTTTTCCAGTTGGCTGTTTTCTGAATAAGGTGAAGAAAGTGTTTCAATTAAAACAGATGTTGCCTAATAACGTATTTCGGTCATTTCAATTTTGAAAACATCCATAAACCCCAGAGAGTCGTGTCAGAGCTGTACAGGTGCAGTTCTCAAAACTCCCCACTTCCTTTTTATCGTAATATTTGTACCGAATCGTTGAAGTTTCCGTCTTTCTTATTTATTCTGTTACTTTCATATTGGCAGGAAGCCGCCTAGTGCAGTTGGGTAGGCGAATTCCGCGGGAGCCGGAATTTTTCCGCAGCATTGGCGATTGGAATCGGGCTCGGTGAGGCCATTCATAGTTGGGCACCAAATTAACTGTGCTCTACTTGGAATCACAGACCTAAGAGATAGAGTAACAAGGTCAACACATCACTATGACACACAACTCACACAATGGTTGCTGCGCAAGCACAAAAGGCGCGCTCCAACTTTGTATCTTGATTCCGGGGCAAGTTGAGCATTGTACCGCCAGATGCAAGCGCATAAAGCACCAGCCTCTACATCGTAAGGTAAAATGAGGTTATTGATAATTCATACATACATACTTTCATATTGTACCTTCAGAAATTCACTGCCGTCTTTTCTCCGGTCTTTGTATTTTTCTAAATGTCCTCTAAAGTGACAATGTTATCTTGGATGCGTGGTAGATGCTTACGATAGCGCTTTCTCAAGGGCCTACGTGTCCAATATTTTTTTAGAATTTTAGCCAGAATTCTGTTGTCAACAGTTAGTGGTCTGCGCCACATATGACGTCATAATCAATTTTATTTTTCTCTCGTAATGAGGAGTGGCCCCAAGGAGACCCAGGAGAACCCCGACGGGCACATTCACAGCTAGTGTTACATAGCCTAGTGTTTTCAAGACCGTACTCTTGTCTTACCGTGGCAGAGCTGTTCCGGATTGATGATCAGAGAGAGACGGATCAACGAGGTGAACGCGGTCGCAGCTTGAGGGATCGGGCCAGGAGCAATCCTGATCTAGTAACCAAAACGCGGAGCCTCCCAAAGTAGACCGCACGGTCATTCACCCAATAACTGCCTGGTGGGCTACCCTGACCCACACATGTAGGCCTTTGGGTAGGCTGCGTAGTCGTGTGTGAGGATGGCGCAGGTATAAGTGCAGAAATGCGTGACAGCAAATTGTGTGGTAGATAGTTTACTCTCAATGGTTACTCGCCAAACGTTTACACGAGTACTACGGGAGATCAGCAAGTCCCGGGTACAACAGTGTTCCGGCACTTCGGTGCCTGGGTACTCCAGTGCCCCGCAGGTCAATGAGGATAAGGACTCGTAGTGGCAGCGTTTGGCGATATGCTGGTCAGAGGCTTTTGTTTCGGCGGGTGAGCTGCGCATTAATCGGCTCCAGTGAGGAGAGTCACCAGAGGCAGGATAGGTCACGAACCGTACCGGGTCAAAACAGGTAGGCATCTGTTCTAGGATGAGTTCCGCTGTAGTCTGTGCTGTCTCGTGGACCCCACCTATTGGTGGCCGTCGTGGTTGGTCCAAGGTACGCGACGTAAAATAACCTGGCAAGGTAATGCAGGCTTATCCCACCACATTTCGTGCTCTGATGTCATGTTAGACTACTAGTTGTTACAGGTGAAAACTCATTTACTGCCTGTAATAGATTAAAAGCGTACACATCATACTGCAGTGGTATGGGCGTTTTTGCGTGCGAAAGTGAAATCGGTAGAGAAGTATAAAAGGTGTTAATTATTGGTTAAAAGCCACCATGGTGATATACATCATTAGTCAGTGGTGTTTTCATACATATCTCCTAATTTATCATAATATGCCTTCTTCTCAGATGGTGTACGTATGTTGATAACGGTCATTTTTTAGTATTATAGATTCGAAATGTTATTAAGCTATTTTAAATGTTTACGGCACTCTGGTGACATTTCTTCGTTCACAGACCGCAGTGGTCAAATTTATTTCTGACCGCTTTAGCTTTGCACTCAAGTGGGCGAATATTGATCGTCGGGAATATTGACAATTCTGTAATGCGCTTTTCAGTCTGGGTTTACCATAACAGCCGGCATTTCACATGCCATCTCCCCGGCTCGGGGAAAAGCTCTCGTTACTCGAAAGAAACGAACAGAAGAGGTAATCATACGTGAAGGGAAATATACTGATTATCTCCTCAATGTGTCTTAAAAATAACGGAGAGTTGTGCTGTATCACTGTGAATGTTTTTCGCCGACCTCCGATTAACCAAGTGGATGTTGACTATTCCTGAGCTCTACTTCCTTCGATGCCGCGCAAACGAGGTTGTGGATATTTAATCGCCATTCAGCCACCTTCCCGCACACCCAGATGTCTTGGACGCTTCCTACAGGGGTTAGTGTTCCCCATCTGCCAACGCTAAGCAAATCCATAAGCAGGTCACTGACGCCGTCGTCGAGTTCAGAGACTGAAAGCTGTTAAATAGGTTAGAACTTGTATTTAAGTTGTATGTAATAACAGTGCGTAAACAAAAAGTGCTTTTGACTGATGTGAAGTGGACTTTTCAATCAAACACCAATAATTATTGAATTTATGTCATTATGCACATAACAGATAGTTATGTAGTCAGATGTTGAATAACAAATAAAGTTTCACGCAAAACGTTCAACATAGTTAAATTAAGAAAGCCCTTCCTGGTTCCAATTTGTTGAATAAATAATTAACCCAGCGCTTGCTGATATAGACAACAATTTCTGAGTTAGGCTGTATATACAGTGACTTCACTTAGGGTACTGTTGACGTTGAATTTTCTTAATGTGTAAAACAGGAAATAAAATTACGAGTAATTAATAGAACAGCTTGTTGTGTTTTCGTATATTATTTTTTTCTCTGTAAAGTAACTTGCAGGAAGGTTTTAAAGTAAGCAAACCTCGATTTGACAGGTACTACCAAGAACAGATCCCAAATAAAGCTGTCCGACTCGCTCTTCGAGATTTGAATGAATCGACGGATGTATAAGTCCCGGATACAAATTCGAGTGGCGCCGTAGGATCCAAATGTTGAGCTATTATGGACGCACCTATGGCATATCGTCGAACCGACACTTCCCAAGTGCATCTAGCTGGAGCAAGTTATTGTTGCAGGGCTAATTGATTTTGTGGGTCACGACCGTATAAACGTTGTCAAAATTGAAGTTAGACTCTGGTGTAGAAAACAGTGCAGTACCATCGTGTAGCTTTATTTAATGTTCTCAATGCAGTGAATTTATTAACAACATTGTCCTAATTATTGTGTCATCCTGTAACAAACTGGCCCGCCAACGTGTAACCTTTGTTCGATTGATTTGAAGAGTCTTAAATACCATTTATCACTGTATGTTGCCGTTATCTGCTTTTGCCCAGTAGCAAAACATTTCATTTATTACCTTTCTTCTGATTTTCCTGGTTTTTAACACTACTTATCAGTCTGTCATCTTAAGTTTCCACCCTTTTGATATTTTGGTTAATTTTTTTAGTTGGACGGCCTTTCGTTCTGCAAGATATTTGCTTTTGGGTTCCATAAAAAGATATTATTGTTTACGGTTGAATGTTCAATACCGCTCTTCCCCTCAGCACCTTCTCTTCTCAAATTCGTAAAATTCGAGGTTAGCAGGTTAGGTTTTGCTTCACTCTGTGTTAAAACCGACGCAAAACCTAACCTGATAACCTCGAATTTGTCATAGACTTACAGTACCACCCAAATATTATTCATACGTTGTATAACACTGCACGTGTAGCCAACATTGAATAGTTAAAATAAATTGCGCCAAATTAATGACCATTCAAAAACGTTCGATCATTTCTGAAGGCAATGCATTATGCTATAAACACATTTTAGTAGCCTTATAACTCCAATAATAATTATTAGTAATTGATAACTCAACCAACAAAACAGATATTTATTATAAGAATGTCCAGTGAATGTAATAATTGTTCAAAAATAGCATAGGCCTTGAAAATAATTGATAGAATGCCGTTTTTAGAATAGCTCCGTCTTTGTTCAAAAACAAAATCAAAATCCGAACAGGCTTGGCATTTCATGCAACAAAAACAGAAATTGCAAAAAAATGGGGGTGGATTTTTTGAGAGGTTTGGTGGTGTTTTGCTAAGCTGCCCCAAAAATAAGTTATTTCTATGTGCTATTAAATATCCAAGTTAATGAAAAGTAGTGTTTTATTAAGAGGTTGTGTCCTGGGTTATTTGTGGAAGTTTTCCCTTGCATTGGTCTTCCGCGCAACTAAATACGAAGCGTTGATTTGGTCCAATGGAAGCCATGGTATTTTGATGTTGTTCTACAGAGGTCCAGCCAGTTTTATTAGTACGTGTGCAAGTGTATAAGCAAGCAGCGTACGGGTCGTGCAGCGGAGCCCTACATTAAAGCCCCCAGCTTCAGTGAAAGCGATTCGGAAGGTCTTCGAGAGTAACAGTCGATCATCAGGTGGTTTCGAGCGCAGATTTGTTCCTTGCTAATTGCAGCCCGGCATCAACGGCTTGTTCAGAGCATCGTGGGAGATTCATCTTGGGGTAGGTAGACTTAGATTCATCGCAGAAGCCACCAAAAGGTCAGACTTGCCACCTAAAAGTGTTAGTTTGTGATTGTGCATCGATTGGCGTCCCCTTGAGTGTCACTTCTGGTTCGTAGCGTCGATAGAAGTGTTTTGTTTTATGACGCGAAATACTTACGTCCCATTATTATTGCAAAGCAACAATGTTAACTGCGTGGACATCAAGAACTTAATTAAAATTAGGAGCTTGTTTATGTACTTTCTAGGCTAGGAAACCATCTTGAATTATTGTAGGCCCATCAGTTAGAAATATCACACTTGTTAATTCCCATTAGTTAAATAGCAGCATACAGAGTGTTTACAATTAAATGTTTAATCGGACTTTAAATAATTAATAATAGCAAATTAGTAGTTTTATGTTGGATATAGCGACCTAATTCTGAGATAGGGTCATTTAATTATAAATTAGAAGTTTAATTAAATATTAGCCGGACACATTATAATAGTGGATAGAATTAGAGCCGATTTATAATTTTTTCTACTCCCGCATCTATATATTCTGTTTTCTTCACAATCCACAGATGGAATAAGTAGGCAATTGTAGTTAACTGAACGAATATGATTTCATATCCACACGGGCGGATATGAAATATACCAATCACAAACCACGTTAGTCGTGGTTACCTAGGCAACTTTCATTTATTGTTGGTTTGATTATGGGCACGCCCTGTTGTGCCGTGTGTGTGGCAAACGTGATTTTGGTGTAAGATATCTTATTAATTAAAGTTGAATACATTTTCTTTTAATTTTCCATTTTTTTCCATTGATAGGTCGTAAAAAAATACACTGTACAACTCGAGTGGAATGTCCATATCGCCCTCGGATAAATGAGCACTCCGCCTACGGCGTCGTGTTCAAACTTTATCCTCGTGCGATATGGACATCATATCCACTCTCGTTGTACAAACTACTATAAATTCATTAAACCCATAAGAGGACATCGATGAAATCATAACAATATATAGGTTATATTTTATTCGTATTAAGTTACACGTTAAATGTTACAAGTTATACAGCGCTATCATGTAACAATAATGGTTTTCCGTTCCATCTCTGGTGCTGATGAATGCAGTAAAATGGTAAAGCATTTGCTTCATGAACGCGCCGTGGAGTGTTCATGTGATTGGCAGATTTACGTTACTGGTTAGATGATGCAGATTATTTACAAATGCCTTGTAACAACAAAGCGTGGTCTATAGGAAATAAATCCAAACGCAATTAGAAACAATTGAAGAAAATATAAAACAACTTACATTATGCAAATGGTATAGATACGTCACATTGCAACGGGCTAGTTCGTATCACCTTGGTATTTAATAATCACCTTGCTAGATTTAAGTCAAACCGTATCCTTTACATTGTAATTATTAGTGTAAAACGTATTATGCATTTACAACATGCATCGAGTATTTCGTGCGATTATTAATAGAACAAAGCAAATTATGCGCGAACAGTGAAGCGCGGGGAGGCAGTCGCTTGATAACAGACGAACGGTGCGTTGGTCCAAATAAAAGGGACGCCACGCAAAGTATAAAGTGCGATTGAGAATATCTGTGTAGACTTGCGTTAAGAGCAGTCTTGTTATTCTTGAGCCGAAATACAGCCTGGAGAGCCTACAACTACCTTGGAATCGACACCGAGGTACCGATAATTCTTCATCGCCCAAAGCCGCTATTCTAGCTTCAAAGAAGCAGTCGATCTGGTTAATGTACGAGATCATTTGGAGCAACTATAAGACACGCTTCTTCTTCTTCTTTATTCAGCACGTTTCGTCCACCTTTGAACGTATGCCTCCCCTAATTCCTTCCATTTGCTTCTATCCTGTGCCGTTGTTATCCATCTTCTACTTGCTATTTTCCTAATATCGTAGTACCATCTAGTTATAGAACGCCCTACGCTCCTTTTTCCAATTATCGGCCCCCACTTAGTTGTTTTCTTTGTCCATCCATTCGAGCAATATGACCCGTCCAACGCCATTTGGTTCTTGCTACCATTTCAGCCATTTCGTTTTGTGTCGGATACATATTACAGATTTTTTATCTTTCAAGGTAATGTTTAGTATAGCCCTTACCATGTGGCGTTGTGTAACTTCTAATTTGTGGATCGTTTTCTTCGTAAATGCCCATGTCTACTCCATATATAAGCACTGGTATAACGCATTGTTCTAGAACTTTTACTTTCATAGCGATTGTGATGTTTCTATTTTTATTTCTCAATCTATGACCTAATTTACCAAACGCGGTCCGTGCCATTCTTATTCGTTTTTGCAGATTGGTTTCTTGTACTTCTTTCTAAATTTTTGTTTGCCCCTAAGACACGTTTAGTTATTATAAATAAAACCCACGCTTGAATGCCCGGTCCAGGGAACTAGGAGCAGAACCATAACAGCAAATTATGAAGGAATTGAATAAATTGCGCAATAGCTTCAACGAGCCATTACGCTAGCAAAGCAACTTGCTGAATTAGCGCTTTAGAACAAAGCGATTGCATTATCCTGTTGACACAGGGCGTCAGCTGATTTCAGGCGGCCGAGGACAGAGACGAATTAAGTGAATTTGTGCGCGAGAATACGCCTTCTTCGCACGATTTGTTTTTGACTTAGTGTTGCGCATTGGAAATTTCTTAGCACAAGTATAATACAATAACACAATTACCTACTAACAAAAATGATAACATAATGCAATATCATGTAATATTATATGTGGATACATCAGCTTAAAGCTGCCTTTCTACTATCAATAATAATAGTAATAATATTGTCGATAGCGTACTTAACATTTTTATATTTCATGCATGTATTTGCTTTTCCAGAGTATATGTATTTTCATGTAAACTGTTTGATTTTTATTTCTGGCAGGATTTTCATGCTTACAGCATTATATGTGATAACGAGCAGGCCAGAATAATCTGTATTGGCATTTCCCTTAGTTGCACTGAGGTAAGAGCGGCTCTTGTGCTTCTATGACAGAGTTAACTAGCAAAATGCAATTCAAATTCATAGTAAAGTCGAGTACTATAGGGCACAGGAAAAAGTACCATTACATCACAAGCTTTTCTTCAAATTTAACGCCTCTTAGGTAAGTAGGGAGTAGGGAGGAACGCAAAATTAAGTTACAGCCAACATGTAAATAACGTTTCAGACATCAGACTGGTGATGACGTTTAGCAGACCTCAGTCGGAGTTTCGTCAACAGTAGCAGCATTTCAATCACGCAGGCGCAGGCGATAAAACAAGAAATTTCTAACAAAAAACAGAGCCAGTATAACGGGTGAGTTTTTTAAAGTGTTACAAGGCGATATCTCGAAAACGGTTTACAATATTTTCATGAAACTTTTGTGAGGTAATAGGGTGATGGGGGGGGGGGAGGCATATTTAAACATATTTTTGACATTTACCTCCTATCTGTGTTTTGAGGGTTGGGGGGTAACTTTGGAATTTTAAATAGGATGATGTACTTTTGCTTATAAAATTCGAATCTCCGTAACAAACTAACAAGAGATCAATAAAAACCAATTAGGGTAGGCTGTGATATGTGTTATACGTTTGGCAGTACTGAAGTGTATTGTCAGTCTATGTCAAATTCGAGATTAGTAGGTTAGGTTTTGTTTGTCGTTTGACACAGACTGACGTAAAACTTAACCTCCAAATCTCGAATTTGACATAGACTGACAATACACTTTAGTACTGCCAAACGTATAACACATATCACAGCCTACCCGAATTGGTTTTTTTATTGATCTCTTGTTACGTATGTCTGCAAAAGATTTTTTGTTTTGCTTTTGTTTACGGAATTATGATTTATAGGTTATTAAATTCAAAAAATGTGAAATATTCGTTAAAACGTCAAAATTCTCAACTTACTTAAGTAGAACTAAAGCATTTCGATGGAAACGAATTCTAATTTTGAAATAAGTGAACTTGAAGTATTGGTAAAATATATTTTTTAATTTCTATCAAAATTTAGTAACCATAATTCCGTAACCGAAAGAGCAAATCAAAAAATGTTTTGTACACATACGTAGTTTTTACGTAGATTCGAATTTTCTAAACAAAAGTGCATCATCCTATTTAAAATTCCAAAGTTACCCCCCACCCCTCAAAACACAAAAAGAGGTAAATATCAAAAATATGTTTTTATATGTCCCCCCATCACTCTATTACCTTACAAAAATTTTATGAAAATATTGTAAACCGTTTTCGAGATATCGCCTTGTAACACTTTTAAAAAACTCACCTGGTATATAGAGAGTACCGCCATCCTTTGATCCGTGAAAATGCCACCATCGCCGCCATGTTTACTCCTATCAGCAATAATTGATTGAGTTCTGTCTAAAATGTTACTTGAAATTGGCAAGACTGTAAGTCAATTTTAAGTAAAGTTTTGAATTGACAACAAACGTCACGTTGACGGAATTGTGTTACAAACCTCAAAGTGACGGATATGTTAGAGGAGTAAATATGGAGGACGTGGTGGTACTATCCTATATATACTGGCTCCAACAAAAAATACACTGACTATATACAAGACAGTGTAGTCATACGATTGTTGGTCGCCATTTTCAGGCTAATTTGAGCCTAGAGATATACAGTGCCTTTAGAAATGATTGAACGTGTTTGAATGGTCATTATTTTGGCGCTAGTTATTTTAACTATTTGATGTTGGCTACACTTGCAGTGTTGTTTTGACGTTGAAATTTTTCATTGGCGTTCGTTCGTTATGCTTTGAAGTTTTGAGGTTATTTAAACTCAATTAGAATAAATCTAAGCGCACACACCAACGGAAACCAAATGGAACTAGAGCCTGTTCCCCCTGTTTATTTCATTATGATCAAAACAAAACCTTTCAAATCTGAAAATTGTCACATTTAAATACTGTGCAGCATATCAGTTGTTTTGGGCAATAGATGAAACATTTTCAACCGCATGCGACGCTAATTAATTCTTTGACACTGACAATTTAGAATTTCAGATTTGTACGATTGTGTTTTTTCTATAACAAAATGAACAGGCTCTACCAACTTCTTTCAGAACTACCTGGAAATAACTAAATATTTTTCCTGTTAATGGCGGACATTTAATGAACTATATTGCTAGCGGCTATGATTGGGGAGGTCACGAAGTAAGTGAGACAGACAAACAACTCTTCAATGTATATGGTGAGTTGTGCGCAAGCGCGTCGGCGTCGTCCGCGCGGTGGGGGAAGCGAACCTCCCAGTCAAGTTTAAAATTCGCTTCTAAAGGCGGAGTTCGAACTCTCAGGCATGCGCACGAGACGCGTTATACTCAAAGTGAGACTATGTCGGCGCCGTAATGTTTTCGGCCGTTCCGACGCCCTGCTAGCAATATAGTGAGTAATACATATATGATGGCGGACATGCGTGTCGACCAATAGCGGCGAAGACATCCCAATGGCAATACAGTTTTGTATACAGCTACTGTAACAAATTACAGTGCCTTTATATAGACAGTGGCGACAATACAACTAAGCCACACCCCCGCCGCCATATTTATGCAAATTTCTAACGGGTGTTTATTTAAATCCGTGATCAGAGTCGACTGTGATACGTGTTTTACATTTGGCAGTACTGAAAACATTCGAGATTTGCAGGTTAAGATTTGCGTCAGTTTATGTCAAAACTGACGCAAAATCGAACCTACTAACCTCGAATTTGACATAGACTGACAATACACTTCAGTACTGCCAAAAGTATAACACGAATCACAGGTGATTTAGCATAAACATGGCGGCTAAAACCACGTGATCTAGGGAGCCAATCAAAAATAGGACACCCCATTGTCGCCACTGTCTATATAAAGGCACTGTATAACAAATAATAGAGTCCCTGTATACAGTAAGATAAGAGTTGGGACATGTGGAACCAATGTCAAATACCACTTGATTCCTCATCGAAGTTTTTTTCGCTTGTAAAACTTCAGTTTTGTTTGATTTGACAAATAATCCTTGCGTGACAATATGCATGTCAATAAATTCTTCGATTTGACATTGTCATTATTTTTAAACATTTACTATTTACTAATGAAAATATATTACGTATTAGGTATGAAGAAACTTTAATTGCTTCCAACGCTTGTAATTCCAGCTAACATAAACACTAAATCATGAGTAGCAATCACAGTATGATTCGGGAGAGTAATCCAACCAACAAATTTATCAGAAGCCACGCAGCATATCTATGTACTTTTTCTAATTCATTTTGTCCAGGGTAATTATAGGTATATACTTTCTTAGTGATTCATATAATTTCAAAAATGTAAATACATCCTGTAAAATTCCACTTTCAAGTTTTAAACATTCCAGTTTTCAATTTAATGTTCAAACGGAAGGATATGGTAAATGGAGCTTTAATAAGCTATTATAACCACTGGCTCCAAAGGTAAATTTAAGATGTAATGCGGCCCTAGCAGTTTCATTGAACGATGGAATGAAGCAGCTGGTTTTGCGATGAATAGCATTAATTTGATCAGGATTGAAAATATTTTCTAAATTTTCAATTTTGTGGTTTCTTCTCTTGTCAGTTCATTGCTCAAAATCTTCTTATTATGGTTTAAAATATTAATCGGCAACATTTAGTATAGTTTAAACTTGGTTTTAATACGTTTCTATAATCTTTTGAAGCTCATAGATATTCTTGTCACTGACATTTTGTTAGCCATTGGTCTCCTGTGAAATGCTGATTATACAAGCGAAATCCATCCATATTTTGAGAATTTCTTATTCCACTACGTCTCTTAGCGTTGATTTTTTGAGAAACTTGTGAAAATAAAATGCCTGACTTGTATTACTACAATTAAGTGCTGAGCAGCCTGTCATAGTGACAGCAAATAAACTTTGATATTTCGTTATTCAGTTTGAAAACGAGTTGTCAAATTGTGTAAAAACATATACTCCATGAGATTGGTTCCAACCAATAAAAAACGGGCATCGCACATGTTCCAACTCTTACCTTATTATATACAGGGACTCTAACAAATAAGCGCTGCTACTGACATCTGTGAATTGGAAGCGAAATCTACAGCATAGACATGAACCACAGCCAAGAACCTCCATTTAGCTGAAACATCTATTAAAGTTTAGTTATTTCTGTTGGCTGTTACCTGTTCTTTTCCCTGTCAAATTTATTCATTGCTGTTTTAATTTGTTTTTTATTGCAACCAGTTCTCTTTTAATTTATTTAGTGAATGACTCAGGTCTCCATATTTAAGTTTTTATCATCTCTCTCTCTCTCCCTCTCTTTTATTCTCATAACATTTCTCAGTCCTTCTTGTTCGCACTCGAAGGAACTGTTTCCTTTATGAATTTTCTTTTCTGCGTTTACAGTTTGTACTTCATTCATAACCAAGTGTACTGAAGGCGTGTTGCCATTTCTGTTACTTTTGAATAATTTAATTTTTAGTCAACTGTTTCTGTATGCGCATTGATAGCCTGTTTTAAAATGTAGTTTGCAAGTCAAACGTCACTGTGAATCGGCGTTCTATATATTTTGTGCATTCTGTGGTATGCCGGCGCCTCTATTTATCTTAAAATTGGCGGGAAATTTTGAATTTAGACTTAAATTGTTAATAACGAAATCCTGTCGAGCAGAAATTAATTTAATAAGTTTTTTGCTTTGCTGTTCTTTTTAATATTTTTAAGAATTACTGTAATTATAAAACGGCACTGTAAACCTTTTTAACTATTTCTGTAATTTATATTTGGCAAAATACATAAAATTACAAATACTTTAAAAATCGAGCCCTTAACGAACTCATTGTCCGACCTCTTCCAGGCATAAATTAAAATCAACCCCAACAAACAATTTTTCTCCTATTGTGTGAAACCTTACAAGTTAATGGAAATTGGAAAACGAGGTGCAGGAAAGTTTACCTGATGCTTTTTAAGGTTTCATGTTAAAGGTTGTTTGGCTCAGGGTTTCTGCTAAGCTTAAAGTTCCAAATCAAAACAGCCAGCAACATATGGCAAAATAAAGCTGACAACTCGCTTCAAATGGTGGAGCACGTTAAGGGTGAACTCCTTTGGTTGAATTTTCGCATTGTAATTTGAAATTCCTGCTCCTACTAAAAAAGTTCAACATGGATTTAAAGCTAAATTTAGAAGAGGATCAATTAAAAACTAGTGAAGGGTTGCTGCTGCAGAGTCCCGTGAGTTCCTACACGATCAGTGAGCTGCTGAACACGGCAGCTTCTAACACGGCTCTCGTGGAAGAAAGCTGCCCCCAACAACAGTACGGTAAGCAAATATCAGCCCCTTTATGCTCACTTAAATTAAATTACAAAAATTAGATTAAGAACCACTTAATTTAATATGCGAGTCATTCGCACGCCTTAACAAGATTTGCTCAACAAATGTATTACTTACAGATACTGATTATTCGCAGCAAAATAAAAATTCTGATTCGCTGTCCTGTATTACAACAAAACGAAAGCAGCGCCGATACCGGTAAGGCACCTTCAAAACATCCGTAACTATTTTAAACATAACAATTATAGGACCACGTTCTCAAATTACCAGCTAGAAGAGCTCGAGCGGGCTTTTCACAAGACCCACTACCCCGATGTTTTTTTCCGCGAAGAGCTCGCCCTCCGAATTGAGCTGACGGAGGCCAGGGTGCAGGTATGGTTTCAGAACAGGCGGGCGAAGTGGCGAAAACAGGAAAAGAACATTCATAAGGAAGTTGCCAACATAAGCATTCCAAGTAAGCACACCTTGGAAGCTAAAATAATAAAGTAAGAAAGTTTTCGTTGCAGCTTGCTCGGCAGCCATTGATAGTTCGCTACTTAATTTCTCCGGTTCAGACACGGCAGCTTCGAATTTATTTTTGGGGCTTGAGTGGCCTTCGCTACTTCCATCCACCATGGCGTTCCAGACCAACTCGGTTTTGGAAAGTCAAGGAATGCAGGACGATGCTAGGATACAAGACGCGGTGCTGATAACGGATAACCTTACAAATAGTCTGCAGTCGGGCCTTGTGAACAACTCGCTCTTGTTGGAAGACGACATCACCGACAGAATGGTGAATAATCTAGGATTGGGAAGCACGACGCATGAAGATATAGCAATAGATCCGGAGCTACTGACGCTAAAACCTCCCCGAATCTTGCATAATGAAGGCAACTGAATGTTTTGTATGTACTTGTTGTTATTGATTAAACGAATCAGAAAATAAGGCTCTTACGATTGAAACTAAATCACATGGCTTCGCTTTATTCAATTTACATAATAAAAAGATTATAAATTATTTAACAAACGGAGAGATTATTACAAACCCTTACTTATATGATTTATCCAACTATATAGTTACATTACATACATCGTTAAGTGAGTAAAAAATTTACTGACTCTAATAGAAAAGGCGTCATTTGTTACGTAGTGGGTGCGGAGTTCTATGCAACATAACTGTACTCTTCGCTAGAATGTGGTGTCCTTTCTATGTACTGCTTGTCTATCAGCGCTTCTATACATTTTTTAATCATGGGGATGCTGGGCGCAAAGGATACTTTTGACTGGGCGCACACCTAAAATAAAAAAAACAAATAAAAGTAACAACCTAATATGCGCACCTCCTAATGGCGCTGAAAAATTGTTAAATTTTAAATGTGATGGTATTTAGCCTTCTGTGCCAACGTGCAGCACGGCGGCGTGTGACCGGCTGAAGAGCTGCTGAGTATTTAGATTGTAAATCCGACTTTTAGACAGCCGGTCATGTGCCACTGGACTCAAACGTCCAGTTAGAATTACGCCTAGCACGAAGGGCTAAAATACCGTCACATCTACTCCTAGCTGTTAGAGCAAATTTAGCTCTTAACAACTCGGAACAACATATAAATGGCTTTAATCAAGGTAGAAGGCACCTAAAGCAGCGTACATAAATCAAACAAGTAGAAACACTCACTGTCGATTTCTTTGATGTCAAAATACCGATTTGAATGACCTTGGACGGCTCTTGAGGCGGTACTTTCCGATAGTACTAACAGATAGGGCCACTATTTTACCACATCATGATTGGTAGCAGAGCCAGTAGCTGGCTCTGATTGGTCGAACTTTGTTCTGCCATCTGGTAGTCAAGCTTAGAAATACCCTCTAAGTCACTCTAGACAGGTTTCAATATTAAGACATGAGTGTCTCTACTTGTTTCGATTTACGTATGTACGCTGCCTAAAGGTCAACATTTGATTTTAAGGCAACCACAAAAGCTTCAATTAATATAAGGTAAGTCAATAGTGCATCATTGGTTTATATCTTATCATTTAAAATACAACAAATATTTAGATACAAACGTGTTATGACCTTTTGAGCTTAATAACGTAATAGTATATTACATACCGAGGTGGAAAGTGTTTCATTCCTGTCGAGAGATTAAGTAGTTAACCGAGACGCGTAGCGTCGAGGTCAACTTTATCTCGAGACAGGAATGAAACTTTTCACTGTAGTATGTATACTATTTTATTAGCAACCACTTTATTCTAAACAATAATTGATGCAATGGAGAAAGCGATAAATACCAAACTTGAAGAACACGAGGACAAGCTAACCAAACTGGAGGGCTGTCTGAAGAAGCTGGAAGAGGAATTGGCTACCGTGAAGGCAGAAAATAGAAAACTACACCTAAAAAATGAGGCGGCAGAGCAATATTCCAGAAGGAATAATTTACGGTTATTTGGGGTGCAAGAAATTCCTAACGAAAACTCGGATCAAACAGTTTTAAAAATTATTCAAGATAAAATGAAGATTACCCTAAAACCTGAAGATATTGATCGGTCTCATCGGGTTGGAGTAAAAAGTTCTAATTATCCGAGGGCTATAATCATTAAGTTTGTATCGTACAGGTGCAGAGAAAAAGTATTTAAAGCCAAATCGCTTCTGAAAAATTCAGGTATCGTGATAAGGGAAGACCTAACCAAGGATAGGCTGATGCTAATAAATTCGGCAGCAGAAAAATTTTCCAGGAAAAACGTTTGGTCTGCAGATGGAAAAGTATTTATAAAGCAAGACAACAAAATAAATATCGTGAATAACACCTTCGACTTGCAAAAATTAATATCTGTAAAGTGAAGTGCTGTGAAATTGTGTACATAAACTTTATCTTTGCACATGGTCAGCGGACCACTGCAGTTTATTTAAAATTTTATCAATTTGCAAATAATTTTGTTTTAGAATTAGATTACATTTGTTTATTTACATTTATATTGTAATTGTTTTTGGTTTTTTGTTTGTTTGTTAAAACACATACACAAATTTTATTCTTTATTTTTTATTTTTTTTTAGGTGAGTGGAGAACCATTTAATGAAGGTTGCGCATGTAAACAGTCAATCATTATTACCAAAACTAAATGAAGTCAAGGAATATATAATTACATCGAATTTGGATATTCTTGCTATAAGCGAAACTTGGTTATCTCCTGATATAGGTAATGAGCTTCTTTTCATAGATAACTTTCAACTTGTTAGAAAGGATCGAGTTGGGCGTGGTGGCGGTGTGTGTATTTATGTTCGCAACCACCTTAAATTTAAGTTAATTCAAACCAGTGACGCGATTGAGCAAATCTGGATAGAACTTTTAAATGTAAAATTTGTAATTGGTATTGCCTATAAACCTCCTCTTCTTAATTATAAGTTATTCTCTGATGAACTTGAACTATCTCTTGCCCTTAGTACTGTAATTGCAGACAAAGTTATTTGCCTTGGTGACATGAACATTAATCTATTATCACTAAATAATCCTAACACTGTTTATTTTAATTCCATGCTAGAAGCATTAGATTTCTCACAAATAATTAATGAACCGACAAGATATCACAACAATAATGGTTCCATACTGGATTTGATTCTAGTATCGAATACAGAAATGGTAACGGCTTCTGGAATTGGCGATGCACACATTGCTGATCATGAATCGGTATATTGTGAATTGGCAGTTTCTAACCTTAAAACTAGTCCAGTCTTTAAAACTTTCAGAGATTTTAAACATTTTAATTTAGATATTTTTCACGAAGATTTGAGGCAAATACCCCTTTATATTATCTATGATATGGCAGACGTAGATGATAAGATTAAATTCCTAAGTGATAACATACTCTCCCTTCTAAATGTGCATGCCCCGGTTAAAACAGTTAGAATAACCAGGAATAGAGCCCCGTGGATTACTGAGAACATCAAATTACTTATGTCACTTAGGAACAAAGCTAAACAAAAATTTAAGAGAACTAAAAACCCAGCTCACTGGGAGTATTATAAATTGTTGCGTAACTACATTACTACTGCCATTAAGAATGAAAAGAAAGCTTATTTCGAATTTACGCTAAGAAACAATAGTCCGAAAGCTATGTGGAGCGAGCTTAAATCCCTAGATATCGTGAAGACCAGGAGTTGTGTTATTCCAGATGATCTCCTCAATCCCGATGCAATCAATGATTACTATATAAATGCCGTTCCTATTGTGAACAATGATAAAGTTGCGGAGCTGTGTCAATCATATTTAACAAATCAGCTTGTTGATAACATCACTAAGTTTAAATTTTCATTTGTTACTGATTCAACCATTTTATCAATTATCAATAAATTAAAAAGTAATAGTTCTGGTGCTGACGGAATCAGTTTACAAATTCTTAGATATTGTTCTCCAATTATAATACAATATATCACACACATAGTCAACTCATGTTTAGCTACTTGTAAATTTCCAAGTGAATGGAAAAAAGCCATAGTCATTCCTGTGCCTAAAGTACCTAAACCTACTGACTATAAAGACTTAAGACCAATTAGCTTAGTTCCAACTTTATCTAAAGTATTAGAAAAGGTTATTGATGCACAGCTGAGGGGTCATCTGGAGCAATACAATATTTTACCTAGCAATCAGTCTGGCTTTCGTCCTAATCATAGCTCTACTACCGCGCTGGCTCATGTACTAGACGATATTATAACTGCACATGATCAAGGTAAAGCTTCAATACTTGTCTTACTAGATTTTAGCAAAGCCTTCGACACCATTAACCATGAGCTTCTGTGTGCTATCTTAAATTATATAGGTCTTGCCAATGATTCAGTTGAATTACTACGCAGCTACCTGAGTGACAGGTGTCAATCTGTTAGGTTGTCTTGTGGCTCATCTGGGTCAAAAGAAGTTACTAGAGGAGTACCTCAGGGCTCTATTCTTGGTCCTCTTTTGTACGTGATTTATACCTCTACATTTTTTAAGTATTTTATTCACTGCCAGGCTCATATGTACGCTGATGACACTCAGTTGTATTATTCTTTCCATATAGATAATTTCCAACTTGCACTATCACACATTAATCAAGATCTGATAAACATTTCAAATATATCTAAAGATCATTGCTTAAAAATTAATCCAACTAAATCCACTGTATTACTATTTGGCAATCGTACTATCTTAAAGCTAATCGAAAACCGTGTAAAACTATATCTTGATGGTGTAGTCTTGTCGGTGGTTAGTGAAGCACGAAACCTAGGCCTTATAATTGATAGCACCTTGCGATTCAAATCACATGTAACTAACTGTTTAAAGAAAGCGTACATGAATCTCAAGTTAATTTACCCTCACAGGCACTATTTATCGACAAAAATCAAGTCAAGTCTTTGTGAAGCGTTAGTTCTATCCCAATTTGTTTATTGCAGTCAAATTTATGGTCCTTCTTTGACCAAAGATAAGCAAAGACAGATTCAAAGAGTCCAGAACTCTTGCATGCGATTAATATTCGGAATAAGGAAATTTGACCATGTATCACATTAACTGTCTGAACTCAATTGGTTAAATATGACTAACAGAAGAAAGCTGTTGAGTGCCTGTTTTTATTTTAAGATCATCATGGATAAAAAACCCTCGTACTTATATCGCAAAATCTCGTTCAGAGATGATGTGCATAATATTAATATTCGTTTTAAAGGTACTTTAACTCCACCTTTACATAAAACAGCTTTCTTCGAACGAAGTTATAGCTACCAAATTCCTAAATTCTTTAATTCGTTATCGCCTGAACTGAGGTCATTACCTATATCGAAATTTAAATTTCGGTACAAAAATGTACTTTTAACTCATCAGTTTTTAACGTAATCTATAAAACATTTGTTCTTAAGGCTGCTATTTGTTGGATGGTATATCTACTCATCTATATTTACTTTTACTATTACTATTTTTATTATTATTACTTGAACTCTAGTAATACCTGTTTAGTTCTGATACATTTTTTTTGTAAGTGTACCTACTTTATTTCTCGAAGTTGGTGGGTTGTTCATTATTTTCCCTGGCTTTGGAAGTTAGTGTTATTTTAAACTATTGAAACGTAATAACGTTGACAGTATATATGATTGGCATGGTCTTCTGGGTCTGTAGTGAACTTTACCACCGCATCGAATTTATGTAGATTTCGACTGTTGAATTTTGATTTGTTTTATTACTTTACAATTATGTCAAGGTTTCAGTGGAAGAGCGGTCTTTTAGACCGAACTGCGCCTTGGGGTTTCTGCAACTATTACACTGCAATTACTTCTGTAATTACCAGTTATGTACTTTATTTTAGTTGCAAGAAATAAAGACATTTATTATTATTATTATTATTATTATTATTATGATACGACAGGTTGTGACGCGCATGAATGGATCAACGAGATTCCCAGTGTCCCTACCTACTCAGCGGCCGGGAATGAATCGCGCATGAATGGATGAACGATATTCCCATTGTCCCTACCTACTTAGCGGTCGGGAAAGAATTCATTTCTAACCGGCAATCGGTTTTCCGACCGGTTGGAAAATTACAAGTTGGGAATAGCTCATTTTCCAACTTTTTAAAAGTCAGTAATGATCTTATTTTTTAATATGGTTGCAAATAAAATTATTTTCAACTCTATAAGATGGTCAGTTTTTGCCAGCAAGCACACAAGTTCGTTTTTATATGTTTAGAGATTGTTATATGCTATTTTTCGACACCTTGATTCGAAAGTGAGATTTGCTGAGCGAAAATAGACCTTTCGCTCGCTAGTTGGTTTCCAATAGCAATGGAAGGCAATATGATTAATGAGCAACCAACCAGCATCCTGCTTTTTCTATTCATATATTTTTAAATGCAGCTGAATACAACAAATAGTCTTACATAAAATGTAAGTTTAAAAAAAAAACATGTCTGGAGTAAAATATCATTCCCTCTCTTGGAGAATTACTAAACTATATCCGCGGGAAGATCCCAATTTATTCTTTCAAACTTCAAGACTATAATATCCTGAAGCCCCATCATGTTGAAACCATAATTGTCAAATTGTACAGGGTTTTCATTAATTTCCATTTCCCACGTGACCATGTATTCACCCTAAATGTTAGGCAACTAAACTTACACGATTGGCAGTAACACAAAATTATCAGTGGCGTAGACACGACACTTCCCCTTACAAATGCAGTTTTTTTCTTGGAACCGTTGAACAATCACCTGTTGTGGTTTCTAAAGGTATCGTAAACAATGTTTGCTGCCGGAAAAGCCTCCATAAATTGCTGCTTTTTCGATGTCGACTCAACAAATACAATCCAATAACTTCTAAACAGCAAAACGAAACGTATGAAGTTTTGAGGTTAGATGTGACGAACGTCTCTGTCGCGGTTTAGGGATATTACCAATACCCCCAACCTTCGAAAAACAAACCCCTGTATTGACGGCACGTTTTCGAGAAATTTTTGCAAAAATTGACAGTAGTTCTGCCCATTAATATTCCCTTAAAAAAGTAAGATCCAATCAAATGATCTCCCACTCCTCCTGTCCATACTGTAATGATCGTCCACAAATTATGTAAAAAAAATTAATAAGAAAAATAAATAGGGACGTATCACACAATTTATAAATTAAATGGGTTTAATAATAGAATTCTGTGTCAATTTCAGGGCTAATGAAAATGATGTAATAATTATTACTGTAACACCTAGCGCGCGCAGGCAGCACGGATCTACACCGCTCAAGTGTTCCCGCCAAAGCTTTTATTAACACGTGAAAAAATAATATTTCTTCAAGGCTAGCAGTGAAAAAACGGTTTTGGAACACCATTTCCTTAGTTACAACACATATAAAACGTTACATACAGTTACGGACACCTCAAAGTGCACGGTTTTTTGTTACTATGGTTATTTTTGCGATTTTTCGGCTTATTAAATGGGGGTTTCTCCAGTGGCGTTGCTTGTGGTTATAAGAATGGGTATTACTTTTTACTTCCTTTTACTACTATAAAGGAAGTATTGGATTCACCCCAAAAATTCGAAATTGAGTTTTCAACAGATCTTCACGTTTTCGAGTCCCCTGATCCCAAAAAACATATTTTTTTTCATTGGTCTGTCTGTCTGTCTGTGTGTCTGTCTGTGTGTCTGTCTGTGTGTCTGTGAACACAATATCTCAAAAACGAAAAGAGGTATGGCATTGAAACTTCATATATAAGTTTTGTGTACTATGTAGATGAGACAGCAAGCTTTTGAAGAAAATCGCATAACCGGAAGTAGGTGTTTACTCTTGTGATTTTTCAGTTTTTTTCGATTTTTTCAAAAACGGCTCTAACGATTTTTTTTAAACTTCACATTTTTCTTACATTTTTAATGTGTATTGATGTGAGATAGGTGATTTTCCAGTTGAATACTTCTAAAGTGGGTTTCTTTTGTTTTTTTTTCTATTTTTTTTATTAACTCCTATTTTAAATAAAACACCCGGTATATTATTACATTTTTGAATTCACCTTAAAATTCTAGAGAAAATTTGTCTCTTCAACTAACACTCGATTTTGTACCGTTTTTGTAGAATTTGTAATTTTTTAAAATTTTTAACAAATGGTTAAAAATTAAAAATGAAATTTTTGACTAATTATAAGATCACTGTAAAAGGAAGTTGTGTGAGTGTATCACATCAGATTTTTTAACGTTTGTATTTTAGCAAAGTTTTGCAAGTAAACAAACTATATAATAATATGTATTTAATAATTATGTATCAGTATTCAATTGCTACCACGCTTTGCAGTTTGTTTCGCATAGAACTGACCAATGTTTCCATATTGTATCCTTCTCTCAGTTCCTTCCACGCATTTCTTATTCTTTCCCATAATTCATCGGTTTTGTTTGGTGCAAAATCCTTGGTATAAATTTTTGTAGTTAAATAGCCCCACACATTTTCAACTGTAATAAATTGATATTAGTCTTATCAATCCATCAATGAACAACTCCTGCTGTATGCGCAGGACAGTTATCCTGTGAATATAATGTTATCAATTACGTTAACATAAACAAAAACAATTAGGTAATATCTTGCCTGTAGAAAAGTAAATTGATTAGGAAAGACCTCTCTTACAGATGGCAGCATCACATTTTGCAAAATGTTGCGATAATTTTCAGCATTCAGTCGACCATTAATTCTATAGCATGCCCCAGATCCGTGAGCATTGATCCATCCCCATACATTTACAAAGAATCTCGTCCACTACTCCTTAAGGGTTGAACATAATATTGCTCCTCAAATCTTGAATTTTGTGGTCTACACACCCTTAATCGTCAATTGGTAAATGATTGAAATACCTTTTCACCTGAGAAAACAGTCGTGTTCCAAAAGTCGTCGATCTCATTCAAATAGTCGGTTGCAAATTGTACTCTTCATTCTTTGTTCTCTGGTGTTAAAAAAACTTTTCTTGCAGAAGTCTCTGCTGCCAACGATTTTTAATTTTGAAAGTGTAGCTTCTTCTCACATGCAAATCTGTTGCGACTCGACTCAGCGACCAGTTCTCTTCCAGTTTTGTAATAGCTCATATTTTCTCTGCTTCTGACAAATGTCTGGGAATTTTCCGAGTTTTCAGTTCTATGACAGTTGATGACAAACGTAAACGTCACAACTCGACGTCTATGATTAGAATATCGTATTACAAGCTAAAAATATGCCGTGCACTTTGAGTTGGCCGCAACGGTACATAATAATATTACTCTACTTATTTGCTATATACGTATGATTTTGTTGTAGAGAATCTTTTATTCTTTTTTTGACGGCTGTAGAAAAAACGTTGTTTGTATTGCGCGTTTGAATGACTTTTCTGCCTCGACCTAACGGTCTCGGCGAAAATTGACATTCTCACGCGCCATAAAAAAACACTCATTTCGCGCACTTAATACAAAAATTACTATTTTGTACTCATGACTTCAAAATTCATATTTCCCGGTCATTCCCGATGCGCCAAAACTTACTTTTCCCGCACTGCGGTGTTTTTTACTTTCCAACAAAACTAGGGGAAATTTGTTTTTTGTAAATTTTTATAATAAACGGGCGCTATTGCTCGGTCTATTCTATTCAATTTACCACCAGGTTTTTGGCCTATTACGTTGGTCCATCTCCAAGGGGGCCCTCGGGGATTCGCCCCTCTTCAAGGAGGCCCTCGGGGCTCCGCCCATCTCCAAGGGGACCCTTGGGCCTCCGCCCCTCTCCAGGGGGCCCTCGGGCTCTGCCCATCTCCAAGGGGGCCCTCGGTGCTCCGCTCTCCAAGGGAGCCCACGGGGCTCCGCCCATCTCCAAGGGGGCCCTCGAGCCTCCGCCCCTATCCAGGGAGCCCTCGGGCTCCGCCCATCTCCAAGGGGGCCCTAGGGGCTCCTCCCATCTCCAAGGGGGCCCTCGGGTTTCGCCTATCTCCAAGGGGGCCTTCGGGGCTCCGCCCCCTCTTCAAGGGGGCTCTCGGAGCTCCGCCCCTCCCCAGGGGGCCCTAGAGGCTTCGAGTCTCTCCAAGGGGGCCCTCGAGGCAACGCCCATATCCAAGGAGGCTCTCAGGGCTCCGCCCCTCTCCAAGGAGGCCTTCGGGACACACGTGTGGATCTTTCTCCTTTATTATACTACAGAGGATTGTCCCTCGTTGGTTTAATTGCGCCTGCAAACACCAGAGGCGCTGTAAACGTCGACAGAAGCTAACAGGTGCGTAGATAAAAGTTTAGTGATTTGTGCTGTCAACTCAGTAAATTAGTAAAACACAAAATATTTTTTTTATTTTTTAAAATATTTTCAGTTATTCGTTATAAAAAAGATTGTACCTAACTCCTTCGGGAAGAATTTTCCCGAATTCGCACTACATGCAGCACTCCCTTCGGTCGTGCTGCAAACAAAGTGCTCATTCGGGAAAATTACCTTCCCGAACTTGTTAGGTAAATAACTATTGTGTAAGACAAATTCACTAGTATGGCAATTGCTTAAGTTCGTTTCTGACAACTCTAACCTCAAATTGACTGTAAACCCAAAGATGATCTGCATGTATAAAAATTTGCGTAATCTGACTTCAAACACCAAAAATGGCAAAATTAACATCAGGTAAATACAATGTAATTGATGTGACGTAATTTCGGGCTAACCTGGTTTTGTTTCAGTGACGCAAACCGACGCTGTGATCTGCTTTTGTTCCATTTCCGGCAAAAACGATTAAAAACCTCTGGGAACTGGGGCCTGGTGCTACACCACGTAGACGAAGCCCTAATTTTACGGACCTGCTGCAATGGTTTCCCTTTGAATTTTACCTTTGGAAGTGATGCTCCGATGCTGACTCGCACAATGAAGAGATGCCACGGTTCTTATCAACTTGGTGACGGCCTCTTAGTTCTCCTTCTTCTTGTAGGGCTCACTAAAGGGCTCCTCCACACGTAATAAAAAGGTTCTAGCTGGCCGATGTCTCAAACTGCCCGAAATCTTGTCAGAATTTGGTCTCGCTGTATGACACACCTGGTGAAATCTTGATGGGCTGATCCCTGTTCACTAACATGTGATATCACTATGAAAATTACTCTTAAAGATGCTCTGCATGCTGGTGAATATGAACAACACTTTTTGGCTGATAGAAATAACTTTATTAACAATTTTACACAAACACTGTTTGAACTTATGAACTATAGTTCTGATATACGGTTTTTGCTTAAATACTAAACTGTCTTTTCTTGGGAATTGTCACTTTTACACTTTAAATCTCTGCTTTTTAATCACTTCAGTTTCAAATGCACTGTTTTCACATGTTTATTTTAGCACTACACGATGTTTGTTTCCTTTGATAGGTAACCTAATTGCTCTTTACAATCTTTACTTCCTCACACTGCTTTGCACTGTTCCTTTACCTTCAGTTGTCTTGCCGTTTGCGGGTAATACAAACTCTTAATCACAACGCACATATAATTTTTGTACTTCACAAACCATCTCTGTATTATATCAAAATTCATATCATTATATTGATTTCACCAAACTCAAATCTGCCAGCTACATAAATTAAGCTGGGTTTGCCATAACTAGCATCAAACATTGACTGAAACGCTGAACGTAACCCTTCTGAATCCTGCCTTATCTAATGCCAACCTTTCTCACTCAAACTATAATTACTGCTACTCATCTCAAGTGCATTTATTAGTGTAAAATTACTGACTTTCTTGCAATAAATAGATATTTAATTCTGTGCTCATCTTGAAATTATTCATTTTTCGTGTTAGTTAGGCAACCAGAATTGCTGTGGGCACTAAACCATTACAATATGTAATGTCTAATAAAATCAAGATTTTCTGTAGCATAATTACTTAGTCTTCAACATTGTCTATCTCTTGGTGTGAGATTATTATAGAGTTTCGGTTTCTGGTGCTACTCCAAATCTTCCTCCATCGCTTTCTATCCAGTGTGAATTGCTCTACGTCTGCCCATTTGATTTCCCTCTGTTCTAACGTTACTCTTGTCCTCGTACTTCTCGGTCTGCCCCTTTTTTTCTTGTCCATATTTTTTGCCTGGATATTCTTTGTACCATTCTGTCTTCTTCCTTTCTAAAGATATCCAGCCATCTCATCTGGTTTTATTGAATATTTATTTCTATAGGGATTATTTGTAACTGTTCCCGGAACGTTTAGTTTATAATCCTATCTCTTTTGTTTTCCCTTGTATTCTTCTTAGAAATTTCATCTCCATGCTATTACTCTGCGTGTTTGTTTATAATTTAAAACCCAGGACAAGTAGGACAGCGTTGGTTTCACTACTTTTCTGATAATTCCGCCTTGTGAGCAACAGCCATTCCTAAAATTCCAGCATGCATAATGATATGCGGCTGGTCTCACTGAGTGACCGCTAGCCACCAACCATTTTGAAATTTCCAAGTTAGAGGTCGCATTTCTTGGTTGCGTGCGGTATCGCACGTACGGTTTTGGCGAAATATGGTGCAATCTTGTGCAATATTTGCCACAGCAATTGGAACATGTGTGTGGAAAAGGGATAGCAAGTGACGCTTACCTTGCATCATCTTTCATTTTACCAGGCCTGAGGCAGTTACTTGTTAGATAGTAAAGTGAACACAAGTTGCTGTTGGTTAGACCAAGTGCTCTAGGGGTAATGACATCATTTCGGAGTAAGTGCAAATTTGGGATCATCAGCCTTCTGTTGGTCGTTTTATAAAAAAAAACGCCTTGGCGCGGATTATACAACGAAAGTTCAAATGTGCCCCGTTACAAGAGGATACCAGAAGTCGTCATCGTAATGCCTATTGCTCTCTCATGTCTCATCGTGGAGGATCTGTAATCCACAGCCCTTCTGGGGGAAATCACTCCCAACTTCGTTGAAGCCCAAAGTCGCTTTAATCAGTCCCTGACAATAGCAAACCAATAGGGGTGCTTTTGCACTCTTTCATCGGCAACTTGTTAGGATAAATTCAAATTTTAACACCTTTTGTGAAATTTAGCTGATCTACGAGATAACTAACGTCTTTTGCTTCTCTATTGTGGTATGGCAGAGTTCTACCAATACGAGCTCTGCTTGTTCATTTCTATTCTGCGCAAGCATCACTTACTGTTTTGACCACTAAACCATAGAAGCTGTTCTATATCACTTTGGGGATTAATTACTTATCGCATGATGTCAGTTCTTTGACTCCAAGTTAGAGGTCGCATTTCTTGGTTGCGTGTGGTATCGCACGTACGGTTTTGGCGAAATATGGTGAAATCTTGTGCAATATTTGCCACAGCAATTGGAACATGTGTGTGGAAAAGGGATACCAAGTGACGCTTACCTTGCATCATCTTTCATTTTACCAGGCCTGAGGCAGTTACTTAATAGTAAAGTGAACACAAGTTGCTGTTGGTTAGGTCAAGTGCTCTTGGCTGTGCAATAGGGGTAGTAACATCGTTTTGGAGTAAGTGGACATTTGGGATCATCAGCGTTCTGTTGGTCGTCATTGGCGCGGATTATACAATGAAAGTTCAAATGTGCCCCTTAGAAGAGGATACCTGAAGTAGTCATCGTAATGCCTGTTTCTCTCTCATGTCTCATCGTTGAGGATCTGTAATTCGCAGCCCTTCTGGGGGAAATCACTCCCAACTTCGTTGAAATAGCCAACCAATAGGGGTGCTTTTGCTGTGCGACGAACCGACTCGTGCTTCCATGATCCAGTAATGGCAACGCCAGAACCCTAATTAAGGTACTGTGACGTAGTTTACTAATGGTTTACAGTGTTGCGCCCAAATATACAAACAGTGACGCCTTTCGAAAGGACATTATACGATTACATAGCCTGTTCCTAATTTTAGTTCTGTTTGAGTAACTTACATTCAAATATTTTACAGTTATTAACTGTTATCTTGTAGCAGCTTATGAATCCCCCTATGTATTAGATATATGTATATGAATAACCTTTGTTCTTGCTGTTCAGTTTATCTTCATACATACGTATATTCAAATGCAATATAATTATATTAACTTTTCTATGGTGTTTGCATGCGACGTCCCATTGTATTTTTTTAATGATTTGTTTGTGCAAGGAGTGCTGGCGGCTTGCAAGAAATTAATAACAAGGAAGGTTTGTGAATGTTTGAGCTTGGACGCCGCACACAGCTGTCACCAAACCGGACTACTGTTCCTCATTTCAAACTTTTGAACAGTTTTTAAAACATTTCTAAAAGTCTGTGGCACCCTCACCCCCTTTGTCTTTTTTCCCATAATTAATAATTAGTGCAGCAGCATACCACCCTAATTCACGTTTTACTAAATCAAACCCTCCCTCCTGACGAGTACAGCTGGCGAACTTACTGTAACAGGGACTGTTGTAATGTAATTAGGGTGAATTTTGCTTGCATACCATCAAGTTGCTTTTTGAATTTGCTAATTAAATAAGTCGCTACGTGCAGGCTGGTTTTAGTGTCGTTAATACCGATTTAGCTTGTAACAAACTGGATTTCTGCATTCATGTTTTTCATATTGAACGTTGCCTGTTCTCCTAAACCTTTCCGGAGTCTATCAAAACTTACAATTTCTGGTTGATTCCATTCAGAATATCGCTAAGGATAAACGCCTGATACCATTAGTCTTTTTTTAAAGATTTTCCAAGGGCATATAAATGTTATAAAAACAAAAGAAAAACAAGAGTATACAAATTAAACAAAAATTAGCATTCATACCATACGATAAGTTTCAAAATGTAGAACTACCACTGCCATGTAAGATCAATATATTTTTTTTTATAGAAAAATGTAAGAAATCATACCTCTTGGATAAGGGCATTGTGTTTGAGCACCTTCCTAGATTTCATAATCCTAACTATAGCGGCTTGTAAGTAAAGTTTTCGGTCCTCTTCGACTGAATTCATAGTATGTTCGACTTCTTGTGGGGTCTCCTTCTGCACGGCAGCCGTGATCCGGAACCTCGTGCGCTTATTAGAGTAGTCTTTGTTGAGACGCATGGTGGTGTCAGAGTTCAACTCCTAAAACACCCAACTAAGCAATCGGAAACCACCAAGCACTGACGTCACCTCTGTGTCGATAAGGAGAAGCTTGCATTCGACTAGACTGCTGGCGTGCCTTTGGAACTGCTCTGCGCTGAGCTGCAGCGTGTCTCTGATCTCCCCGCAAGTGAGAGAATCGACCGTTTCGAACATAAGCAGGATGGCCATTTGGAAGGTCTGCATGGTCACCAGGTAGTGCTTCTTTAGGTACGCCAGGCGCAGCTCCGCCTGGCAGAGATGGTGCAGCCATGTGAGTTTGCGCCCGCTGAACTTGCCGTGATAAAATATTTCGAACTGGAAGTTTAATGCATTAGTTGCACAACATGCTGGCTCGGTATTGATCTCACCTTTTGGACACTTTTCTCCAACTGCTGCGGAAGAGCGAAAGAAGTGACGACAGACTGGCCGAGCGGCCAGGCCCCTGCTTGCAAGACGTGGATGTTGAAGGTTATACCTAACTCTGTGCTTTCGTGTTTAAGGAACTCGGTGAAACTAGCATTCAATTCGCCACTAAGGGACATATCGGTGAACATGCGGTGGAGTTTGTTTGTGAACTCGTAGCCACATGCTTGCTTTAACCTAAAATAATTCATATTAACATGGTTCAACTATTTCTTTACTCTTTATGAATATAATAAAAAATGTTGTGGCCTTTTGTATAAATATTACTTTTTCCACTACTAGCATTAAACGATATCATTATTTACTTTGCTTCCGAGCCAAGAAGATTAATTTCTTTCCTAGTGGTTAATAATATTTCATTATTAACTACTGGTTAATAATGAAATTCCTAGTGGTTAATAATATTTCATTATCAACTACTGGTTAATAATGAAGACACATTATTAACTACTAGTTAATAATGATTTTATTTGTTAGGTGCTAGTAGTGGAAAAAATAATATAGAAACCACGGTAACTTGATGCTTCGCATCTCAGGAAATAATTCTGCTCGGCTGAGAAAAATATCTTCTCTACCTTGGTCTATAATATACTATTACAGTACTTATATTACAACGTAGTTTTAAACTTTATCAGTGTTATTAACATCAATTAAATAACTTGCTTGTTTACAGTTCATACCCTTAACCCTTTCAGCACTCGCAGTAAATTTTATGTACAGTACCTACGTTTACGAGCGGTAAAATTTTAAAATAGAGGCAAATGTCGGAAGAACTGGAAACTACATATGAGTACATCTAATAAGCCATTTTTAGAAGAGAGGACTAAACACAGGCTTTTGTAAAGCATAAAAAATGGCTGCAAAAGAAGTGAATAAACTCACACAATCTGTATTTGTTCAGCCAACAATCAATAATTACGCCAATGAATATTTTTTGAGCATTTGATTGTTACTTCGTTATGATCCATGCTGGAGTTCGGCTGAGGCAGCCAAAGTGTACGAACACAAGAGCGGAGTGCGATAGTAGTTAATCCCAATTAAACAAATTTAGGTTAACGTGTAAACAATAAACAAATATATGTGAAAAGTGAACAAAAAATATCAAAACGGGTGTTTAGGAATTGGTCAAAGAAAATACAGATCCTGAAAGTGACCAACCACTTTTCAAAGGAGACACAAGGCCAAAGAAGAGAATTGAGAAAACACATTAAACAATCAGAACAAAGGGATATCACGCATGTCAAATACCACAAATTGATAATAAATGCAGCACAATTACAAGATATAGGGGTAGAAGAAGTAGATGAGCAACATAATAATCACGACGTAAGAGAAGACCAAAAAGAAAAAGGGCGAACAGCAAGGATACGATCTTCAACAGATATGGATAAAGAAAGACAAGATATGACAAAATAGGCAAAGTACACAATTGTTAGAGATGGAAGGGAGCGGAAAGATGACTAATTCGACAAAAACAACAAACGAGACGAAAGACGTAAAAATAAAATTAAAATTATAAACACGGACTGTTACAACTGTAGCGAAGCCTACAAACCAGTGGGTGTTGGAAGTCAATTGTGTGTGTTGCATTTAAGAAACTTTCCTAAATAACAAGAAATGATTTGTGTACGTCGCGCTTGCAGCAAGGGATGTAAATTGCTTCTGCCATTTTGGCCAAATTGTCAAGCCCTTCATAAACATTTTCCAACGAACTGCAGCATCTCCTAAAAAACTACTCCGTATCGCCACAGCATGGAAGCATAAAACTAATAGGGTCACAAAAGACACAATAGGCAAAGTACACAATTGTTAGAGATGACTAATTCGACAAAAACAACAAACGAGACAGAAGACGTAGAAATAAAATTAGAAACATGGAATGTTACAACTGTAGCGTAGCCTACAAACCAGTGGGTGTTCGAAGTCAATTGTGTGTGTTGCATTTAAGAAAATTTCCTAAATAACAAGAAATGATTTGTGTACGTCGCACTTGCAGCAAGGGATGCAAATTGCTTCCGCCATTTTGCCCAAATTGTCAAGCCCTTCATAAACATTTTCCAACAAAATGCAGCATCACCAAAAAAACTACTCCGTATCGCCACAGCATGGAAGCATAAAACTAATAGGGTCACAAAAGACACAATAGGCAAAGTACACAATTGTTAGAGATGGAAGGGGGCGGAAAGATGACTAATTCGACAAAAACAACAAACGAGACGGAAGACATAGAAATAAAATTAAAATTAGAAACATGGAATGTTACAACTGTAGCGTAGCCTACAAACCAGTGGGTGTTCGAAGTCAATTGTGTGTGTTGCATTTAAGAAAATTTCCTAAATAACAAGAACTGATTTGTGTACGTCGCGCTTGCAGCAAGGGATGCAAATTGCTTCCGCCATTTTGGCCAAATTGTCAAGCCCTTCATAAACATTTTCCGACGAACTGCAGCATCCTCAAAAAAACTACATACTCCGTATCGCCACAGCATGGAAGCATGAAACTAATAGGGTCACAAAAGACACAATCAAGCTTCCTGCAAAGTCGACAGGGTTCAGCTATGCAGGAGAAAGTGAAAAGATACCAAGTCGACACAGCGAAAGTACCTTTTCCAGCCTCTCTTTTGTCCCAACGCAATCAAAGCAATAAACGCGATCTCCGGGCCTGGTCACCCTACTCGACGGACAAGGGGCCTTTATAAGCCCAAAGTGGTACGAGGCAGCTAAGAATCAATAAAACCTTTCCAATAACAGAGGAGATTCCGGATCCAAATATATCCGAGACGGACCACCTGCGGAGAAAAAGCGAGCAAAGAGACATTTACGCAAGTCACAAGAAGTCGGTAATAAAATATCGTTTTATTCCGAAACACTTGTGCCCAGGGCAGCTGACAATAGGTATTGTCCTCGAAAAATGCCCTGAAATTCCTCATTAGCCGGTGTTCTTTCAAGAACCCCTTCTTCTTGCGTAAGAAGTATTTATGACTAGACAGCCTGGCATCTCAACATTGCATCTCCATATTCTCCATACTTTGAGTCAGATTCCGGCATTCATTTATTTAATTATCCGTATTCATGTACGGATTTGCGTTTCGCTGATTTGATTTTACGCGAGGCACTTATGTGCTACCTTTTCTTTGCCGTTCGCGCGTTTGCGGATGGAATTACCAACGTTAACTGTTTCAACTTTCACACACTACGTAAATAAAGCAGACGTATGCGGTTTATGTCATGAACACCTAAATAACATTATTTATCACAAACTTGTAAACACACTTATCGAGCCTATTCCTTTGAATCTCTTACCAAATCGGACCTGAAATAAATTGTTTAAACATTTTTAGGTGATGGATTTTCACACCCACATTCTCACATATGCACTATGAACTCCTGATCACGATTATTTTTAATTTATTTCAATTGTAAATGGCTTAAAACTCAATTAATCGGGAGAGAAAATTAGACTGTCATGAAATAATTTTTATTCAATTGTTTCTCTTTTGGGTAGTTACCAACAATTGCCTATCTAAATTCATAATTGTGGATGTTAACCAAGTACAAATCAGTTACTTATAAACTAAATTTTAACTTATATTATAAAAATGTACAAAATCTTAATTCTAAAATTGTTTGTTCACGTTCGTATTTAAACTAGGTTATAACGCCACTCACTATGTTTTATTTGGATTGTCTGTTCACTTATGTCACTTCACTGATTCATTTTTTTAAACACCAATCGCATTCATTTCCTGTTGTGTGAATTTCTTGTATTTTATAATAATTGTCTGCTTTTCACCATTCTTCAAATATTACCGTTCCATTTTTTTATAGCCTTATTCGAACTAGTATTGTGCTCTCTTTGCACTGTATTGAGAACATTCTGTCCTTCTTACCTTTATTTAAAAAGTTCATAGAACTGTACCTATTCAATTATACTGACATGTAAATTTATTTAACACGCATGCAATAAAACCCTTTGGTGATAGATTTGTTGAATTTTGATTGGCTTTACTTTGCACCAACCTCTTAATTTATGCTAATTGATATTTCTGTGACTCTAACTTACGAATTGAGCACTGCCTTAATGCCATTTATTCTGAAGTAATTCCATTTAATATCGGCAATGCTTTACCAATGTAGTTATGAATTAAAATTTCTGATGCAACTTCTTGCAGTTGCCTGATTTACCCCAGCTCTGTGCTTTATTGACTTGCTTTATTTATCTATGCTGCAAGCAGAGTTGAGTAACGGGCTAAATACCATCTCAATTGTTATGAATTTAAACAGCAAATATTAAACAAGATTATAATTATCTAATTTGTTCTCTGAATGTCATTTTTTGGCAGTGGTCTATTATGATATGTTTTTCGGACTTTTTCCACTGTCTAGAGTGTAAATCACACAACGTTTCGAGAGTTTTGTTCTACTCCTGTCTTCAGGCGTTCCTGGTTAGTCCTGAGAAGGACTAATATTGTATGTTTTTCAACGTAAATTTGTGCCTCCCCCGGGGTTTGAACCCGGGACCGCTGATCGCTGTGATTACTACTCTAATACAGAAATTTAATCGTTCGAGTTAATAAATGTTTAGAATGTAATGGTGGATAATTTGACATTCATTTCATTTTCAAATTTATGTATGAAAATATGTTCAGTATATTAATTATACAGCACATAAACAATAATCACAGTCTACTATTGCAATTCTGCCAGCGTGGCCGAGCGGTTAGGAAGCTCAGGCTGCGGTGCCACAGTACAGGCTTCAATCCCCACATCTGGCAGTTGGCGGGCGGCCCACCCAGTCACTTAAAGACAATTTTAAGTAGAGTATTTTTACAAAAAAATATACAGGATGTTCTATTTAAAAAACCAAAGTTACATAGTAGGCCATAAAAATATTTTATCCCTCATATTTGCACGGTAAATGGTAAAAGTTTTTCCCAGAAGATACGTGCTGGTTAATGATAACCGTACCACCGTTCTTTTCCAAATCAACTCTTGTTAACGCAGAATTTTTTAATGACCGAATAAACGAAAATGTAGCAAAGGCATATAAACAACTGCTAATAAAGCTGCTAAATCATTTCCTGCCGTTTTCATTGAGTTACCCAATATGTAATTTGCGCATTTACCTAATTAAAATTTCAATAATGACCTCAATTTAGACTTTCTATTCCTTATAGTGTGGTATAAATATTAACAATTAGATTTATTAAACATTGTTCTCTAGGTAAATATTCACATAAAGCGATTTATGTGAGTAAGTGGCCATAACACAATGCCGTCGTTGCTCAATAATGCACTTGCAACCATGTAAAGCGATGGAAAATAAATGGCATTTAGATTAATGTCAACAATTTTCTAAAAAAATAAAACTGATTTTCGATAACGTCACAAATATTTGGTTTTAGGTTATTCATAAGACTTTTGAACTATGCAACTAAAGAAAAATATAAACAAATTTTAAATCGCTGATGCCACGTACTCGATTAAAAAAATATCACTTTTCCTACCTATTGATCATAGCTTCCTCGGCATCCATGCTCTGCGTCTGCTGGTGAATTAACCTCTTAGCTAGCATGCGCGAATAGAACTTTTGAAAAACATCCTTATCATCGATATATTTAAAAATTATAATACTTTGCGACAACTTCTCGTCAACCTTAAAAAAAAACAATTAACACGGCACCACGCAGCCGAAGCAAACCCACCTCTGCTTCGGTTATTCCTTTACTAGATTTCTTGAGCAACGTATCACAGTATTTGGCAAGTAGCTCTGGGCTCCTGCAAGGGCCCTTTCCATCGGAAGGCCTGTGGTTTATGACGGAACTGCATGCCTTGTCGAGGGCCCCCATGAAGTTCTGATCGCCTTTGTACACTTCTTGAATTAACTGCCTATATTTCTTGTACACCTCCAACAGGTTTTCCACGAAATGTATATGTACATTATCACCTTGCAGATTGCTTATTGCCTAGAAAGTCGTGCTATCGAAAGAGTGGATGCGAAAGGGACTCACTTACGATTAATCCCTGTGCTTTGATGTGTTCTAATACAGTTTCAACGAGCACGTTAATGGCATTCGCTACACTCTTCAGCAAGTTGTACATATTGGACAAATCCTGCTTGCGTTCCCCTTGTACCATACTCTTGCATTCACTATACAAAAATAACAAGTGTTCCGCAACCATGTGAGTTTCACATCGTTGAGTGATCTATAAATCCAACAATTAGTAGTACATAACTAGCCTAGTTGTAAATTTCATGGAAATTTGGTCTAATAAAATATTCAGAAACAAAACTGAAAATAACTAAAAAAAATCCCAATCAAATGTAGTTTAAAAAATTACCTTAGCCAGAGAGCTTGGATGCAAGAATTTTCTTGCTCTAAATAACTCTTCGTCAATTTTAGCGATCACTTTTTCCATATACAAGCTCACATCTTTGCCTTGCAAAAGACGGGCTGCATCTCTTTTAAAGTGCTCACCACTAGCGTTCAAGAACGGCTCCTCGAAAAGCTCTTGATAAAGCTGCAGCTGCCCCTTTTTTTTATAGGTATGCACCTAAACACACAAAAATTAGCAATGTTCAAAATTCCACGTATTTCCTACCTCTACAAAACTTAAAATAGTTCCACGAACAGCTTCAATTGGTAAACTGGTGGTATGATGCAACCTGTCCTCGTCGATAGCTTCCAAGAGTAACTTGACGAGTCTATGCCCAAGCGGCGCAATCATGCCGGACCGCCATATTTCCAACGCTAACTCCCCTATTTCCATTTGCTCCCCTACAATTAAACAATTTATTATTTTAAAATTCCTTAAAAATGCCATTACCTCCAGACGTATCGGAGCCTCCGTAAATAATTTCCGCATCTGACAATTTTTGAGTCTTAATATGCTGCTGATTTAAGTACAAATACAAGCTGTGTAGATAACCAGCTCCCATGGAGTATTCAGTCCAACGCCTGTAATAGCATTTGACAAGCTGCGACTCGCCAGCTTCTTGAACTTCTGTTAATAGCTTAGCGACATGGTTCGTGAGATACAGCTTCGTCTCGGCGTACAACCGATCGGCCATGGGTTCCGGATGCGCCACGCACAGTGAATAGACGTCTCTGTAACATGTTGGAGTGAGGTTATTTCAGTTATAAGGCAGAAAGTTGGCTTACGAGAATCTGTCGTTCCATACTGGTCTTGGAACGTGGTCCAGTGTGATTACCCCATGGATTGTAGCTTGTAAAAGCTCCCACGTAGCATTGAAATCTACCGTTCGAGGTTTAAGCGACATGTTGTGGATCCGTTGAGTATGATGACCAGCACAATCTAAAAATAATCGCGTAGAAAGGATCGACTAAATTTAAATTTTTGGACGTAGTATGGGCCGATTTTGCATGAAAATACGCAATTTTTGGCAGCCTTGACTCAATTTTCAAATTCTGACACTTGCATAACACCTGAGACCACTAAAATGAAATTCCCACAATCCACTGTATGCTTTAAGTTTCTTAAAGTATGCTTAAAATTACCTTAGTATATATTATTGTTAAAACACTAATTTTTAGTTCTCCCTAGTATCGCAAGCGGAGGATAGGACATATTTCCACTTCTAATGTTGATTCAGAAATTACCAAAATAATATGTCAAATGAGTTTCCATGACATCTAATTTTACCGAAAATCCAATCACCGGCGGAACAATTCTTATAATTTCTAAAATTAAATTGTTAAATATTAGTACCTACAAGATATTCTAAAAAATTAAAAATTATGCGATCTAATAGCACTTAACTACGATTATTTGTGTAATACTTACACAGTGTGTCTAATGGCATACACAACATAGGAGAACACCAATGGTAAATTTTGCTAAGGATAAACGTCTTTGCTAATCTGTAAAACCATTGTGTGGCGTGATATAATTTATGTTCTTTTTATGGGTATTTCGCCACTCTGCATGGCCTATGCACTTAGCAAATATTATAACTACCACCTCGACACAATATAAATAAATGTGGAAAAATTACAACAAAATTAAATAGTTGGTATAACAAGAATTATTGTGCTGTATCTCAGGGATTATTAAAAATTGATGCTTTGTAATAATTATTTGCAAAATAAATGGTTTATTGCCTTTACTATTTTCTTCATTGGCAACCAAATTTAAAATTAATGCTTCGGCATAGCATATGAAAACTCCTCAAAGGGTTGGGTTGTAACATCCAGTATGAAATTTACTGTTGAGTATGATTTTTACACAAATATGACAAATGTCCCACTTTTCTGCACCTGACAGTTTAACCTGTAAATTGACTGCATAAACAGAGATGGTTTGAACGAACAGAATTAGCGTAATGTAAACGCAAACCCCCAACAATTGTTAAATTCGGCTCAAGTAAATATGGTAATCCTGCATTTTAGGTCCCTTAATTTGAACTACCGTTCCTAGAGCCAGTAATATAGAAAGAAGAGAATTAACCCTCTTGTTAAGGTCTGCACCATATAGAGTGTGTACATAAAGTAAGGAATAAATTCATTATCTAAAAAAGGAAAAGCTTTTCGAAAAAATCCTCCAACACGTCAACGTTTGTTTTAAGAATCGCATCTTTTGACGTTCTAGTCGCATTGGTGACATCATTACTGCTCCGGATATTGACGTCATAGACTTTTTTTCAAATGGCATTCTCTATTTTTGATAGTGCCATTTCAAACAACATATTTTTCTGCACACAGCACATCAAAAGTTTTGTCATGTTACATAAGGAAAATTTCGATAAAATTAATGCTATAGTGATTTAAAATTAATTTATTTTATTCAGTTAATTGAACAAACTAATTAATTAAGTGTTGAAACTGAAGTCCTTCCTGAGTCTGTTAGTTTCCAGTATTCAAGCTCTATCTCTACCGGCCATTTTTACTGTCACATTTCACTCCTACCAGTATTATTAGCTCTAGGAACGTTGGTTCAAATTGAGGGCCCTAATCTGCAGGATTACCGTAAATATTAACAATGCAAATTATAATGACGTAGTATGGCTAACCTGTTTTGTTTTCTTTTCCTGACGGCAGCAGGAATGCGGAGATTCAATTGTTTCGGAACCTGGTCGACTTCCTTCTTGAATTCTGTATTTCCAAGGTACACTACCTAGATAAATACCAGCTGGCTGAAACCTCGTTTTGGACCTTGTACGATGTCTGCTCTTGGTGTTGCACAATTCTGAAGGCCTCTCGAATTTACACGCTCACGAGTCGTCAATGTCGAGTTGCATCGGAATGCAAAATGATACCAAGTGTAAGGCGTCAATAGAACCTTAATTCCGACTGAAAGGTTGATACGAGATCTTCACAATAATTCGAGACCAAACGATAATAGAAACTTTTGTATTGTAGCTTGTGGTTTACGTAGCCGGTACATCCCAACAAGCATCATAATTTACCTGCGCGGCAAAGTAAAGCTTCAACAAATTCCGATCCTCAGGAGCAATTCGCACACCACAGGCAAACATTGCTTAATAGCCCCGGGTCAACTTTAAAACTAACTAACTCACCTCACGTCAGCGGGCGTGAGATAACCATAAAACGCTCACTTCACGAGCAACCTCCTTGCTTGAGAATCAGTGCAAAACTAAAGAAAAGATTCTACGCGCCTTGAAATTGGCTTGATGGCTTCAACGGAACCAAAAGTTAAAATTCTTTCTTCTTTCTTGGGAGTGAAACCTCAAATTTTTAAACTATTCTACCAGCTTGTTGAGATCTCTTAACGTATGCACTGTAAATTAAGTGTAATAGATATTATTGAACCTTGTAATTTATGATAGGTTGCCAGCGCAGCTAAAAGTTTGTAAAATATAATGGTTAGCCTTTAGTTTCTGTTAAATTGGACTCCAGTAAAATTGTTATTGTCAGATACTATAGTCTATATAAATAGGCGCAGGTTTCTCTAGGACGAACATATTCTAACCAACAACATAAATAAAGTAACTTACCATCCAGGGTCTCCTTCTCAAAATTAATCTTGGAAACACAAGTATAAGTTCAAGTACCTACCAATGCTCTCATAAGAGCATTAATTCTTTCCGGAAATTTTTTTGAGTGCGTTCCAACAACGTCGTATAAATTAGGACGTTGTTAGAATGCACGAAAAATAATTTCCGGATATGAATTAATGCTCGAATGCAGAATCGGTAAGAAAATCGTAACGACACAAACCCTCACAATTAGTTGGTCTACCTACAAAAATTTTCCAAGAAATTTTGTTGTTGTCTTGATTACGGCTCGTGAACTAATTTTTCTATTGGTCAGTAATGAATGTCGTACAATTTTCATATAAATGCACTGATAATTTTTTTTTCAAAAACGCAATTTCCTGTTTGCAGCGTGTGCTAAATTTGATGCGTAGTAGCAAACCTTTTAAGTCGAAACAGTACCCTCTACAGGGTATTGGATGAAGTATTATACGTTTGTTTTCATGTTATTTGTCGTTATTTTCTGAGGTTAGGTTAGAGTATTTATCTTAGCGCCAACATTAAATACGTGGTTAAACATTGCTAATAAAATGCAGGTTATGTTTATGTTTACATTCTGCGTCATGCGCTGCAGTTTAGTCTGATTACGATACTTCTGCGCATTTTTACACGCATATTTACCAGAAAATTTAGAACAAGTTTTAAATAATTTACATGAAAATTCAGCAGAAAATTTAGCAGCTAATTTTCTGTATCCAACGGTGCTTAATATTTTTATGAAAATTTAGAAAAAAAAATTTGCATAAAATTTAGCGTCTTATCATACAGGCAGATACTAACACAAATTTTAGACAATACCAGTGTTTCAACGCAAAACACAAATATGATGCAATTTAGCAAAACATATGTAAATAGTCATAAGGGTTTCGATGCATCAATAAAAAATCTGGTGTGATACATGCACAGAACTTTCTTTTACAGTGACCTTATAATAATTATTAGTCAAAAATTTGTTTTTAAGCTTCTTCTTCTTCCTCTTATTATAGGCCAGTGGCCTGTTTTTACCACAAAGTGGTTCTGTGAGCCCTCTTTGCCCTTAGGCCGGGTAGGTGGCTAGCCTTGCCCGTCGAAAGTGAGGAAGAGTTCCCTTGTTTAGGGGTTAACGACTACCACAGGTGTTAGCGTGGTAGCCGGGGCGCGTACGATTTTTAAAATCCTACTAGAGTCTGCCGGGATTCGAACCCGGGCCTGCCGCCTGATAGGCGAGCATTTGCTAGTGGGGCCATCCGCTCACCATATTTTTAAGAATTTGTCGAAATTTTTCAAAAATTACAAGTCCTACAGAAACCGTACAAAATAGAGCGTTAGTCTCAATTTCGAATTTTTGGGGTGAATCCAATATGAATTTTAAACAATATTAGGGTTTCAACCCAGAAACATATTAAATACAATCCGAATAAGTAAACCCCATAGGTTCTACCAAATAAACTCAAACTACAGGTATTATGTAAATAACCAAAAGTAATTATATTTAAAGCAAATTCAGGAAACAAATTAACTGTTGTAGCTTCGAATTATTATTATAAGAAAACAACAGCTTCGTTGTATTCAAAACGAAGCCAAATTTCAAAACATTGTCATATAAATTATTACAAAAGATTCAATTAACAAATAGTATACGTCTATGCAAGCACAAAGAGGGTTTCAATAGATGTGGGAGCTCGGAATCAATTCAGCTAAGTATACATATAAAAACTATTTACTAAGATAATCCGCGGACGCAGTCTTAGACGAAGCTTCATTGAAACATGCCGCACTTATAAATATGGTAATTGTTTACACCGTTAAAAAAACAATTTTTTCATAAAATTTCAGAGTGATGGGCATATATCAATGAAATTACGTACCCATTGATTATTCTTGACAAATCGATAATACAGCATAGATGCGGAAAATTCACGAGCAACTGAAATTTGATAAACAACCGACGGCAATCTGCCAGAATGGATCCGTGCTACTAAGTAGTGTGGTTTTCCCCAGTGTAAAATTTGTAGTCCAACAGACGGGAGAAACGTCAACGAACGGTTTATCCAACATTTGAAGTGTTGGGGGGATACTCAGAGAAAGAAAGATCTAAGATTTCGGGCGGTAAACAGGTGTTTCAAATACTATTAATTTTGATTTAATCATATTGGTGCAATAATTCACTAAACCAATAAAATCAAATTTCAACAGATCGCGAGCGAGTTTTTGGGATAAAACCGCTTTCAAAGCTTCGCGAAGTAAAGCCATAAAAATGCACGTTGCAGCATCGTAAGTAATTTTGGCACCCAAAAATTTCCAAAACTGCAAATATAAAAATTATTTCAGCAACCTGAAATACACAACGCAGTTCAAAGTTACCGAATGTGCTACAAAAGAGAATATGAAGTCATGAACATATTGTCGGTATGTAATGTTCCCTTCTCTGTTCACTTGGCTCTCCCTCGTGATTCCTCTTGTCTCAGTCCTTTTCTGATTACGAAGTCTTTCGATGTTTCCCCTTTAACCCTTAGATCGCTTGTGGTTTCTTTAATGTCATTTTCACTAGTCGCCCCAGCTTTGGCGGTGTGTACCAAATTCTTCCATCATTTCCATGAGTTTAGTCCTTTTTTTCGAATCATACGCTTTCTTAAAGTCTATAAACATTACAGCTGCTAGAATTTTGTACCTGTAGCAGGTAATTAGCACCTCGTTTAACAGGAAGATTTGTTTGGTAGTTCCTCTCCTCTTCCTAAACCCTGCTTGGTATTCTCCTTTCTGTGGTTCTGCTATTGCCTACAATCTTATTTTAATTGGCATTGCGACTATCTTGTAGCAAGGATATCCCTCTATAGTTGCTGCACTGGGCCTCATCTCCATTTTTTAGAATAAGTATTATTGTAGCAATTTCCCAACTTTTACTGGCATTTTTCTTCTCCCCATATTCCTCGGATTAATTCGTGTACTTTTGAGTTTCAGAACTTCTTCGGCATATTTTATATTCTCTGCTGCTTTTCTATTTGGTCCTGGACCTGTTAAGTTTTTGAGTTTCCTTATCTCTTCCAATTCTTCAATTGATGGCCCGGCACGTTGGTTTTCTTTCTCTTATTACTTGTTCTTCCTCTTCGTCTTCTATGTCCTCATTTAGCATTTCATAGAAATACTCTTCCCATCTTTCTCCCATTTCCTCTTTCTTGCCTGCCAGATTCCTCTATTTGTCTTTGACGTGTTTTGCCTGTTTTCCTCTTTGTTATCCTTTCTTAATTTCTTTGCAGAAACTTCGTAGTTTTTTCCTTGTGTAATACTTTTCTGCTTCCTTTAACTTTCTTTCGTTTACAGCTCTCTTCTTGCTTTATTTATCCTTTTCACTTTCTCGCTTTCTTCTTTATTTGCTTTCTTGTCTTCCTCTCGCTGTGTTTGTAGGGCTTCCATCTTTAGCTTATTTTTTTTCTCCGTCTCTCTCCGACATTCTTCGTCACACTATCATCCTTTCCCTCAGTACTTTTTGAGTGGTACTGCTTTCCCTGTTGCTCTCTTCCATTCTTCGTCTATACTTTGTCATTCTTCCTGTTCTCCCTTTCTCTCTCGATTATGTTCTGCAATATCAAATCATACCTCTTTATAACTCAATCCGGGGACTTACTGTATGCATTATTGGCCACCCTTTAAATTCTTCGAGAAAACGTAGTTTCCACGTAGCTTCCCTATTGCTTATGTCTTGTGCCATCTGATTTACCTCTGTTTGCCTTCCCAATCACACAAATGTATTTCTTAACAATTTGCTTCCAAGTATTTATTATTCTTTACCTTGATGGATCGCATTGTAGGGCTACAAGCACAACTGCGCTATGTGTTCTAGAAGTAAGACCTATCCATCTCCATCTGCGGCATTTCATGTCTGTGAATAATTGTTGTTCTGGCGCAGTCCAGAGATCCCTATTGTACATTGTTGCCGACCAGAAGATTCCGTACATTGCGATATCTACATATGTGTACTAAAATTTAAAAAAACTATTTATATTTGTAATCTAAATTAACAAATCTCTATTTTTGCCTCTCTTTATGGACCTTCATCACTATAACACAGTTACGATAAGAAAATATTCATTCTCTTAGGAACTGAGAATGTGCTAAAACATTCTTGAACATTAATAAAGCTATAGAAAATAAAAGGTTCATACAGGGTGTCTCAGAGAATTTTGCACTTTTATCTTTGATATAGCTTTTGAACCTGCTGAGATATAATTGGTTGACTTTCTGCATTTAGTACAGTAAGCCATCGAAAAGTTTTGTAACAATGTAAATATGTCACAATGGGGTTTTTGACGTTCAACAATGTGCGTTTTGTGTTCTCAGTTTTTATCAACAGACTAATACTTACATCGCAGTTCGATGTCTGTTCAAACTAATGTTTGATCATGGGACAAGACAATTTAGTGGAATTAAGTAAAATAGTGCGGAGGCGGAAATAGACTATAAAGACTAGATCACATGTGTCGATTACAATATTTGCTTACAACACTCAGCTAGCGTCGGCTTACTGGGTCAAGTTACGTTACGATAAGGAAGTTTTTTTTTACTATCACTGGGTCAGATTTACACACTGTTAACCAGCAAAGTATTATTATGCAAACGTCATGTTTTTGTGCCTATACAAATACTGGGCTTTTAGTTAAAAAAATAGCAGCATGGCACACATGCAATTGTATATAAAGACTGTATTTGTTTAATAATTTTTAATAGACTTCTAAACTCTAAGGAGTATTCACTTGTGACCCGACACAGGCTACAATTATCGAAGAGGTAGTTAGGCCTAGCTACTCCAGTCACATTTTAATCAAAATTCTTTATATCCTTTATCAAGTGTAAACCCCCTTCAGTAAACAACCTAGTTATTTAACATTATGCAATTTATGTTCCGAGGTGCGAACTGAACAAGTGCAAGAAATAATTTCCAGAACTGCGCAATTCGAAGGCTTGCATAAATTCAAGTAGCATCGCGGACAACGTCGATTGTCGTTACTGATCTAAGTAGAATGATCGGAAGACACATCAAAGTCTATTACATAGCCCAAAGGTCACTGTTTGGGCAGCAATATTTATTCTGGAGAGGCATAATAGCCCATACTTTTTTGAAAATCACAACGGGTCACTGTAAATACTGACAGGTACAGTTGCGGACACCTCAAAGTGCACGGTTTTTTGTTACTATGGTTATTTTTGCGATTTTTCGGCTTATTAAATGAGGGTTTCTCCAGTGGCGTTGCTTGTGATTGTAAGAATAGGTATTACTTTTTTAATGTTTGTATTTTAGCAAAGTTTCACAAGCAAACAAACTATACGTATAATATGTATTTAATAAATATGTATCAGTATTCGATTGGTATTACGCTTTGCAGTTTGTTTCGCATACATTTGACCAATGTTTCCATATTGTATCCTTCTCTCAGTTTTCCAAGCGTTTCTTATTCTTTCCCATAATTCATCGACGTTGTTTGGTGCAAAATCCCTGGTATAAATTTTTGTAGTTCAATACCCGCAAACCTTTTCGATGGGGTTCAAGTCCGGACTTCTTGCAGGTCATTGTAATAAATTGATATTATTCTCACCAAACCATCAATGAACAACCCCTGCTACATGCACAGGACAGTTATCCTGTAAAAATAATGTTATCAATTACGTTAACATAAACAAAATTAATTAATTAGGTAATATCTTGCTGTTAAAAAGTAAATTGATTAGGAAAGACCTCTCTTACAGATGGCAGCATCAATGTTGCAATAATTTTCAACGTTCAGTCGACCATTAATTCTATAGCATGCCCCAGAGAATCGTCCACTACTCCTTAAGGGTTGAACAAAATATTGCTCCTCAAATTTTGAATTTTGTGGTCTATACACTCTTAATCGTCAATTGGTAAATGATTGAAATACCTTTTCATCTGAGAAAACAGCCGTGTTCCAAAACTCGTCGATTTCATTCAAATAGTCAGTTGCAAACTGTATTCTTCGTTCTTTGTACTCTGGTGTTAAAAAAACTTTTCTTGCAGAAGTCTCTGCTGCCAACGATTTTTAATTTTGAAAATGCAGCTCTTGCCCACATGTAAATCTGCTGCGACTCGACTCAGCGACCAGTTCTCTTCCAGTTTTGTAATAGCTCGCATTTTCTCTGCTTCTGACAAATGTCTCGGAATTTTCCGAGTTTTCAGTTCTATGACAGTTGATGCCAAACGTAAACGTCAAAACTCGACGTTTATGATTAGAATATCGTATTACAAGCTAAAAATCTGCCGTGCACTTTGAGTTGGCCGCAACGGTACGTCGCAATGTTTTGTAAGTTTTTTGGCCTTGCTGTCCAAGAACTTGATGGTTTTGATGATTGATGGTGGTTCCAGCTTTACATCGAATACCGCATTAGAAGCAGCAAGAGAATATTTTTCTGAAAAATTTATATCAAGAAGCGGCGGCATCAATTGACTTCCCAGAAGTCAGGACTTAACCCCAGCCAATTTTTTGTAAGGCTATCTCAAAAGTAGTGTTTACGACAACGCCCCAGTAAATTTTCACCAACTCAACAAACGTATTCACTAGGAAATTAAAACCATTACACCGGACGTGTGCATCCGCGTCATAGAAAATGTAAGGCATCTTAGAGTCCCTAGGCATCTATTGCAAGAGCGCCGCCGACAAGGGCAACAACTAGATGACTTCATTTTCACACATGAATTTCCAAAATATGTACTTAACAAGCCTACGTCTAAGCTCAGCGGTAGGGTTACTTCAATGGCGTCGGTTTCGGAAGAGGAGGGTGGGCGTTACCCTCAGCTAGACACTGGATTTGATTGGAACAAAGTTTATTATATTTACACTAACTAACATACAAATAAGCTTATAACTAGGTAACATATATGTACAGAAAAAGAAAAGAAAATGGCGGATGGGCATCCGCATTTGGAAGCTGGTGTGGTCCTTCGGAGGCGGTGCCGGCGGCTTCCTCCTGCGGTTGCAGCGGCGGCGGTGGCGACTGGCGACGGGGCGGCGGGCTGAGAGCAGCGGCGGCGGCAACGTCGGCGGCAGTGCTGATCTCCTTGGCGGAGGCGGCGGTTGGCGGCTTCCTTCGGCGGTTGCAGCGGCGGCGGTGGCGACTGGCGACGGGGCGGCGAGCTGTGAGCAGCGGCGGCGGCAACGTCGGCGGCAGTGCTGATCTTCTTTGGCGGAGGCGGCGGCTGGCGGCTTCCTTCGGCGGTTGCAGCGGCGACTGGCGACGGGGCGGCGGGCTGTGAGCAGCGGCGGCGGCAACGTCGGCGGCAGTGCTGATCTCCTTTGGCGGAGGCGGCGGCTGGCGGCTTCCTTCTGCGGTTGCAGCGGCGGCGGTGGCGACTGGCGACGGGGCGGCGGGCTGAGAGCAGCGGCGGCGGCAACGTCGGCGGCAGTGCTGATCTCCTCGGCGGAGGCGGCGGTTGGCGGAAGTGGCTCGAGTTCTCAAACTTTTCCGAAGACGGCAGGCAGCAGAGTCCAATGCAGAGGATTGGCTCTAAGTCCACGTAGGTGATAGGCTCTGGAGAGGGCTGGGGCTGGTAGATCCTTGGAAGGCTGGAGCTGCTAGCTGGGTTGAGTCCTAGAAGGCTGGAGGTCCTGGAGAAGCTTCTAAGGCTGGAGTTGAGTCCTGGAGCTGAAGTGGCTGCTGGTGGACTCTCCTGGATTGAGTTGCTGCTGGATTGACCCGCCGAGGCAGAGTGATTTCCTACTGCCAGCGTCTGACTATTTAAAGGAGCCAGTCCTTTGTCAAACGCGATCTCGCAGCTCATTGGTCGAAGTAGAAGGGATGTTTTGCCCGTTTTTGATGTATTTCGGATTATAGCGTTTAATTGAGCGGCGTGATCAATTATCGACTTGATTTGAGTCGCAATCAATAGTCGTTGAAATGTCGATTCTAACGACACCCAATTTGCTAGGTTTTGGTAAAGATTAGTTCAACTTGGAATTTTTAATTCCGTGTTCGGCGTAAAACTTAATTAAGCATTACTCTTATTGCGTATGTTAATAAGTTATTTTGCTTCGATTGGTTGCGCGCTATTTTTATAAGAATTTTGAGACTATTCACGCTTTCCTGGGGTGCTTTCTTCCGTTAATTATAATTTAATGTGTAATATTTAGGCGGATGTAAGCGGCTTTTTGTCCTGATTTAACCGTTAGAAAAATACATCTTCGCCGGGCTGCCGTGTACTTCGAAATTTCTGTAGTGTTTTCTTGCCACCATCGTCCGCATTACGAGCGGTGATATGTTTGCTGGCTGATGGAAAAGTTATTTTTAATCGCCCTGTATGTGCGCTAGAGGCTTGGGCGTTGTTTTATCAGGTGGCGGCTTATTCCTCCTATCGGCAGGCATCCTTATGTGGGGTTTTGATTGGGCGCACTCTGTTTTAAGAGCGTTTTAGTAAAAATTTCTTAATTTAAGTAAATTCAATCTGCAAATGCTGATACATTCGTGAGGCGTATTTCGCTTGCTGTCGCCTTTCTTGGCCGGCCGGTTCCAATAAAGTTTATGAACGCCACTTTGCCATTAGTTTTATTGTTTTATGTTTCTACGAGGGTTTTTGAAAATAGATATATTTTTTTCTTTGTTTGTGCAAGATCGCGACGGCTTGGTAAACAGATGTTTTTAGGGCGCTTTGTACTGTCGCCGCTTTATGTGGCGACGTACATTTTCTTTGTTGATCTGATCTGTTTATCGGTTCGTATCATACTTTTAAGTTCCAATTAAAGTTATTGATTAAAAAATAATGATATTTGAGCTAAATAGGATAAAATAGTGCAAAACTGTTTGAAACACGCTGTATGTTATTTTATACAGCGTTCGGGGGTTGGTTCTAGTCACTAAATTAAGAAAAATATTGCTATAAAAGTAGGTCCACCAAAAAAATAAAATTTCGAAGTTAAACTTTTAAGCTTTTCTAGTATGATCTTACGTAATATAATGAACAATAAATGAGTACAACTATTTATTTATTTTTTCTATCTTAGTCTTTTCTCGTTTACCAAAGTACATATTGAGGTTTAGTTCTATTTTCTACAGAACTGTGTCCATTGCCTCCTATTTTCTTCACATTTTTTACTTGTGCCCAGTTATTCCTTTCCTTTCTCATTGAAATATACATGATAAGAACGTTTCAAACTGTAAAACTTTGACTTAGATACGTATAAATGCAGTGAAAAGGGTTTGGATCAATGGTGTGGATGGTGTCCATAATCCATGATTCACAACCCTATTACAATGAAATATAGAGTAAATTAATTTACTTACGTACTGAATAAAAATAGTGCTGCATTAGGCTTATTAAAAAGTATAAATTATTAATGCAAAAGTGAACGATGTTGTGCCCTTATTTTATTTTGACTATATGCAATAATATTCGGCTGCTCCGGTGAACATAAATACTCTGTCTCAGGGGTGTTCGTAAAATTAGAAATACTAGGTAGTGAAAACTAATTTTTAGTAGCTCCAATTTAACTCTGATTCTATTTGTGAACGCACCAAAACTAAGTCTGAAGTAGCTAACCTCAAAAATTGACATGAAACACAAAGCGGTGTGCACTCGTATAAATCGCAATAATTATTTTAAATCAATGCCAAAATCAGCAAAATACCTCAGGTAAGCAATAATTATTCTCGCATAGCAACAGTACTAACGGCTTTTGTTATAGCGTGACGTAGAAGTGACTCCAACATCAATAATTGTCTTAGCTTGCAAACGAATGGACACTTTTCTTTGAATTCCTACAATTTCTAATGACGCCTTTTTGATTTCTGGGTTCTGTGGTGCACTGGATAAACGGGAGCTGCGTCAATACGTGGTGGAAACTCCAATTTTGCAGGTCCCAGCGAAATAAAAGGGCTCTGGACGATGAAAATTGCGCAAAATACCTGGTTTGCAGATCCTCCCGATGCTGATTGCACCTCTCATGGGACGCCAAAGCGTTTTCTTGGCTGCTGCTGGCCTGGCAACTCTAATTTCTGCACGAAGTTCTGAGTAGAGAACTCTAGATGTTGAAAGCACCAGACTTGACTCCAACTAACTGCTGCAGATGGTATCGACTTTTGAACGCAACCCATACCTGCTTGGATTTTTTTGACGACGAATAAGCACAAATTACACCACTTGAAGACTATCAAACTAGTTCCAATTGTGTCTAACACCTTTGTGGTTAAATAAAACCAACACTTGCAATAAATGAATGTGTTTTTATTAAAAAAAATCAAACTTTTCTGGGAGCTAACGTAGAACAATGTTAACAGCTTGGACAATTTCAAAGCTCTCTCTTGTGGTTGTTAAACAGAAGAAGATCTGGTATCTTAGCAACATATCACCACAATTGTTTAAAGGACATAAGGTTTGATACTTAAAATTAACTTATAGAATAAGGTTTTGATAACATCTTTAATTCTTACAGGCTAAATAAATGTTTTTCTTAGGTTATAATCGTTTCAAATATTTCTTTTTTATTTAAGAAGCATTTCCTAGATATTTTTTTGACCTGTTCCAGTCTTTGTTCATCTATCTGTTTATTCTCTTTCATTACTTTCTCTTTATTTTTTAGGTTGCTTTGAGCTAACACCTTCTGTCATATTTTTAAATTATGAGTCATATTTTGCTTCTGCGTTACTGTATATTGTCAAATTATTAGCAAAGGCAGACTCTCTTAGTCTTATTTCTTTTATTTTTCGGTATCCTACAAACCATCAATGACTATAATGAAGAACAACGGACATAAAATACTTCGTATTGTACTCCCATGCCCTCAGGGGCTAGCACATTTCGTGTTACTACGGGCTTTGCAACCCCAAGGTACCCAAGCAGATAGCCCTCCGAAAAGGGGGTGGGCAAGAAGCTAACTACCCCTGGATCTAAGAACCCATCTTCCCGAAAAAAATACATAGTTACGAAATCTCAAAGACTCGAAAGCCGGACTGATCAGCGGTATAAGGAACACACCAATGGAAAAGGAAAAATGATATGACGATAGCTACATGGAATGTATGCAGCCTGTATAGAGTCGGAGCTATACAAGGTTTAAAGAGTGAATTAGAGAAGTACCATGAGATAAAAAAATATTCTGAGCATGCCTTGATATGTGTTATACGTTTGGCAGTACTGAAGTGTATTGTCAGTCTATGTAAAATTCGAGATTAAAAGGTTAGGTTTTGTTTGTTGTTTGACACAGACTGACTTAAAACTTAACCTGAAAATCTCGAATTTGACAATACATTTCAGTACTGCCAAGCGTATAACACATATCAGGCCTGCTCAGAATAATTTTTTTTTATCTCATGGTATAAAGTACATACAGCAGCGCTACAGGAAATTAGGTGGAAAGGAATAGAGATAATAGACACTATAGCGGAAACAGAAACAACGCACTGGGCACAGGGTTCATGGTACACAAGAAGGTGAAACACCTAGGCAGTAATATGCTTTCAGGCAATAAATGAAAGAATCTGCACAATCAGAATAAAAGGCAGATTTTTAATACGACCTTCATCAACTGCCGTGAACCGACGGAAGTTACCGAAGAGATAACCAAAGACGCCTTCAACGAAAGCCTAGAAATAACTTACAAAAGTTCACCTGGTCGAGACATAAAAGTAATTCTGGGAGACTTTAATGCTCAAGTTAGAAAAGAGACACACTACAGACAAACAACAGGGAAACACAGTAAACATGACACAAGCAATGAAAACGGAAGCAAACTCGTAGAATTTGGAATGGGAAAAAATGCAGTAATTGCTAGTACCTGTTTCCCACATAAAGAAATACACATGCAGACGTGCTTCTCACCGGATGGGAACATCAGAAACCAAATGACCATATCCTCGTCGATAGAAGACATGCATCAAGCATTACAGACACAAAAATCTGCAGGGGAGCAGATTTCGGCGCTGACCACTTTATGGTAAGAGGGAAATATAGGCAAAGAATTGCAATAAAAGAAAAAACCATTAGAAGCAACAATCGAAAAGGGTACAATTTAGAAGAGCTTGAAAACAAAAAAAAACAAAAAACAAATACCAGCAGAGAATCACAAAACTTCTGAGTGAAACAAACGATCAGCAGGAGAACATAGAAGAGAAGTAGAAAAAATAGTGACGACTATACAACGTGCAGCAAAAGAGGCACTAGGGGAAAAAAGTCGAAACGAACGAAATGGATCATACGACGACGAATGCAGGGAAGCACACAAGAAAAGAAACGAGGCCCGGGGAAAGATGTTAAGAAGAACCAGGCAAAATACCGAGGAATACCAAAATAACAGAAGAGAGTTACAAAATGTGTGCAGAAGAAAGAAAAGAGTCTATGAAACAAGAAAGATGGACGAGTTGGAAAAAGAATACAGAAACCAAAGAGTACAAAGCTTCTACAAAAAAATCTGGTGTGATACACTCACACAACTTCCTTTTACAGTGTTCTTAGTCTAGTCAAAAATTTCATTTTTAATTATTAACCATTTGTCAAAAATGTTCAAAAATTACAAATTCTACAAAAACGGTACAAAATAGAGCGTTAGTTAAAGAGACAAATTTTCTCTAGAATTTTAAGGTGAATTCAAAAATGTAATAATATACCGAGTGTTTTATTTAAAATAGGAGTTAATAAAAAAAATAGAAAAAAAACAAAAGAAACCCACTTTAGAAGTATTCAACTGGAAAATCACCTATTTCACATCAATACACATTAAAAATTTAGTAAAAATGTAAAGTTTAAAAAAAATCGTTATAGCCGTTTTTGAAAAAATCGAAAAAAACTGAAAAATCACTAGAGTAAACACCTACTTCCGGTTATGCGATTTTCTTCAAAAGCTTGCTGTCTCATCTACATAGTACACAAAACTTATATATGAAGTTTCAACGCCATACCTCTTTTCGTTTTTGAGATATTCTGTTCACAGACAGACACACAAACACACAGACAGACACACAGACCAATGAAAAAAAAATATGTTTTTTGGGATCAGGGGACTCTAAAACGTGAAGATCTGTTGAAAACTCAATTTCGAATTTTTGGGGTGAATCCAATACTTCCTTTACTGTAAAAGGAAGTAAAAATGAAAGCAGGAAAAGAGCAGTTTCAGGCAAGGACAAACATTTGCAAAAACAAAAACGACGAACTACTAGCAAATGAAGAAAAAATACTATATAGGTAGAAGAACCACTTCGAAGAACTGCTAAATGGAAATGAAAAGGAGGAGGAAGAGACAGAAGAGGACTATGAAGAACCACACCAGTAATGGCTGCAATAATAGCAAAACGGATAAAACCATATGCAGAAGATATACTAGGGGAATATCAATTAGGATTCCAAAGCGAGAGATCAACAGTTGACCACATATTCACAATTCGAACAATACTGGAGACATTTTACGAATATAATATCAATCTACATCAATTATATATTGACTATAAACAGGCATACGACAGTATTAACAGAAAATATGTGGAAAAGGGCATGGAAAAATTCGGGATACCAAAAAAAGCTAGTTCAGTTAACAAAAATGACCATTTCACAAACAAAAAATAAAGTAAAGAGTCAAGGGAAACTCACGCAGCAATTTGTAGTCAAAAGAGGACTTAGACAAGAAGATCCACTTTCCACTTCACTATTCAACCTAGTACTTGAAAGATGCATAAGAAAAATAAATATAAACCCACGAGGTAACATTTATAACAGATCATGTCAGTACATGGCGTTTGCAGACCACGTGGTTATTCTAGCAAGAACAGAGCAGGCCTTACGAACAGCGAACAATGAGCTAGAAGGAGAAAACAGGACTAAAAGTAAATAAAGAAGAAAGTATATTCTCATGACCAGAGACATCAGGAGAGACAGGACGAACATACAAATAAACAACCACTCTTTTGAGGAAACGCAAAAATTCAAGTATCTAGGAAGCACATTAACGAGTGAGAATGAAATAAGTGATAAAATAAAAACAAGAATTGCAGCAGGAAATAGTAGTTACTACGAGCTGAAAAAAGTATTTCCATCAAGAAACATCTCAAGAAATTCCAAAAAAAGAATTTACAAGACAATAATAAAGCCAGTAGTATCATACTCATGTGAAACCTGGGTGCTGAAGAAAAAAGATGAGAGGAACCTAACCAGCTTCGAAAGAAAAGTATTAAGAAGAATATATGGTCCAGTCCAAGAAGGAGGGCAGTGGCAAACTAGAATAAACAAGAATTAAAAGAGTTATACGAAGACCCGGACATATAATCAGGATGCAAGAAAACAGAAGCCCTAAGGTTGCATACATTAAAAAGCCAGAGGGAAAGAGAAGGAGGGAAAGACCTAGGAAAAGATGGGGAGATGATGTGGAAGAAGACCGTAACGAGATGGGAGTGAGAAGATGGATGATGAAAGCATAGGAGAGAAATGAAAGAAAGAGAGTCATAGAGAAGGCCAAGGACCTGCATGGACCATAGCGCCAGTAGAGAGATATTGTACTACCATTATTGTAAATTCTTATGACTCTTGACTTTTATATCTTGATATAATTTCTTGTGTATTTGTACATTGATCTTATTAGTTTGCTTATTCATCACTATCCTCATATACAGTCAAATACCTTTTCAAAATCGAAAAAACGGGTCTATCCTATATTCTGCAGGGACTCTCTTCTTTTTTTCTTTGGTCGGTCTATGCTCCTACTCTTTTGCAATTTTGACTATTATTTGATTGTTTATTCTTGTAATGTGCTCATTCCATTTTCTTCTTCTATTACTTATCCGCTTATTTATGGGAGCGATGTTATACTTTTGCCTTATATTTTCGTTAGTAATCCTATCTCTTCTAGTTTTGTTGACCATCCTTCTTAGGATTTCTATTTAGCTCACCTCGATTATTTTTTTGTGTAAGCTGTATCTGGTCTACTCGTAGTTTCTGCCATGCTGGTCTAATCATGCTTTTATAAATCTTTGTTTTGATCTCAATCCTGAGATAGGTAGTTGTTTTTGCAAATTATACCGTATTGGCTTTGCAGCGTTGTTTTCTGACCTCCCTATCCAGAAATCCTTAGCATGTTATGTCTGTCCCTAGATAGTTTATACTTAATATGGTTTAAAACAGGTAAATTATCTACAGAAGAGAAGATCTGTTTTTACACAAATATATCTTCATGCACTTAAATATCTTTAATTTCATCTCTGGGATTGCTAATACACCTTCTCTATAACACTGAATAGTGATACTCCTCTATACAATTTTTACATTCGCTGCTGTCTCTCTTTTTACAGATTACTATTACTGCCACCTCCAAAGCTGATATTTTTTACAAATTTCTGCCAGCATTCACTTCCCCTCCTGTTCCACATATTGAGGTGGTTTTAAGCCTACAACTTGGCTCTGTTTGCAGTGCAAAATATTTAACCAATTCAATAAAGCATTTTATGAAATTGCAATTTAAAACAAGAATAAAGTATTAAATGCATTGGTAATGAGATGCGAGAAGTAGTAATTAAACGGATGAAGGCACGCATAAGCAAAGCATATTTCAGAGAGTTGGAATAAAGTAATATAATAAAATAGGTTTGTGCATATTTAACGCCGGGCCAAACAAAATTAATTGACACAAAAGATTTGTTATGTGTAGAGTAAAGGAGCGTAATTATTAATAAACGTACAGGTCAGTGAATGGCAAGCAATCTGAATGGTAAATGAGATCCGAATAAAGGATAATAGAAAATTGCAAAGAGCAATCCCGAAATTAGGCAACAGAAAAGAAGAAAAGCGAGCAACGTGTGTAAATTTGAACTCAATTTCCAGTGCATTGATAAAACTAAGTGAAAAAGCAGAGCAGTGATGTTAAAACATTTATGTGCGTAACGGAAGGAACAATGATAGTTATAAGCAAAGGACAATTTTTTTAGATTTAAGAAAATGTTAATTTACGATTTATGTAATCAAACTTTACTCCATTTGTGTATTTTGCTATCAAAACTAATTTCTAATTAACAAAAATTATCGCGGTAACATAGCAATGCGATGTTTTTTGGAAAATAAAGGAGAACAATTGAAAAAATTAGACAGTAAAGGGCAAAATTGTGCTCTCTTAAAATTGATATTTTTGCAAATAAAAGTGTTTACCAGTGGAAGTATTTGTGGCAGTTTCCGCCACGATAAAATTATAAATTTTTCAATCTCATTTCCGAGTGTATCGGCAGCCGACAACTGAAATTTTCGAACGTCGTCTCCGGCCTGGTTAAGCATCGGAAGCCAGAGATCTGCACTGCATCATATCAGAGGGGTCTGCAGAAGCATCCTGAGTAGGATTTGCAGCCAGGGGAGCGTCTCCAGCAGAGGAAAATCAACGGCGTCACCTTCCGATCATCTTCGTGTCAAAGTTGAAAAATTTACGAGGTAGGAATTAACTATAAATCGAGCGTCAGAGTTAGGGAAAGTTATCAAAAAACGAGATTGAACATTACTGAAGAGGCCGATCGCATATCCAAGGATCCAGCTACGCCGTAATAATTCAGAAATTGCATAACGTCATCAAATTTTGTGAAATTGGCGGATTTCCAAGCATCAGTAACAAATGAAAGTTGGCGTGGGTCTACGTCATCCGGTAACAATGAAGTGGAGGTTTTGTTGCCTAAAGCGATAATTGAATCAAATTACCTGACGATTCTTTGTTGGTTTTGCGATTTTAAACATTCAAGTAATCGCTGTTGCACTGACGAAATATTTGTGTCAACTGACAGATTGTATTTATCTACCAGAACCGCGTATATGAGCTACTGAAGGACGAAGAATCTAAAATGAACTACTAATTTGTGAATATAGGGAAATTCTGAACCCAACCTGAGATATGCACTTTTGTTTTGCCGAGAGCTAGCTTAAATAATATTGCAGTTGGAATAAAATAGTAAGAAAGGGGCATTCAACCATTTTATTTTGAACATCAGCTAATACATTTCATTTTAAGTAGCCTTAAATTACTGACAGGAAAAGTGAGCACAGTATTAAAACACAACCTACGAATTGTGTGGTGATTTGCTCTAATTTTAACTTATTAATTTTGTACCAAAATAAGCAAACAAACTGGCAGTTCATCGCAATGTATTATTTCTTCTGGAATAAATCATAACGTGCTGCTTCCTTTCCTACTTTTATTTTATTTATAGCTTTGCTTAGTTCTTCTTCTGTTATGCCTTCTTTGATTCCTTCCTTTCTTTGGTATTATTTCAGAATTTTCCTTTCTCTCTATATCTTCATTTTATTCCGATCCTCTTAGCTTAGCAAAATATTCTTTCCATTTGTTGTCTTTTTTGTATCTTTAATATTCAGCCTCCGTCCCCTTTCTCCTTTATTTCTTTTTATATTTTTAGAAAGTTATGGAATAACTGATTTCCCCTACTGTCATCGTTAAAATTCTTTCCAATGTCCTATTATAAACTTTCTGAACTTATTTTGCTATTTTCTGTTTTCTCTATTCTTCTGTTCTGTAAATATCACTTCCATACCTTTTTGTCTTTGGCTACTTTTTCTTGTTTTTGTATACCTAATTACCTTTGTTTCAGCCGCATTTCTTTAATAAACTCTCTAATTCTAATAATGGATTGTCGAGTACAAAATTTCACGACCCTTTTATTAAATAATGTAAACACTTTCTAGTAGTGCATTTTATTATCATAAATACTTTTTGTATATAAAATTCGTAGCTTTACACTCTTACGAAACGCGCTAAAATAAATTAAATACTTCATATACACATAAAATACACACTTAAAGAACAAAGCTAATGTAAAACCAATTATATACAATTACTCAATTTTAGGAATGCAAAAGTAACTACACTGTATTTTCTAGTGCCCGTATAAAATCCTGAGTTTTCTCAATCACGCTATCAATAAATGGTCGTTGAATTGGATCCTCTTTCAGCATAAACATAACCAAATCGTGGGCATCCTGTAACAATTACAATACAATAATCACCTTATAATAGTACAACCAGTCACATCAAACCTGAGAAAATGGCGTTTCTTCTGGAAAATGAATCTTTCCTGACATTACAGCTAAGGCCACGGAGTCCCCCCTTTCATAAACGGCATCAAAGGGCGATTTAAAATAATACATTGCATATAACACACAGCCCAAACTCTGCAAAATGACGTTATTTTAAAAGGAAAACTTCTTATCCATTACCTTTACCCAAATGTCAGTTCTTTGGTCTATTACACAGTAGCTTTTAACATTAAACAGCTCTGGGGCTCTGTAGGGCATGGAGCACCTCTCAGCGGCCAGATCTTGCAACTTCTGGGCATCCTGCGAGCCACAAACTTGCACTTTGGCTGGGGCAACTGAGCCTTTGTTGTTGAACAAAATTATAAATTGATCAAGTGCAAGCATCATCAAAATTACCTAAATCCATCACGATGGGGCTCAACCCATCAGTTAAGCATATGTTCGATGTCTTCAAGTCTCTATGAGCTAAAGGTTCTGGTTTTAAGTCGTGCATGTATTTTACAGCTTGACACACATCACTGAATATTCGTAAAATTTCTGTTATAGATAGATATTCTTTGTTTGGAGACCTGACGTCCAAGTAATCATACAGGGTTCCTCTTCTGTAGTACGGAAGTACCATGTACACTTCGGATGTTGCGTTTACTACTATATCGGCTGATCCTGCAATTAAAAATATTGTAGTGGAGAGTGTACAGGGTGTCGCATTTTCGTTGGGATTAAATGGAAATATTCGTTATTATTACTGCTAGAAGAATATAGATACAGAGGAATGATGTAGGCGCTACAATCACAAACTTTATCAGGATTACACAAAACTAGACTTCGTTACAAACATGAAAATAAAGAGACATGTAGAATGAGTTACACATAGAAACCGCGAAGACAGTACTTAGAGGAGCACTGACAGATAAAAGACGAAGGGAAAGGCAAAAACAAGATAAACAGGGTGATGAGAAGTAAGTGTTTTAATTTTTTCTACTAAAATGTACATCCGCATATGGTTTAAAAATATGCAGCGTAAAATTCCTCAGTTACGATAGAAACGATGCCTGTACTATATACACAACTACTACTTAGTGATGTTAACTTTTTCTCACGTTTCACTACATCTAGGTACTTCTGTACTTACCGAACAAGAACACATTACAATAGGTTCTTCAGTTGGATGTTCTTTATAACGTAGTGTTCTTGGTTTATTGATAATAATATAAGAATCTAATTTTTGCAATCAAGTACCATACCTTTGAATGTTGAGTCGATCAGTTCAATAATGTTAGGATGCTTCAATTTCTTATAATATTCTATCTCCTGGAGGGCAATTTTTTGATCTTCGATGCTGTGGCAGGTTATTCGTTTTATAGCATAGCGCTTCTTTGTAAAGGTGTTTTCCGCTAGATCTATAGTGCTGAAGCCCCTGGAACGCCAAAGAACGTTAATGGTGAAATATATATGATCTGACGATGCTTACCCTTCGCCAAGCCGTTCCTTAATTTCATACTTGGTATTATTAATGTAAATAACTTCCCTGCTACAGAAACAGCCCATTTTCATTATTAAACTTAAACCTAGTGTATTCATGGCACCGCACTGAATTATTTAGCTCCGTTTCCGACCCATATTGTAGTAACACCTGCGATGACAGTAGCAGAATGTGAGGTTAGGTGTGCGTTTGCCATCAGAGTTTTTACATTTATGGAATTGTGATTAGATAAGCGTCATTGCGGCTCGTTATCTGTATTGTTGTTTATTATACACAAATTATACACGTAAACAAGGCAAGTGGCGGCTAATAGTCGATAAAAATCCTTTGTCTCAACATTCATTGGATTACTTCCATTACCAGTGGGAAAGTAGTGCATCTCTGTAGGACACAATTTCGTAAAAGTGTGGGTGGGGATGTTCTGCATTGATTTTCCTACCTGTTGCTTTCCTTTCCCATGAGTTCAGAGTCATTGTCTTCAGCAGAGGATCAACAGACGGTTGGTTTACTAAGGTACGAACTAATTCCAATCAGCCGTGCCCGTTTAGTTTTTGTGTTCTCGATAGCTTCTCGTAATAGAAAGCAATTAGCACGTACATTTAACTTATAATTTGCAGCAACAATATGGAAGCGCGAGCAGACCATCAGGTGTCGCAACGATTCAAGCTGCTGTATGGCGTGTCGACAGGATTGGGAGTTCTGCTCGTGGTGCTGGTGCTGACGTGGTCCCTTCACTTCCGCGGTGGTTTTGGTGTGAGCGATGCAAGCAAGGAGTTCAATTGGCACCCTATGTTGATGGTTTTGGGGCTTGTTTTTATATATTCACAATGTAGGTTAGCGCCTATGGCTTGCTGAGTTGGCATTTATAATTCTGTTGTAGCAATGCTCATTTATCGAAGTGGACGAAACGTGAGGAAAAAGCCTTTGAAGCTGTGGCATGCTGGACTGCACTGTGCGTCTTTTATTATGGCCGTGCTCGCTCTGAAGGCCGCGTTTGATTCTCATAATTACGCCGCTCCACCTAAGCCCAATCTGTACACTTTGCATTCTTGGGTGGGCTTAAGCACAGTTATTTTATTTGCATATCAGGTGAGAATTTAGATTAGGTAAAGTGCTGTCTCAGCAATAAGGGGTTAACTGCAAAGTGACTTGTCCTAGATTACATAATTTCATAGAATTTCATAATTTTAATAATTCCTAACAATTCATAATTTTTTAAATAATATTTGATAGTATTTCAAAATAATTGCAATGCTTACCCCTTTGTAAATACTTTTTTAAATTGTAATTTTCAATTTAATTATAACTTTATAATCGTCATCAATACGGTATTATATACATCAGCTTTGTACAACGCCATTAATTTTTATAGTCCTGTTGATTTACAATAAGATTAAAGGACAGTTAAGCATCAGCATAGGCAATACCTTAAAACTTTCATCACAAGATCACATAGTTAAGACCAAAAGCTCTAGATTACGAGATTATTTATTTCATTAGGTAAGTTTCAAATAATACCTATTTTTATCGCAGTTTAATAGATCACTTTAACAAAGAAATTTATGGCGGCATTGCTAGGTAACATGATAATTCAATTGAAAGTGACGCTTAACTAGCCGAGAAAAACCTTTCCCGGCTAGCTGGAAAGTGAAATAAACAATGACTTGCCTTCCTATAGTTTTGAAGGAATGTACGTACTATTAACCGATTGTGAGTAAAAATATTTTTTAACTCTTATACATCCAACTTTAGCTGGTTCTGTGCTTTTACTTTGCACAATTCGTTTAAAAAATGCTTTGCAGCTGCAGTGCGCTCAGAATCCTGTCGTCTTTGTTATACAACATTCACACTTGACATAATATGTTAGATATCAAATCGTAGGTCGGTTAGGTTTTTTATTAATGAAATATTTTCATATTTCTGCAATTCCGTAAAATTGCTCGAAGATGTTGCAGCATTTACAGAATAAATCTATTATTAATAATTACACTAGCAACCAGTGAGACAAATGTGTCATTTAAAAAAACAAAAAAGACCGTTTTGCAAATAGAACGCGTATTCACCACACGTACGCATATATATAATACACATATATTGCTAGTAGGGCCTGGAAACGTCAGAAAACATTACGGCGCCGACATAGTCTCACTTAGAGTATAACGCGTCTCATGCGCATGCGTGAGAATTCGAACTCCGCCTTTAGAAGCGAATTTTAAACTTGACCACTTCCCCATTGGCCGGACGACGCCGCCGCGTTTGCACACAGCTCACCATTATACATTGAAGAGTTGGTTGTCTGTCTCACTTCCTTGGTGAGCTTCCCACTCATAGCCGCTAGCAATATAGTAAGTATTAGATATATGCACGTACGTATATGACGTCATTGTTGGTAGCAAACTACCAGTCGCATTCGCCTTGATAAAATTTGCCTAGAATCTAACCTAAAAAGTTAGGATTAGGATAATTAAGATAATAATTAGTGTTAGAAACTGAAATTCGGTTCCTGACCTGACATGACCATTCCAAACATATAACTTTACTAACTTTTTTCTCTATCTCTTACGGTTTGGCTGCTGAAACAGCGTCCCGGACGGACAAGTCTTTTATATATATGGATACTGACCTCTGTTTTCTGATAAATATCATCTTAACCGTTTGATGTTTGATTATTTATTTGATTTTTCTCAAACGACTCTTGTTTAAAGAAACGCGAATTTCAATTTTAATTATGTTTATTTAAAACATACAGTTTCGACCAATAGGGTTGAGTATGTAATTCATAGTGATGTTTACAGACAGACTTTAACTACTTTATATACGCACTATAAGGGGACAGACTTGCGGTGTCTTCTGATGGCTTCTAGTAATCTGTAACCCTCTATATTGTGTACGTCACTTTATTTTAATTAGATAGATTTTATTAATTAGTAAGTTAGCTCTTGTAACCCGTGGGCCCTTAGGGTTCTTATAACCCTCGTAACTGCAGGTTCTTTATGTAAGTAGGCTCACACGCACCATAGGCGGATCCAGAGACTTTCTAAGGGGGGGGGGGGGTGTCAACTAATTTTTGTAGATTGAACAGTAAGACTAAACTAATAGTTTAGGTAGGTGCTACCTAACCTACTATAGTACAACTTATGGCAATTATGTTTTGAATAACACATTATTCAGATGTCCACCTCGGCTTTGTTTTGCAGAATCGAATCCGATGAACCCAATTTTCGGTAACTTTGTGCAATACATCAGGTGTAATTTCATTAATGCAGCGTTCGATGTTCAATTTTAAAGCGTCAATAGTTCGAGCTTTATTGGCATAGACCAACGACTTTAAATAGCCCCACAAGAAAAAGTCCAAAGGTGTTAAATAACAACTTCTTGGAGGCCAATTAACAGTTCCATTGCTAGAGATTACAGACTCACCAAACTTTTCTCTCTTTTTATAAAATATTTGGATAATAACCAAACGTTGTTGAAGCGTGTATTTTGACATGATGAATTGTCAAACTATACTAAAAACAAATGACAGCTAGTAAGATTTCTAAAATTTTAGATATGGTTGCTATGGCGTTTTGAAAACATATCGTTCCTATTGGGAAACCCTATATATTTGAATAAAAGAGGAAAAAATGAAAATTGATTTTTCAGAACAATATATAATATATATTTGATTTTTTTCGATTTCAGCAAATAAACGCACAAGTTAAATTAACCTTATATTTAAAAACAGGAATAATGAATGGCTATTTTAGAGGCTATACAAAAATAACAAAAAAGTAAACTTTACCCTATTTTAAAAGAATAATAAACCACTCTAGCTATGCTAAAATTAAAAGTAAAACATATACAGTGTCCGGCAATGGGGAGGGGGGAGTGGGGTGGAAGATATTTAAAAAAAATGGAATGTCCTATATTTTTTTCCCAGACGGTTAGAATAGTACGCATTGCTCACCTCATCTGAGGTAAGAAAGTTCGTTTTTCTCACCTAGGTAAGAAAGTAAATCATGCAATTTTTATGAAGAGACTGTACCGCATGTTAGCTGACTGCTGACTCATGCTGATTCTGACAGCTGACATATTGATAGATGACGGATAATTGACTTTATGACTTGTGTTACAGTCTGTTTATACGAGGAATTAGGAATGCATTCTGTGAGTGTTCACATCCTTTTGATGCAGGTAAGTACGAAACCTTAAGTGGCCCCGTGAGTGGCCCTTCATTCGAAGGCATTAAATTAACATCTCACGCATGCGTACTCACGACAGGAGAGACTAAAAATCACCGTGGGCGCCCGCGCTTTATTTTTTAATCCAACCAAAACTGCTTTGACAGTTTGACCACAGTGGACATAACCTTAAAAAGTATAAATAGTAAAGCGATTGTTTAACGAAAAAAAATTTAAGTTTTCAGAGTTACTTATGAATAAAACTGTTTAGAAACATTTTGAGAACAGCATAAAATCGGAAAACATGCTGCATATTTTGCAGGATATTGTCACCTTTAACAACTTTAACAGTCTGTTGAATTATTTTTATAGTGTCAAATTTTGCTCCACTGAGGCCGGCTGGGAAAAAAATAGTATTCAAACTTCGTTAAGAAAGTGCTTTTGCATACCTTGCGCAATTACAAACCTCGCCTTCGGCTCGGTTTATAAACTTTGCGCTCGGTATGCAAGACTGCACTTTCTTACCTTGGTTTGAAATATACTATAGTTAAGTTGAAAGTTTTGCATTGAAATACTAATAATTTTAGTATCAAGTTGGATGGGTCTAACGTCAACTATTTTGGAGATATTTACAATTTTCTGTTAAAAATCTCAGGCAGCTGCTGTAATATAAAACAATTGAATGAAGCAAAACGTTATCAAAAAATTATGATTTTCGTAAACTAGGTACATTTCAAGTGGAAAATGGTGGTTTTGGATATTACTGATATAAAAGGTGCTAAACATTAGCAAATTTAATAAATTCTGATTTTCTCAAATAGAATTTTGAATTTTTGGAAAGCTTTTTTTGATATGTAGCTTCCTATCTCTAAATTCAACTGTTTTTCAGATATGCGTGTTTCATCATAAAAAGCAATTTAAGCAACTTAAGATACTTCATTTCAAGAAAAACCGACAAAAAAGTCATTGTTTTATATGCTACTAGACAAGTCAAGTATTTTTTGACGTAGTCCGTTTTCGTTTCTTTATTGTCTGGCCCGGGGCTCCCCCCCCCCTCCCCGAGTTATTGAGTCATATTTCGTTGAGTGGTGCAATTAGGCGACGGAAAATGCAGTCTGTCCTTGTAGAAGTGAGACGCATACCCGTTACGGGACCATCGCTGAACTGCTCGCGATTTTTCTAATTCTCGCCAGTCTCTGACCATCCGGCGCGTTGCTTCGCGACCGGAGGGCTCGTTCAAGAAGTTCTGCCCCAGTCTTCATAGCAGAAAGTTCGTTGGAATTTGAGTGCCGGGCTGCGAGTGGTTTGTGCGATGTTCTAGGACGACGTAATTTCCGACGAGGCGTTTTTGTTTCTATTTGTTTCTGCTCACCGAATCGTGAGAGAAACAATTTGCACCTGTTGCACATTAAATCAAGACACTCTTATTAAGCCTAAGTTAATTTTTTTTCGTGTTATTGTGAGAAGTTTTGCCCTTGCAAATCCAGTTTATGTCGTGCCTAAAGAAACTTTGAGTAATTTTTCGCCCTCTTGCTGGTCGCCGTCTTCATCTATCAAACACTTGGTTGCTACCCCTGTTCCGGCCGAATATTTGCACAACCCCATGCTGCACCGCCGCCTCTCGTAACATCTTCGCCCTGCTTGTATGCCCAAAGAGAAGCATGATTTGACTAGAGGCTTGGATCAGGGCTTCAAACTTTCAGGAGGGTGGCCATTGCAGGTGAGTCATTTAATTTTGAGGCCAACCTGTTTGTACCTGCAGACCTGGGGAGCTTGGCGCAGCAAACCCGGTGGACTTTTGCATAGCTTCCGTGAACTTTCTCGCTTTTGTCACGAAAGCAATTCATTCTCCAAAGCGAGTGGTGCCTCGAGCAATATCTTTGACGTGTCGAAGTTCTGGGAGTTTTGAGTAAAAGTATAGGGTAAGTTCTCGTCGGATTCATCAAGCCATTGAACCTCGCCTTAGCGATCGAGCTAGACCGAGGGTAACAGAAACACTTCCATCTGTTTCGAGACATTTTCGATCTGTGTCATTGCCTTTTTCCTGAATTTGTACTTTAGTGTGTCCAATGTCGATTGAACTGAATTATCATGTAACAGATCTCTGTATAAATGTCACTTACTTGAAAATCAGGTATATATGTTTTCGCTTTCCCGCATCTCAATTTGATAATCAACATGTTTTATAAATCGCTACTTCATCACTGCTTGTGAAATATATTACTGTTCACAACTGGTTGGAAAAAGTGAGACGTTTCGAAACTTCACTCAATTCTGAAAAATAATACTTTATAACCTACTTCAGAATTAGAGAAAATGTTAAAATAAGCATTGTTTTACATACGAGTGCTAGGGATGGACGCGTGAAGTGAAAAAAGTCGGGCCACGGCGGGTCCCGTCGTGAATATGAGGAATACTTGAAAATTGAGCCGTGAACGTGAGTGAAAATTTCCAAGACTGCAGGGTGTCCCGCTACCTCGAGCGACGGAGCTTTGCACCTGTGTTGTGTCGTGAACGTTGAGTCTACAGTCAATTGCGTGTCTACGTCTATAGTCGATCAAGTAGTACTTTTAGTTCCTCGGACGTAGAGTACTTTTAAACCTAGGAATTAAAAGTGTTACCTAGCAACAAATACCTTCTTGTACTCGTATCATCAAAAGAAACGTCAATTCCAATGACAGCTCTTGGTATTAAAAGTAATTGTTGCAAGACATGTTTCTGCGAGAAATCAATATTTATCCCTTGTTGTAAGCTATTGTAGTCAGTTTTAATTTATTTCTTCTTGTGTCTACTACTCTGATTGCAACATATCTCGTAAATTATTTCACGTGCAAAACAAATTTTATTTTAGAGATTTTAGTTCTGTTGCGGGTCCTTTAGTGGTTTTAAATTTGAACATTATGTGCGATCTAAATTTGAATTTTCAAATAAACACTGCTGGTCACGTCGTGAGTGGAGAGTGGCGCCGTGAATGTGAGTGCACGTGAATGTTTAAAGCAAGCGTGAAATGTGCGTCATCTGTAACGAGTACTTACCTTTAAAATTGAACTTTTTATACTTTGACTAACTAGTTCTACAATTGAAAACAATTACAATGAAAACATTATACTATTAGCAAAATTTAAAAATACGCCGGTAACTACGCAGTGCAGTTCATTCTTCTGTCTAGCGGCGACTGGTAGACACTAGACAGGTCACAGAACCAACATCGACGAACGAGGAAAACTTCTGCCAACGCTGGGGGAGTGAGGGCAAATTTGCGCCTATTGCAATTAAAAGGAAATGAAGAATATGGAAAAAACATACAGCAAATTTAAATTACCAGCGGATGCTGTAAGGGTGCGTTTTGTTTATAATTAAAACAAATTACAGTCGAACCTCTATTTAACGAAGTCGTAAATTCGCCGAAAAAATTCGTAATATAGAAAATTCGTTATTTAGAATAATTCGGTATATATGTATGCACATATATCATGTATGTTTAATTGAGTTGAAAAATGATTACATAAGTTGTAGTTTTATGTGAAGTTTAATGTACGTAATTATTAATACATACATAGCTACATATCTATGTGCATAATATGTAACATAAACGTACATTATGTTTGATTGAACACATAAGCTATTATACATAATGTACAAAGGAACATAAAAGCCGCATAGAAACATTAGGTATGTACTTACGAAAACATCAGATGTGGACTTAAGAGTTCTTAAAGAAGTCTGTAATTTTCGGTTGCACTTTGCATTTAAACAATACACTTTTTCAAAAAATACCTCGCCCTGATTTAAAGATTTGAACAAACTCACCGGAAGATTTTCGCGATTTTGCAATGCACGACGGATGGTCTCAAATGCCTCAAAAGTTTCGCGGTCCGACGGCGCGGCGTTTTCAATTCGCGGTACAAACTTAGCTTAACTTAACGCTGTGAAACAATTTGTTAAACTGAACAGTACATTCTTTGAACGAATGCGGCATTACCGCCTAATGACCCTATCAATATTCTAGGAAAATTTCGAAACTGAACCTTTGGTAAATGAGAAAGAACATCCCTTAACAATACAGCCATTGAAGGAATGCAGCATTATCGCCTAATCACCCCATTAGAGAGAACCTTCCTGGAATTCAAACTACCTGACAAGGATTTATGGCTCTAATTTTACTACGTTAAATAGAGATTGTGTTCGCTAAATAGAGAGAAATTTATATATAAATAATATCGGACATTGACGGTTCTAACCAAAATTTCGCTAAATAGAGAATTTTGTTAAATAGACGTTCGTTGAATAGAGGTTCGACTGTAGTCAACTTTTTATCTGATTAAATTTTTTAACAGGTCCAAAGGGGTGTCAATTGACCCCATTGACCTTGGATATGCCAGTGACACACACACCTTGATGAAAAAACGCCATAAACGCTTTTTACATTTATTAAACCAATAAACGCCCTAATTTCGTATCTATAATTAATTTTGAAAAATCAAATTCTTTCCTTTGCCTTTCTCTAATTGGACACAGTCTAATGGGAAATTTGCTACTCTTTAATTTAATGGAGTAGTAATGTCAATACTGCTACTTAGTCAGTGCAAGGAAAAACTTGATCGTTGTAGAGGAAATTATCGGTAAAGAAAATTTCACCGCGAGCCTTCAATTTGCTGTAGTGATAAAATCGCCCGCTGATCGAATGTAGTGACAAGTACGCAATTAAAGGTAATAGAAATGATAGGTGTCAGCCCTCAATTTGCTGTAGTGATGAGATCGCCCACTGATCGAACATAGCAACAAACATATAATTTTAGGAATAAAGGAAATTATGGATATCTGCTGTAGCGATGAGATCGCCCGCTGATCGAAAGTAGAGACAAACACGTAATTAGGAATAAAGTAAGGTATCCAAACTGTTGTGCCTTCTGACTCTGTCGAGTTAATGATTAACCTCTTCAAATCCCTTTTTCTTTGCTTAAATATCAGCCAGTAGTGGATGCTCTCTCTCTGGAATACCCATTGTGTTTCCACCATAGAACTAATCACAGCGTTTCCGCTGAGTAGGTCTTTTGTTCCTGCAAACTTGACCTTCCACTCAGCAGTGATTTTAAGCTGTAATTTTCCGGTGAATTTAGGGATTGTAAGGGTTACCTAGGGCGGGCGTTAGTGCCTAAATTCTGGTGCAGAGGTTGCTGGTACCTTACGACGGCTAGGCGTCGTTCTTGGAGCGAACGCGGTGTCAAATCCTGCAGATGAATTTTTTTCGCCTTCAGCTGGAAAATGATGTTGACATTCCTCCGATAGGGAATTGGCGGGCTGCGAAATCGAACGTCGAAGTCTAGGAATTCGCCTTTTAATGACCCAAAAGAGGTCCTACATGTGAGTTTATGAAGGGCGGCTACAGAACTCTAACCGCTCACAAGCGGGGTAGAGGCTGCGATTCTTACATTTCACCTCTCGGGGCGCCGGGATTTGCGTTTACAAATTAGGCGGTCGGAAATGGCTTTTAAGCAGATAGCCCTGCAAAACAGTACAGCGTATTAAGACAGGGTTAAAGCCTCAGGGATTCGATTTCCCAATAAAGTTCAACAATCAAGGCAAAATCGAATTCTTGCGGAAAATTTGAACTTCTCGGACTGACAGTACAACACGTCATCTCCCTTGAGGCCTGGTCTGGTAAGGGTTGGAGGTCTACTCCGTTACACAGTTCAGCATATCAGACCGGAGGGCCCAGGTAGAAAAGGAGAGGACAGGATCAGGACTGGTGGACTCAAGGGGGAATTCGATCCGGGGGCCGCAAAAATATCATGGCGGGCCGCTTGTGGCCCGCGGGCCACATGTTGGACAGCCCTGAAATAAATGAAGGGCCATCTGAAACAGAGTGAACTAAGGAACTTGAAAGAAAATAGGTTTTCACCTCTCAGTCTGCTGCAGAAATAGGTGGAAACGTATTTTTTTCAAGTTCTTTAGATCACTCTCATATTTCACAATAATTTCAATGATTTTATAGTATTTTATAATAGTATGATGGCGATTCATAGTATTTCGTAGATATTTACAAATTGTACAATAATTTATTACAATTTCATAGTAGGTATTTTATAGGACGTTTGTAGATTTTGCAATAATTCATAACAATTTCATGACAAATGGTATTTGATAATAATTTCAATGATAATAGTATTACTTAATTCATATTCTTTTTGGGTATTTTGCCACTCTGCAAATTAAAATTATTAAATAACGTATTAAATAACGAACGTTTCGAGGGACAATCTGCCCTCGTTATCAACGAATAACAATTAATACGTTATTTAATAATTTTAATTTGCAGAGTGGCGAAATACCCAAAAAAGAATATGAATTATAGATTCACGCCACAAAGAAGTTTCAGAGATTAGTATTACTTAATAACAGAGCTGGGCAAAATACTTTTAAAAAGTATTTAAATACTAAATACTAAATACTTTTTGAAAATTGAATGTATTTAAATATTAAATACTTTTTTTGAGCAAAAGGTAAGTATTTAAATACTTTAAAAATATTTGAATACTTTAAAAGTATTTAAATACTTTAAAAATATTTAAATACTTTTAAAAGTATTTAAATATTTATTAAGTATTTAAATATTTTAAACATATTTATAATACTTCTTAAGTATTTAGATATCCTTAAAATGAAATAATATTTAAATAGTAACACGTGTATACCAGTTAAAAAAAAATTCAAAATTAAATTTAAAATTCTAAATTTCCTTTTATTCGAACATTAAGCAAAATAATAAAGATGGCATAGCTTAAACTATTGTACATGTATTATTAAAAACTCCAAAGGAAACAATATATTGGTTTGCGTTGTTTTATGGATATTTCGGCAAAGAAAATCTTAAAATCCGTAAAATATTTTATTAATAAAATTGCGTATATTGAATATGATCTACTAATAGTACTATTAAATATAGGTATACTTACTGTAATAGTAATTTATTTTTACCACAAATCACGACACAGGTACAGAGGAAACGCCATTATTTGTTCCGTGCTGCCAAAACATGGAATATTGAAATAATTGAATGGCAGGGGTGCACCGTCTCTGTCACCCCGTCAAACTGGCTTTTTATGCATCTTGCTCAGGCCCACAATTGCCTGGTAGCTTCTGTCTCGCTCTAGTACAGGTGGTTGTTTACCTGAAGCACTACACATTTTCGCGTTTCAAGTAAAAACTTTTGATTTTGATAAACATTAAAACTATGCAAAAAGTATTTAAATACTTGCAAAGTATTTAAATACTTTCAGAGTATTTAAATACTAAATACTTTGCAAAGTATTTGCACCTAGAAATACAAATACCGTCCATTAAAAAGTATTTAAATACTACAAAGTATTTAAATAAAAAAAGTATTTACAAATACAAATATTGCCCAGCTCTGCTTAATAACATGTTTTCATTTCATAGCAATTTTATAGCATTTTCTAATGATTCTATAATTTCATCACATTTCGTAGGATTTTGTTGTATTTCATAATAATTCCAATGACAAAACTTCATATGATTTCATATCATTTTAGAGTATATAATAATATTTCATAGTACTTCATTACAATTTCATGTAATTTTATAACAGTTTCATAGTATTTCAGAGCATTTCATAATGATTTAATAATAATTTGACAATTCAATGGTATTTCGTAGCATTCGAGAGTATTCAATAATAATTTCATGTTTCGTAGACTCCATACAAATTTCATTGTATTTCATAATAATTTTGTATTTCACTATAATTTCATAGCATGTCACAATTCAATAAAATATTCCTCAGCATTTTAGAGTATTTCACATTATTGCATAGTATTTCTAACAATATATATTTTTTAATAATTTCATACCATTTCAAAATAATTTTCTAACAATTTCATGGAATTTCATAATAATGTCAGTACGTTGATAGTATTTCCTAATGTTTAATAGTATTTCGTAACAATATAATTGTATTTAATAATTTTATAGTACTTTACAATAATTTCTTGGTTATTCTTCTTAACATAGAATTTCGGCTTAGACCGCGTAGTATTTGTAGATGAACACCCAGCATTCTCCGGCTTAATGTGCCTTGCACCTTGTGAACTCGAGCAAAAACAGCCAAATCTGCCTAAGTATCCTCGTTCTCAAGATACTCAACCAACACAAGTCACCAAAGAGCATGGCCATCGCGCGGGTTTTTGTTCAAGTTCACAAGGTGCAAGGCACATTAAACCGGAGAATGCTGGGTGTTCATCTACAAATACTCCGCGGTCTAAGCCGAAATTCTATGTTAAGAACAATAATTCGAGTAACCGCGAAAGCCTCAAACAGTATAATTTCTTGGTTTTTTTTATAAAATTTCACATTTCAGAATAATTTCTGGTTTTATATTTCATATTAGTAGGATAGCTATCATTGTATGTAATAGCATTTCAGAATATTTCAAAACATTAATAGTAATTCATACAATTTATGGTATTTCATAACAATTTAATAAAAAGTTTTTATAGTACTTATGTCATAACGTCATAAGAAACAGCAATTTATATTGATTTCATAGTATTTTATAGCATTTCAGAGTATTTCATAATCATTTCATAATCATTTCAATAGTTTGATAGAGTTTCATAATAATTTCATATTTCATAACAAATTTGTGGCATTTTGTACGAGTATCATAGTATTTCACAGTAATTTAATAATAATAAGATAGCATTTCATGGTACTTCATAAAATGTTGATAGTATTGTATGTTTTCATGGTATTTCACAAATAATATTACCTATATAATAATTTCATCAATAGTTTGATAGAGTTTCATAATAACTTCATATTTCATAACAAATTTGTGGCATTTTGTAACAGTAATTTAATAATAATAAGATAGCACTTCATGGTTTTTGATAGTATTTTATGTTTTCATGGTATTTCATAAGTAATATTATATAATAATTTCATCAAAAGTTTGTCGTATTTCATAGCATTTCAGAGTATTTCATAATAATTTCATATATCATAACAAATTTGTGGCATTTTGTAACAGTATCATAGTATTTCATAGTAATTTAATAATAAGATAGCATTTCATGGTACTTCATAAAATTTTGATAGTATTTTATAATGTTTTTATGGTATTTCATAAATAATATATAATAATTTCATCAAAGGTTTATCGTATTTCATAGCATTTCAGAGTATTTCATAATCATTTCAATAGTTTGATAGTTTCATAATAATTTCATATTTCATAACAAATTTGTGGCATTTTGTAACAGTAATATAGTATTTCACAGTAATTTAATAATAATAAGATAGCATTTCATGGTACTTCAAAAAAATTTGATAGTGTTTTATAATGTTTTCATGGTATTTCATAAATATATATAGTAATTTCATCAAAAGTTTATCGTATATCATAGCATTCCAGAGTATTTCATAATAATTTCATAATATTTCATAGTACCTATGTCATAAAAAATAGTATTTCATCCAATTGATTACATAGTATTTTACGTTTATATCAAGGATTCTATTGTATTTTATACAATAGTATGACGTTTCATAGTATTTCATAGCATTTCAGAGCATTTTATTATAATATTTGATAGTACCTATATCATAAAAAACAGTATTTTATATTGATTTCATAGTATTTACGTTAACTTCAAATACTTTATTGATTTCATGCAATCTTATGGCATTTCATAGTATTTTATAGCATTTCATAATAATTTCATAATATCTCATAGTACCTCTGTGATAAAAACAGTATTTTATATTGATTTCATAGTATTTTACGTCAATTTCAAGGATTTCATTATAGTTAAAATAATAGTATGTCATTTAATAGTATGCTATGGCATTTCATAATATTTTATAGTATCTATGTCATAAAAAAGCAGTATTTTATATTGATTTCATAGTATTTTACGTTTATTCCAAGGATTTTATTGCATCTCAAATGGTATGACATTTCATAGTATTTTGTAGCATTTTCGAGTATTTAATTATAATATTTGATAGTACCTACGTCACAAGAAACAGTATTTTATATTGATTTCATAGTATTTTACGTCAATTTCAAAGATTTCATTGTAGATCAAATAATAGTATGGCATTTCATAGTATTTCATATTAATTTTATAATATATCGTAGTACCTATGTCATTAAAACAGTATTTTATATTGATTGTATACTATTTTACGTTAGTTTCAAGGATTTTATAATAAAATAAAAGCAGTGATAAAAAACAGTATTTTATATTGATTTCATAGTATTTTACGTCAATTTCAAGGATTTCATTGTAGTTAAAATAATAGTATGTCATTTAATAGTATGCCATAGCATTTCATAATATTTTGTAGTATCTATGTCATAAAAAAGCAGTATTTTATATTGATTTCATAGTATTGTACGTTTATTTCAAGGACTTTATTGCATCTCAAATAGTAGTATGACATTTCATAGTATTTCATAGCATTTCAGAGTATTTAATTATAATATAATATTTGATAGTACCTACGTAATAAGAAACAGTATTTTATATTGATTTAATAGTATTTTACGTTTATTTCAAGGATTTTATTGCATCTCAAATAGTATGACATTTCATAGTATTTCGTAGCATTTCAGAGTATTTAATTATAATATTTGATAGTATCTATGTCATAAGAAACAGTATTTTATATTGATTTCATAGTATTTTACGTCAATTTCAAAGATTTCATTGTAATTCAAATAATAGTATGGCATTTCATAGTATTTCATAATAATTTTATAATATATCGTAGTACCTATGTCATTAAAACAGTATTTTATATTGATTTTATACTATTTTACGTTAATTTCAAGGATTTTATTGTATTGAAAATAATAGTATGGCATTTCATAGTATTTTATAGCATTTCAGAGTATTTCATAATAATTTTATAATATTTCATAGTACCTATGTCATAAAAAACAGTTTTTATATTGATTTAGTATTTTATGTTGATTCCAAGAATTTTATTGTATTTCAAATAATAACATGGCATTTCATAGTATTTTATAGCATTTTAGTCTTTCATAATAATTTCTATAATTTGATCGAGTTTCATAATAATTTCATATTTCATAGTATTTCATAATATTTTCATTTTATTTCATATATATTTTTAGTATTACACAATGATTGTGACACTTTTATAGTATACCGGGTGTTTAAAAATTGCACGGCACTATTCTATGGACGCGCATTAAGGAAGCTACAGTTCCGAGAAGGGCAAATGGAAAAACACATTGCTCTGAGTAGATTACGCTCTTGAAGTAGTGAATTTCAATCTTTACGTTCGATTTTCTCTGATACTATTGGTCTCAGCGATTCCAAACAAGGTTACCTTTTTATGTAAAAAAGTCTAAGTTTTTCAAATATCTAACTAGAATCTGACTAAAATTGTTAAGAGGAAGAAGAAGACACCAAATTTGCGTCATCTGTATTTTTTTAATTGAATAAAATCCTTCTCAGGGCTGTAGCTACTACCGGAACTTTTTTGTGTATTTTAGCCTAGAGAACAGGTCCTTACAATAGTGCCGTGCAATTTTGAAACACTGTATAATAATAATATTAGCATTTTACAATTAATTTGTTAGCGGTTAGCACTGCAGTCAATGTTTTTTTACAGTTTCTATGTGGATTTTTGACGTTCCTCTTTCCGGGCCTCTCCAGGAATATAAGAGCTATCTATCTGCCAGTACACACTAGCTTTGGAATTGCAATTTTTATGCTCGCTATTGTCTCAGCTATGATGGGTTTAGGAGAGAAAGCTATTTGGGCGGTTACGTAAGTATGCGGTTTAGTTCGTAGCCCCTTCTGATTTGGTATGGCATTTTAGAGCCTACGACACGCTTCCATCCGAAGGGGTCATGATCAACTTCATGGGTGTTTTGCTGGTTTCATTTGGGGCCCTGGTGCTGTACCTCGTGAATGACCCAACCTACAAGCGTGTGGCTCTTCCGGAAGACGAAATGACCCTCACAGGTCAAACCGATTAAATCCCTATTATTTCTTGCCGGTTTTAAAACTGGATTGGACGCGTCGCACAGTGGTGAAGGTAGAGTCACTTGTATAATTAGGTTGAATTAGCGAGACTTGTTTTAAAAGCAGCAAGAGAGCACAATTTGTAATTGCTAGCATTATTATGACGCCTGGACTGATTATTATGACTAATTTTGGTGAGTTTGTGTTGAATAGTACTTACGTCGATTTTAAGTAAGTAGGTACCTAACCAATTCTTAGTATTAAATTAATGCAAATTAATTATTTTTTAACGCGATTATTCTGAGTAGAAAGAGTCAGGATTTTGACAGAGCTATTTTGCTTCCATGACCTATATTTATAGTAATGCTAAAATAGTATTTTTCAAGAATTTAGCACTTCGATAGCCATTTTTTAAAAATTACTACTTAGATTTCCAGCAAATGCTAATTTTAGTTTCAATTCAATACCATGTTTACCTGCTAAAATATAAACAGGAAAATGGTTTGTAAACATAGATAAGAGGTAACTAGGCAGTATTCACTAGTGAATATAATGCTGAATGTTTGATCAAGGGACACCTGTGGCAAATACATGTGGGTTGGGCTGGAAAGCATAGAAGAAAGAATTGTTTTTAACCAAAGTAATGGCCTAGAACTGCTAAATTAGAAAGGTTAGTGTCAAAAGACTTATATCTGCTCCAGTTTACATAATTAGAGCCGGTTTTGCACTTAAATTGCAGGCTACATTATTGATTTTATTCTAACCTCATTCATGGCTTAATTTTGCACTGCATGTGATTCCATGCAATTTGATATCCTTTTAAATAGTTCTAAAACAGCAGAATTTATAAATTTGTCATGGAAAAGTTGAAGTAGGTGAGGTTGCGCTAAATCATGCGTTGCAACAATGACCGCATTTTTGTGTTTGTGAAAATATCGCAACTCATGTACTGTCGGATTGTTATAAGACTTGCACTGAAGGTACTAACAATTACATTGCACATTTCTTTTTAAAAAGGTTTTTAATGTAGTTTTGAATCGAAAGGAATTTTGACCTGAACGAAAGACAAAGCAATTTATTGTCATTAAGTAGTAGGACTGGGTTCGATTCCTAGTGACCACACGGGAATTTTAAATATTGTATGTTTTTCGGCTACCTAATATCAGTGGTATTTGTTAACCCCTTTAACAAGGGATTCTTCCTCAGTTTCGACTGGCAAGGCTAACCATCTACCTTCCATTAATTGTTAACGATTTTGACTGAGGACTCGCTTATTGTAAGTCTTGACACTTAGTTTTACGATTGACAAGCTGTACTGACGTACATGTGTCTTTTCCGTACATTAACCCTCTCTATCTTGTGCGCATTTTGCAAGGGCAGCTAAAAACATTGAAGTGTCAACATGTCTACAACTACATATTCAAACTATAGGTTATTGCAGCAGTAATCATTCACTTTCGAGTTTTCTCGAGTCAGAATTCCTAGTCTGAAATTGAAGTTTGTTGATCTTACTTGAAAAGACGAATTTAAATTTGAAGTTCCAAGTTTAAAGTTTGAATTACAAGATTAAAGTTGGAATTTTGAGTTTAATCTTTAAAGCAATTATTTTGTTTTTTTTACCTTTTGGTGTCGAGGACCATTCATTCATACAATAAACTATACTATAAATAGAAGTCGAAATTCCATGTTACAATTATTTCGAGATTCAAATTATACTTGAAATACAAGTCTAAATTCAAAATTCCAAGTTTAAAGTTTAAGTTGCTCAATTTAAGAGAAAGTTTTGAATTTGAAGGTGGAATTTTGGGTCTAAAATAGAAGTTCTAAGTTTAAGGCGTTTTAATTCCGAAATTCAAATCGAAATTCTGAATTTCTAGTCGTAATTCTGCGCTTAAAATTAAAATTTCCAGATCAGAGTTGCATTCCTTCTCGAAATTACGAACTAAATTTGAAATTCAAACATTAAAGTTGGAATTTTCAAATTGAACTCAGAATTTCAAGTAGAAATTCTTTTACGTTATAAATTACAGCCGAAATTCCAAGTTAAAAACTGTTTTCAGATCAAAGTCAAATGTATACTTGAAATACGAGTTTAAATTCGAAATTCCATGTTGAAAGTTGGAGTTTCAAATTTAAAATTCCACGTTTAAAATTAAAATGTCCAGATCATAGTCCAATTGTTACTTGAAGGAATTTCAAGATTAAAGTCGAAATTTTGAGTTTAACGCCGTACTATTGGGATTGAACTTGAAATTCTCAGTTTAGAATTAATATTCCAAGATAAAGTCATTTTTGAAGTTGATGATTGGCGTCGAAATGTGGGGTTTACAGTTGTAATTTCAAGATTAAAGTAGAAATTTTCAGTTTGGAGACTTTAGGAAATAAAGTCGAAAACTAATAATTAATATTGTGAGATTAAAGTCACATTTGTACAGGGAAGCACGAATTTAAATTCCAAGTTTAAAGTTGGAATTTCAAGCAGTCATAGTACCGAATTTTGAGTTGGAGTTCTGAGTCTAAAATGGAAATTCTGAAGTTAAAGTTTTAAATTCTGAAATTGAAATTAAATATGAGTTTTTCAAAGTTGTACTTACGTGTTTAAAATAAAAATTTTGAGATGAAAGTTAAATTCTACTTGAAAAGGCGAAAGTAGATTCAAAAGATGTAGATTCGAGTTGACATTCTTAGATTAAAGTCGGAAATTGAAGTTAAAAACTCACTTTAAAATTAATATTTGAACCTAAGATTAAAGTCATTTTCCTACTTGATAGGACAATTCGAAATGTTGAGTTTAGAGTTGAAGTTGAAGATTGGCTTCAATATTTCCAGTTTAAAATTAATATTCCCAGATGAAAGCCAAATTCTTACTTGAAAGTATGAATTTAAATTTAAAATGTGGAGTTTTAAGTTGTAATTTCATGATTAAAGTCGGAATTTTGAGTTTAGAGCCTTAGTTTAGGTATTAAAGTCGAAATGTAATAATTAATATTCTGATATTAAAGTCATATTCGCAGTGAAAAGTAGGAATTTAAAATCCAAGTTTAAAATTGTAATTTTAACCATTAAGAGTACCGAATTTGGAGTTGGAGTTCTGAGTCTAAAATAGAAATTCTAAAGTTAGTTTTAAATTCTGAAATTGAAATTAAAATGATGAGTTTTTTAAAGTTACACTTGCGCGTTTAAAATAAAAATTTCCAGATCAAAGCCAAATTCTACTTGAAAAGATGCATATAAAATCGAAATGTGTTGTTTCGAGTTGCCAGTCCTAGATTAAAGTTGGAAATTGAAGTCGAAAACTCACTTTAAAATGAATATTTGAAGTTCAGAATCAATATTCCAAGATTAATGTCATTTTCCTACTTGATAGGACAATCAAAATGTTGAGTTTAAAGTTGAAATTGAAAATTGGCGTCAATATTTCCAGTTTAAAATTAATATTCCCAGATGAAAGCCAAATTCTTACTTGAAAGGATGAATTTAAATTTAAAATGTGGAGTTTTAAGTTGTAATTTCATGATTAAAGTTGGAATTTTGAGTTTAGAGCCTTAGTTTAGGTATTAAAGTCGAAATGTAATAATTAATATTCTGATATTAAAGTCATATTCGCAGTGAAAAGTAGGAATTTAAAATCCAAGTTTAAAATTGTAATTTTAACCATTAAGAGTACCGAATTTGGAGTTGGAGTTCTGAGTCTAAAATAGAAATTCTAAAGTTAGTTTTAAATTCTGAAATTGAAATTAAAATGATGAGTTTTTTAAAGTTACATTTGCGCGTTTAAAATAAAAATTTCCAGATCAAAGCCAAATTCTACTTGAAAAGATGCATATAAAATCGAAATGTGTTGTTTCGAGTTGCCAGTCCTAGATTAAAGTTGGAAATTGAAGTCGAAAACTCACTTTAAAATGAATATTTGAAGTTCAGAATCAATATTCCAAGATTAATGTCATTTTCCTACTTGATAGGACAATCAAAATGTTGAGTTTAAAGTTGAAATTGAAGATTGGCGTCAAAATTTCCAGTTTAAAATTAATATTCCCAGATGAAAGTTCAATTCCTACTTGAAAGGACGAATTTAAATTTGAAATGTGGAGTTTACAGTTGTAATTTCAAGATTAAAGTCGGAATTTTGAGTTTAGAGCCTTGCTTTAGTAATTAAAGTCGAAAAGTAATAATTAAAGTCACATTTGCAGTGGAAAGTAGGAATTGAAATTCCAAGTTTAAAATTGGAATTTTAATCAGTCACGAATACAGAATTTGAAGTTGGAATTGTGAGGCTAAAATAGAAGGTCCGTGGTTAGTTTAATTCCAAATTAATATTAAAATGTTGAGTTTTTAAAGTCGCACCTCCGCTTTTGAAGTAAAAATTTCCAGATCAAAGTCAAATTCTATTTGAAAGACAAATGTAAATTTGAAATATGGAGTGTAAAGTTGGAATTCCAAGATATAGGTAAGAAATTGAAGTCAAAAACTTCGTTGACAATTAATATTCCGTGACTAAAGTCATATTCTTTCTACCAGAGAGTACGAAATTAAATTCCAAGTTTAAAGTTGAAATTATGCAGTCAAAGCACCGAATTGGGAGTTTGATGTTTAAAATAAATGTTCTGAGGTGAAAGTTTTTATTCTGAAATAGAAATTAAATTCCGAATTTTTAAAGCTGCAATTCTGTGGTTAAAGTAAAAATTTCCAGATCAAAGTGAAATTCTGATTGGACGGACAGATGTAAATTCAAAACGTGCAGTTTAAAGTTGGGATTCAAAGATTAAAGTTTGAAATTGAAATCGGAAACTCGGTTTAAAATTATCGTTCCACGATTAAAGTGAAATTCTTACTACCAGAAAGTACGGAATTTGGGGTTGGAATTAAATTCCGAGTTTTTAAAACTAGCACTTCCACGTTTGAACGAAAAATTTCCAGATCAAAGTCAAATTCTGCTTGAAAGGACGGATGTAAATTTAAAACGTGGAGTTTAGAGTTGGAATTCCAAGATTAAAGTCAAATTGAAGTGAAAATTCATTTTAAAATTAATATTCCACGATTAAAGTCAAATTCTTTGTACCAGAAAGTATGAATTTCATTTCCAAGTGTAAAGTTGGAATTAAGCAGTGAGAGTACCGAATTTGGAGTTGGAGTTCTGAGTAAAAAGTAAATAGTAAATGTTCCGAGCTTAAAATTTTTATTCTGAAATTGAAATTAAATTTCATGTTTTTTAAGGCTGCAGTTTTGCGTTGAAAGTAAGAATTTCCAGATCAAAGTTAATTCTGCTTGAAAGGACGAATGTAAATTCGAAATGTGAGATTTAAAGTTGGAATTCCAAGATTAAAGTCAAAAACTCATTTTAAAATTAATATTCCACGGTTCTTTCTACCAGAAAGTATGAATTTCATTTCCAAGTTTAAAGTTGGATAGAAGCAGTCAGAGTACAGAATTTGGAATTGGAGTTCTCATTAAAAAGTAAATAGTAATTGTTCCGAGGTTAAAGTTTTTATTCTGAAATTGAAATTAAATTCCATGTTTTTTAAGGCTGCAGTTCTGTGTTGAAAGTAAGAATTTCCAGATCAAAGTCAAATTCTGCTTGAAAGGACGAATGTAAATTCGAAGTGTGGAGTTTAAAGTTAGAATTCCAAGATTAAAGTCGGAAATTAAAGTCAAAAACTCAGTTTAGAATTAATATTTCACGATTAAAGTAGAATTCTTTCTACCAGAAAGTATAAATTTCATTTCCAAGTTTAAAGTTGGAATTAAGCAGTCAGAGTACGGAATTTGGGTTGGAATTCTGTTTAAAATGAAATTCCGAGTTTTTAAAACTCGCACTTCCACGTTTGAAGGAAAAATTTCCAGATCAAAGTCAAATTGTGCTTGAAAGGACGAATGTAAATTCGAAATTTGGAGTTTAAAGTTAGAATTCAAAGATTGAAGTCAGAAATTAAAGTCAAAAACTCAGTTTAGAATTAATATTTCACGATTAAAGTCAAATTCTTTCTGCCAGAAAGTATAAATTTCATTTCCAAGTTTAAAGTTGGAATGAAGCAGTTGGAGTACCCAATTTGAAGTTGGAGTTCTCAGTAAAAAATAAATGTTCCGAGGTTAAAGTGTTTTTCTGAAATTGAAATTAAATTCCATGTTTTTTAAAGCTGCAGTTCTGCGTTGAAAGTAAAAATTTCCAGATCAAAGTCAAATTCTGCGTGAACGGACAGATGTAAATTCAAAACGTGGAGTTTAAAGTTGAAATTCCAAGATTAAAGTTGGCAATTGAAATCGGAAACTCAGTTTAAAATTAACGTTCCATGATTAAAGTGAAGTTCTTCCTACTTCAAAGTGCAAATTTAAATTCCAAGTTTAAAGTTGGAATTAAGCAGTCAGAGTACGGAATTTGGGTTGGAATTCTGTTTAAAATTAAATTCCGAGTTTTTAAAACTCGCACTTCCACGTTTGAAGGAAAAATTTCCACATCAAAGTCAAATTGTGCTTGAAAGGACGGATGTAAATTCAAAACGTGGAGTTTAAAGTTGGAATTCCAAGATTAAAGTTAAATTAAAGTCAAAAACTCAGTTTAGAATTAATATTTCACGATTAAAGTCAAATTCTTTCTACCAGAAATTATAAATTTCATTTCCAAGTTTAAAGTTGGAATTAAGCAGTTGGAGTACCCAATTTGAAGTTGGAGTTCTCAGTAAAAAATAAATGTTCCGAGGTTAAAGTGTTTATTCTGAAATTGAAATTAAATTCCATGTTTTTTAAAGCTGCAGTTCTGCGTTGAAAGTAAAAATATCCAGATCAAAGTCAAATTCTGCGTGAAAGGACGGATGTAAATTCAAAACGTGGAGTTTAAAGTTGGAATTCCAAGATTAAAGTTGGAAATTGAAGTCGGAAACTCAGTTTAAAATTAACGTTCCACGATTAACGTGAAATTCTTCCTACCAGAAAGTACGAATTTAAATTCCAAGGTTAAAGTTGGAATTAAGCAGTCAGAGTACGGAATTTGGAGTTGGAATTCTGTTTAAAATTAAATTCCGAGTTTTTTAAGCTCGCGCTTCTGCGTTTTAAGGAAAAATTTCCAGATCGAAGTAAAATTCTGCTTGAAAGGATGGATGTAAATTCAAAACGTGGAGTTTAAAGTTGGAATTCCAAGGTTAAAGATGGAAATTGAAGTCGAAAACTCTGTTAAAAATGAATACTTTGGGATTAAAGACGGCATTCTGGAACTGACCTAGATACAGATACAACTGAGTAGTATCATATTTTTTCTATCATACAGAGTAATTGAAAAAATTAAAAATGATAGTACCGGGTGGCCATAAATGTCTGTGATCGCATTACCTTTGAAATGAGCAACGCTTTAAAAAATGATGAATTCAACTACCTAACCTAAATATCAAATGTCATTACAACTGACATTCCTAGATGTCAAAATGATTACAGATTCCTATAATTTATTCTTATAATCAACATTTATAAGTAGCTAATTTCAAGGCTACCGGGATCACAGATATTTATGGCCACCCAGTATCTATATCTCATTTTCAAATTGAAACTTCTGTGCTGCATAACACCGTTCAATTAATGGAAAACTTTTGCCAAGAAATTCCAAATATTGTAAATTAACTGTAGCCTGCGGCGTGCGGCGTATGTCGCATTTAAAATGTAGGACTGCTGCATAGTTGACCATTATCACAGAAATAATAAGGGTGTGTTTAAACAGAGCATGTGTACAACCGTGGTCCCATTCAGTAAGACAGAATTAACCCTGCTTATTATTAAATGAAATCTACTTGTGTTTGTAGTTTAAAACAGCCAATAGTCATAATAAGTAATTGTTTACTGTGATAATATCGCTATTAAAGGTAATGGGAAGTTTGTTTACAAAAACCCGAAAATAGTAAACCGTTGAATGAAGCCTTGGCCGGTTTAACCTGCCATGTAGTGTTGTACATTATTTAAGACGTATGATAGTCCATTTTTCCCATACCGACAGTCTTGTGGAAATAAATTTCTTAATTTATCTCTTTGTTATTAGATGTAGAATAGGCTCCGAATCGGATTTGTTCTATGGCTGGGGGACAAATGATATCGATTTCAAATTAGTTCCTTTATTAAACAATTATTTGTAATTTTTAAAATCTTACACGAGTTTTCTCTGAAGCCATTTTCAATGACTTCAGATGTTTTTTTATTGCTTTTTTAAGTTTTCTCTATTATTTTGTACTTGCATATGTTTTCAAGTTGATTTTTTTTACGATCTGCTTCTTCTAGGGAGCCTGTGATTAGACTACCGATTCATATTTATAATTTCGTACTTGTTCTATTTATTTTTGATTCCGTGATTAATTATCAGGTGAATTAAGAGTATATAAATAAGGAAGAATAGAAAAATTACTCGTTCCAATCTATAAAACAACTCACCTACTTCGAGCATTGTCTGTGCAAGCAGCTCTTCTAGTGCGTGACTAAGCACAGGTTTTAATCTCTTAAGACATTACTGGTTCAGGCTCTCAATCGTTTTTGCAACATCATATACCTACACCATATTTCCAATGCCGAAAAATATTGTGTGCTAATCATAACCTCAAATATATTCTGCTATGCTGATTATGTTCAAAAATTATAGTTTGAATAACCATCATTCCTATATTATTACAATACTTACCTTCTATTACAAGGAATTCTCAATAAAATTGCAGAGCTCTTACGCACAATTGTTTATTTAAAATTGACACTGCGCGTCCTTAGACGCTTCCGCTAACACCGAAAGCGATTTATAAATATTCTGTACAGATTATAATCAAATTAAATTGGACCATTCCATTCAAAGTTAATATAAATTGGTATTTTCGATGTAAAGTTTAATGGACAAAGCTGCATTGCAAGACCGTTTTGCACAAACTCACCAAGCTGACTAAATTTTAAGTATTAAAAATCAGTTGGTACTTACGTATCTAATGTATAATTTAATTGAAAACACCATTTTTACTACACTATTTCTAGATAGAATTTAAGTATCACCCAAATGAAATATGTTACGTTTTTATTTTCATATTACTAACGAACATTTATCTCTTATTGTGATCCATGATACGTTATTGCAAATTGATTTTGCAACCAATTGTAAAACAACTTACTTTTATGGTGCTTTTGGTAATTCGTGTGATGTTTATACTTGTATTTTTAATATTATGTTGTACATTTATTACACTATGGTGCTTAAAGACAAAGAATATTTTTATTTATACAATTCTATTTTTGTACCGTTCAGTTCACAATTGTTACTTCGAAAATATGTTAGCTCCTTAGTACCAAACTTATGAGACTTATTTTTGTGATTTATATTATACTAAATGTATCCTTATCTATCCATGTACAAATATATACAATTGATGTTGTGGAGCATGAACTTTTCTTGAATGCGTTATCACCGTATTTTAAATAACCTTTAGCCTTCCCTCGAGATAAACCCTGCCAAGCCAACAAAAATCTCTATCACTTTCAAATTCCACATTAGTGTAACAATGCTATCACGCAAACTGCTCGATTTGGGAAAGGCGGTCGCAGTGAGGCTTTCCTCAACGGACGCCAAGCATGCAGTCACGGCATTGCACGGCCTCCACTTGGAGCACGGGGGCAAAATGGTAAACTTTGCTGGCTTTCTCATGCCTGTACAGTATGACAAGCACGGAATCTCGGAATCCCACCTGCACACTAGGGAAAACGCCTCTTTGTTTGACGTGTCCCATATGTTACAGACCGAAATTACCGGTAAGTGCCGCCCTTAAAGTAGTCACCTGCACTTCAGTCGTTTGTTGCCAGGTCCTGGATGTTTAGAATTTCTGGAAACGCTCTGCCCGGCAGACCTGCAGGGCCTTGGGAAGTCGTCGTCCACCCTGACTGTTTTCACGAACGACCAGGGGGGCATTTTGGATGATTTGATCGTCACCAAAATTGAAAGCGACCACTTGTACATCGTCTCCAACGCTGGCAGAAAAGCTCACGATCAGCAACTTATGCTAGAAGCTTTGGTATGTCGTAATTAGGCGGCCTTAATTTAGCAATAAATTGGTTATCAGCAGTTTTGAGATAAATCCTTGCTTGTAGGAAAGATATAAAAAGAAAACAAGCAATAACAAGCTCTCAATGCGGTTCTTTGAACCATCAGAGCGATCCTTGCTGGCGCTCCAAGGCCCCAAAGCTGCCGAAGTTTTGCAGAAACTCACAGATGTGGACTTGTCGCAGCTGTATTTTATGCAGTCCGTTTCCGCTGCTGTAGCCGGCACTGGAGTGTGCAGAATAACCCGATGTGGATACACAGGAGAGGATGGCTTTGAAGTGTCCGTGCCGTCTTTTAAGGCTTATGACATAGCCAAGGAAATTCTATCTAACAAATTGGTTAGATTGGCAGGACTTGGTGCGAGAGATTCTTTGCGGTTAGTATAAAAACTTTGATGTTCTACTCTGGCTGGGCTCTGTGTAATTTGAGCACTTAGTGTAGTGCTACAGCAATTCAGTAATACAGGCGAAACTGTTTTATAGTGGTTACGATATTTAAGAATCACAATGAAACAACGCAAACGATATTTGTTTGGTGTAAGTTTCAATTCTCTCGCCATTTACATCACTTACAGTATTTATTTAATATAATCTCATATAACTTAACATAACCTAACTTACTCTGTGTTAATCCAACTTAACCAAATCTGACCCAACCTAATTTAACCAAATATGACATGACCTAACCTAACATTACCTACCTATTAACAAACTTAATCCAATCTAACTTAACGTAATGTTTTTAATAATGGGTTTGAAAGATGTCAATTGTCTCAGCTCTTTGTGCGTTGTCGAAATATACTACACTACACTATTGAGCCAATTATCGATTTGTGCTAAACCATAGACTTCCAATAGTGACGTTGATCTTGGCGTAACGTAATTACTCCGTTGTTTAATTGTACGTGTTTTTTTATCAATTCTATCTCCACTAATCAAACACTCTTTGTAGTTGCTTGCTGTTTTGAGTTTTTTTTTTTTTTACTATGTTTTCGTCACCGTTTAAAGTTTTGAAATATCTTCTTGATATATTGTAAAACATTCTTTATTTTTTCCCATGCCAAAACTTGTCGTCTTGTTCACTAACTTAAATGTGGTAGTAACGTTTTTATAAGAAGTAAATATCAAATACAAATTTCTACAAATACTTATGTACAACTTGTGTTATTTTCACATTCAGCAAATTGTAGTACGGTTTAGCTGAAGGCGATAACTGCTACAACTTTTGTATATTTTGACAGCACATGACAAGCTGAGTTGTTTGACATTACTGTCAGACTGAGGAAACGTAGTAAAAAATAAAGTTAGATATAATTTGCGTTAAGGTTTATTAGGTTAGGTTAGGTCAGATTCGATTGAGTTAGGTTAGTTTAAGTCAGATTTTCTTTCCTTCAGGGCCGGGCTACAAAAGACCTGAAGGCACTGCAGCCTCAGTGGGTTATTGTGCTTGTTTTAATAGTAAATCACATCCACTCCGTGATTTTCATTCCCTGTATCATTACAGTACAGGTTTTTCACTGCAGGTATATTAATGTCGTTTTGTTCAAAGACTGATTTTCCGACTATGCATTTTCAATGTCAAATTGGGATATGTTAGGTTATTGTATGATCACAAAACTCTGGACTAAATTTTTTTGGGTTGTCGACAGTAATTCCTAGTTACTTTTATTTTTATGTTGTGGTAATGCAGATTTTGTCTTTTTAGTACAAATATAATATTTGTGATTTTGATGTCTTAGATATTTTCAACTACACATTCTTGTAAATATTCTTTTACATTGTTTTATGTTTGGATTTTTAAACTGTATTAGATTTTAATGCTATTTTTTTACACTGTAAAGACAAGATGATTTACTGGCTTACGTTAACAATACATAACAGTCCCTTTGAATAGGTTTTGCGAACAGATGGTAGGTTAGGGTTGATTAGGTATAATCAGGTCAGATTAGGTCAAGTTAAATTAGAGCAAATTAGGATGAGTTAGGGCAAATATGTAATGCAAATTATATAATCGAGAGAGAATTAAACAAATTTTAAGTTTCACAAATTAAAGTCGAAAAGCTGAGATTACAATATTCTCACTGCAGAGGCCATTGTGAAGAGGATTAGCTATTAAAACCTCTTGGTTACTAAAGTCGAATTGGGGAATCGCAGTGCAATCGACTCAAAATGTTTGTGGCCACTGCAGTAAGTGGATATTGAATCTACATATCCTGGCCCAGAACCATAGGTTTTCACCTATGAACCAGCTCCACTGTAATGTTAATGTGGCAATTATTATACAAAATAATTAGATGGAGTATCAAAAAAGGGCCAATTAGTCAATCATTAGTCTCCTCATTTTTGGTTGAATTCGCATTTTTCATTTAAAATTATAATTCTGATTTGAAAGTAACAATTTGAAGTACGATTACTAAAATTAAAGTTGAAATGCCTAAATTGTATGTTGATAATTAGTTTATTGCTCTATGAAAAGAATTGTTAATTTGTCAGTCGTCAGTCATTGATCTTCTTTTTCCTGTTCAATATTAAATTAAAAATTGTAAGTTAAAAACTTTAAAGTTAGCAGTCCGATCTGCATCTTCAATTTGAAATCGAAATTTCCACTTACAAGAATTAATTTATTTCAGTCAAAAGTTGGAATTTCAGTTCAATATTTGAGTTTAAAATGAAAATTCAGATTTTAAAGTTCTCATTTTGAAATAAATGCCGACATTTCTAGTTTAAATTTGTGCACGTATTTAAATTCCAAGGTTAAGTAGGAATTCCTGGTTTAAAGAAAGCATCTGAGTTCAAAGTTGGATTTTTAGTCTAAAACGCAAATTCCAAAGTTAAGAATGTATTTCCTAACCGAAATTTCGTGTTTGAAAGTACTAATTAAAATTTAAAATTTGTTTAAAATTGGAATTTCAAAATAAAGGTCGAAATTTTAAATTTAATGCATTTATTCTCAAACTAAAGTTGAACTTCTAAATTTAAAATCAAATTATGGGATCCAAATCTGATTTAAAGTTGAAAGTATGCATTTAAATTCGAATTTACAAATTTAACATTGGAATTTCAAAATTGAAGCTAGTGTTCCAAGTTTCAAGTTGGATTTTTCAGTTTAATATTGAAGTTCAGAGTGAAGTAATTCTGAAATTAATGACGAAATTACAGTTTAAATCTGCACGAATTTAAATTCCAAGTTTAAAGTGTGGTTATTATAAGTTTAACGTCAGGATTCCAAAGTTCGAGTTTTAAATTAAATTTTCGTAATCCAATTTCTATTTGAAAGTACTTTGAAATATGGTATTTCAAAATAAAATCAAAGTTCAAGTTTTAATTCTAAAATTGAAATAGGTTTTAAGTTGAAATTCTGCGACCAAAGTCAAATTTCTATTTGAAAGTAGTAATTAAAATTTGAAATTGTAAGTGTAAAGGCATAATTCTGAAGTTAAAGTCGAATTTCCGAATTTAAAATTGAAATTCCAAATTTAATGTTGCAATTTCACAATTAAAGTCGGAGTTTCAAGTTGGGGGGATTTTCAGTTCATAGTTTAAAAGTTCTAATTCCGAAATTAAAGTCGAAATTTCGAGTTTAAAATTATGGACAATCTTCAATTTTAAGGTTAAAGTTTGAATTTCAAATTTAAAGTTAGGGTTTCGAGTTCAAAACTAAAGTTTTGGGTAGAATAAATAAGAATTTTAATTCTGAAATTAAGGTCGTATTTCCTAGTCTGAATTTCGAGTTTGAAATTGAAATTCCCCGATCAAAGTAAATTTTCTATATGAAGATACTAATTACAATTTGAAATTTTATGTTTAAAGTTGTAATTTGAAGATTAAAGCCTAAGTTTTGATATTTATCTTGAAATTTACAGCTTAAATGTAACATTTCTAGATCAAAATGCAATTCAGACTTGTAAGTAGGAATTTAAATTCGCTATTCCAAATTTTAAGTTGGAATTTCATATTTAAAGTCAAAATTCCAAGTTTCAAGTTGGAGTTTCCAGTCTTAAATTGTAGTTCGGAGTTGAAAGTTCTCATTCTGAAATTAATACCGAAATTTCGAGTTCAAATTTATGCACGATTTTAAATTCCAAGCAGGAATTCCAAGTTTAAAGAAGGAATTTCAAATTTAAAGTCAGAATTCTGAGTTCAAAGTTGTAGTTTTAAGTCTGAAGTAGAAATTCTCAAGCTTTCGTTTTAATTCTCAAATTAAGGTCGTATTTCCTAGTCAGAATTTCGAGTTTGAAATTGAAATTTTATGATCAAATTCAATTTGTTATTTCAAGACAATAATTACAATTTGAAATTTTATGATTACAGTTGTAATTTCAAGATCAAAGCCCAAATTTTGAAAGTTGAACTTCAGAATTTAATAGTAACATCAAAATCAAATTCAGACTCGCAAGTAGGAATTTTAAATTCGATATTCCAAATTTCAAGTCGAAATTTCATAATTAAAGTAAAATTTCCAAGTTTAAAGATTTGAGTCTAGAGTTTCACGTTTAAATTCGAATATTAAAGTCAAAATTTCGAGTTTAAAATTTTGTTGTATATATGTATTTACATTCCTAATTTAAAGTTGGAATTTTATCATTAGTTAAAATTTTGATTTCAGTGTTGGAGCCTTTAAGCTAAAATACAAATTCGAAAGCTAACATTTTAATTCTAGAATAAATACTGAAAGTTCTAGTTTTCTAAAGTCAGAAACTGAAATTCCGCGACCAAAATCAAATTTCAATTTGAAAGTACCATTCATATTCGAAATTTTAAGTTTAAGATAACAGTCGAAATTTTTAGTTTAAATCCTAAATTCTGCAGTTAAAAGTCGAATTTCGGAAGTTAAAATTAAAATTTTGGGAGCAAAGCCAAGTTTCGAAATTTAAGTATTAATTCGATATTTTAAATTTAAAGTTGAAATCTCAAATTTCAAATTAAATGTCAAAATTCCGAGTTAAAATTGGGAGTTTGAACTCCAAAAGAGAAATTCTGAAGTTAAAGTTTAATTCTGAAATTGAAATCAAAATTCTGAGTTTGAAATTGAAATTCCTCAACAACATTTGTGAAATTGAAAACAAAATTCTGAATTAGAAATTGAAATGTCTCGACCAAAGTGAAATTTCTATTTGAAAGTAGCAATTAAAATTTGAAGTTTAAAGTTGAAATTTCGGGATTAAAGGCGGAATTTTGAGTGTAAAGCCTTAATTCTAAAGTTAATGTCGAATTTCGGAAGTTAAAATTAAAATTTCGAGATCGAAGCCAAATTCTGAAATGTAAGTAATTCGATATTCTAAAATTAAAGTTGGAATTTCAAGATTACAGTCGACATTTTGAGTTTAAAGCCTTAATTAAGAAGTCATTAAAGTCGAATTTCGGTAGTTAAAATTAAAATTTCGAGAGCAAAGGCAAATTCCGTAATGTAAGTAATTCGATATTTTAAATTTAAAGTTAGAATCTCAAAATTAAAGTCGGAGTTTCTATATGGAAATTTTCAGTCTAAAATTGGAGTTGAGGCTTTAACAGTTTGATCTTAAATTAAAGGTTTAGTTAAAATTTGTGTGCGAATTTAAATTCCACTTTTGACGTCGGAATTTCAAAACAAATGTCAAAATATCGAGTTCAAAATTGGGAGTTTGAACTCCAAAAGAGACATTCTGAAGTGAAAGTTTTTATTCTGAAATTGAAATCAAAATTCTGAGTTTGAAATTGAAATTCCCTGACAACAGTTTTTGAAATTGATATCAAAATCTTTAATTAGAAATTGAAATGTCTCGACCAAAGTGAAATTTCTATTTTAAAGTAGCAATTAAAATTGAAAATTTGAGGTTTAAAGTTGAAATTTTGGGATTAAAGTCGGAATTTTGAATATAAAGCCTTAATTCTAAAGTTAAAGTCGAATTTCGGAAGTTAAAATAAAAATTTCGAGATCGAAGCCAAATTCTGATATGTAAGTAGGTAATTCGATATTCTAAATTTAAAGTTGGAATCTCAAAATTAAAGTCGGAGTTTCAAGTTGGAAATTTCCAGTCTAATATCAGAGTTCAGGCTTTAACAGTTTGATTGTAAAATTAAAGTTTTAGTTAAAATTTGCGTGCGAATTTAAATTCCACTTTTGAAGGTTAGAATTTCAAAATAAATGCCATAATTCCGAGTTCAAAATTGGGAGTTTGAACTCCAAAAGAGACATTCGGTATAAAAGTTTTAATTCTTTATTTATTTTTTTTTGAATTGAATTGAAGATGGATTTTTCAGTTTAATATTGGAGTTCAGAGTTTAAAGTTCTAATTCCGAAATTAATGACGAAACTACAGTTTAAATTTGCATTATAACGTGGCTGAGGCTAAGCCTTATCAGGAGATGTAGATTGCTGGTTCAAGAGGAGGACGTTAAAAAAGAGGTGCTTCGGCTAGCTCGAAGAGGGGCGTGGATCTCGATCCAGCTTCAGCGTTCTCGCGATGTAAGTCAAAAATATCCAGGGCGCCAAGAACCTAAAATTGCCCAAAGCACTACGAGAGGCACACGCTACTGGTCCTAAATAACGGGCACAACCTCACCAACAAATCCCAAAGAAGCCAGCAAAACAAAGGAAATATCACACCTACCTTATCGAACCTTTCTGCAGTAGTCGTCGACAACTATAATCCCTATAGTAATAACCCACAAAAAAAATCAAGAAATACAATCAAGTACCGAAGCTTTAATTTTCCTTAACTTCGTTTGTCGGTCACAAAGTTCGCAGTATAACAACAAAAAAAAAGGATAACACATAAATACACAAATCTCATTCAAATCTCCTTTAAAAAAAATGAGTAATACATATATACATATAACGTTATCGCAAATATTAAAGTATCGCCATAGATTAGATTCACATACAAGTACAATGTTTATAGTAAAGAGCTTCCGCGCTAAAGTTTGATTTAAATTGATTAAAAGTTTGATTAAAATTGGATTAAAGTTTAACTAAAATTGCTTGACTCGAAATAGCACACGGGGCTAGTGCCAGCTAACAGCGAGTATGAATTTCTTGGCGCAAACAGCAGGCAGCGAAGGTGGCCCTAAATTGAGAGCGTTTTGTAACGCGTATAAAACAAAGCTATTGGTATTTTGGTCCTTATCGCGACGTATCTGTAACCGATGAGGCCTCGACGGTAGGGACACGCTACTTGGTGCGCTTAAAGACAGCACACGTGTAAGCGGGAAAGATTAGATAACAAGGTCTTCGCTAGCAAGGCGCTCTTAAAATGAATTGTGTCAAAGAAGACCCATTTGCTATTTTCACAGGTATTATCAGCGGCAATATCAAGAAATATACAGCGGCGTAAAGCAACTGAAGGTCGCTTCGCAATCAAACAGCCGCGGCAATAAAAAAGGCAATTTTAACAGCAAAAGCGACTGAAGGTCACAATGCAATTGATCAACAGTAGGCAAGCTAAAGCAGCTGAAGGCTACGATGCAACTCATTAATCATCAGCAATACAGAAGGCAAGTTAAAACAGCTGAGGGCTGCGATGCAACTCGTTAATCAGTAGCAATACAGAAGGCAAGTTAAAACAGCTGAGGGCTGCGATGCAACTCGTCAATCAGTAGCAAGACAAAAGGCGATGAATAAGCGCACAGTCCCGATGTGGAATGTTATCAGCACTCCGCAGTTCGCACTGCGGTCAAACAGCTGGGGTTCGAGGTCACGCCGTGAACGGTCTCGAACACACCGCACACAATAAACATCTAACCTTTGATAAATGCCGGGAACAGGACCCTACGGCAGCAATCTCGATTCCACTTGGTGGTCGGGTGGACGACGTCTCCGAGAGCTCGCAGACAAAGGCTTCGATAATTGCCGAGCAGCAGCTGGATTTGTCGAATGATGCCAATAATTTAGTCGATAACGTACAAGGCATGGGTACAATGAAAAGGAAAAGGCCTTAAGGATTTTTAACGGCCCAAAGTTAATCCTTCCGAACGATCACTCGTTCCTGGTTCCCCAGAGTGATGCGTGTAATTCAATTAACACGAGAATCCAACCACGCACCGGATTATGTGCATTTTTCGAGATAATTCCACTTAACAAAGCGTCACCAAAAATAACTTGGAGCCTCGAAAAAAGCAACTTGAAGGTCGGAAGAGGATTTTTAGAATGCACGTTTTCCCGAATCGAAGCCGGAAATGCATTTTAATGTACATGCGCCGAGAAACGCAACACTGCGATTTTGAAATTGTAAAGAATCCCAGATAGGCAACCTAGTAACCACCAAGACGCGAGGAAAGTTGCCGCACCTTTAATAAACAAATTGAAATGGCTTAGAAGATATTCCAACCGTCACACCCCCGCCCTTCCTTGGAAGGCTGGAAATTTCGGAGAAATTAACAGCCAAAGTGTATATGAAATGAAATACTTTAATAAATTTAAAACTCGAGGGAGACACACACAAAAAAAAACTTCGGGAATACTCCTTGGACACAAGTACACGAAAAATAAAATCCTCCCGTACCAAATTTAGGTGAAAGGGAAGAAAGTCAGAGAGAATGATCGCACAAGGCGCAGTCCCAAGTTCAGGCACCAAGATTAGTCTTCGCAGCTGGATGGTAAAGGCGCGCTGGCGACTAATCCGGTGTGAACCCCTCACAAGAGACAACGTCCCCACAACCACCCCTCAAACCCTCAACCACAGACACAAGACCGAAAAGTCCCACCCCGTGCTCAGAAGAAGAGCTCTAAAATCCCCAAAGATAGCGTGCATAGGTGTTCGTCACGAAAGATGAAGCGTCCACCATCAACATCCCTACCAACCTACCCTCAATGCAATATGCGTAGATGTTCGTTGCGCAAGAAAAGAGAGACCACCTTCAGCATCCCAACCAACCGACCCAAAGATGCAATAACTTAATCGTCAGAAAACAGTGGTTTCAGTTCCTGAACGTGCCATAATCCTGCTGATTTTCCTAAGTCGTCTTCAAGTTCGTAAGTACAGTTTCCCACTTTTCTCTTGATTCGGAACGGTCCTAAGTAGGTTGGAGCGAATTTCGCCGTAAAGTGCTTCGAAGCGTCTGACAGGGCTTTGTTCTTATGCCAGACCGACTGTCCTACATAATATTCTACAGGTCGTCGGCGCAAGTTGAAAACGCGCTGGTTGCGTTCGTGGGCGACATCCAGTTTTCGACGGATGTCTTCATACATTTTTCGAAATCCCTGTTGCCTATTTTCGACCTCATTGTTTTCGTTATTAGACTCATCTTCAGTCACCATTTCCGGAAGAGCCTTTCCACTGATATTGTGTTCTCGTCCAAAATTAACGAAATAAGGGGTGTAACCGGTGGTTTCATGTTTAGATGTTCTTATAGCACAGCCAACGGAAGATAGATATTTATCCCAAGTGCGGTGATCCTGTCGTACGTAAGTAGTAAGCATAGTTTTGATGACTCTATTCACCCGCTCAGTGGGATTCGCTCTAGGGTGGTACAAAGCAGTGTAATGAATCTTCGTGTTGTATTTCGCGCATAAGTTCTGGAAGTCTCGACTTCGCATTTGAACACCGTTGTCGCATATGATGTATTTTGGTACCCCATATACCAAGAATATGTCTTGCTCAATATGTTTCGTCAGGGATTGGGCATTAGCAGTCCGTAAGGGAAATAGCATGACGTACTTGCTGAAATAATCGGTAACTACTAAGATTTGCGTGAATCCCTTGGTACTTCTAGGTAGAGGACCTATTAAATCGAGACTTATCATTTGCCAAGGTATGGTGATATTAGGTCTCGTCCCCATCAATCCCGGAGGCGCTCGTTGTTCGGGCTTACACGCAGCACAAACGCGGCAATTTCTGACATACCTTCCGACGTCACTCCTCATCTTAGGCCAGTAGTATTTTTGACGGAGTTTCCAATAAGTCTTGTAAATCCCTACGTGTCCAGAGGCCGGCAAGTCATGATGAGTTTTAACTATTTCGTTTCGTTGATCCTTCGGTACGACAATCTTCCAGTAGTCTTGGTCTTGAGACAATTCAGGAAACTTACTAGAGGTATACTTGTAGAGAGTGCCGTTTTGAAATCTCCATCGAGCGTACGTTAGAGGAGAGTTCTTAACTTGACTGACCATCTTCTTGTACCATCGGTCGGTGGTGTTAGGAGAGATGATAAATAACGTTTCGGGTTCGTTTCCTTCGATCTCTTGAGGCACCGCTCTCGACAAAAAGTCTGGCACTACGTTTTCTTTCCCTTTTCGATGAACTATGTTAAAGTCGAAAGCCTGGAGGCGGAGAGCCCATCTCCCTAATCGTCCTGTAGGGTCCTTCAAACGATGTAACCATAACAGCGAAAAATGATCGGTGATTACAGTAAAGTGAACTCCTTCCAGGTAGTGTTTAAGTTTCTCCACGGCCCAAATTACTGCTAGGCATTCTCTTTCAGTGGTGGTATAGTTTCGTTCCTGTCGGTTAAGAGTTCGTGATAGGAAGCAAATCACTTGTTCTCCTCGTTCGGTTGACTGAGTGAGAACGGCTCCTATTCCATATGCCGAGGCATCTGTCTGTAGGACAAAAGGCTTTTCGAAGTCGGGACAAGTAAGTATAGGGCTAGCAACTAGGGCTTGCTTAATATGGTCGAAAGCCTTGTCACAGTCGGAGTTCCAATTCCACGAAGACTTTTTCCGCGTAAGATCAGTCAGGGGTGCCGCTACAGTGGAGTAACTTGGTACAAACCGTCGGTACCAGGCTGACATGCCTAAAAATCGCCTTAACTCAGCGATGTTTTGAGGTGGCTTGATGTTTAGGATGGCTTCTACCTTTTCTGGGTCCACCCTTAGTCCATGCTCGTCGACTATGTAACCTAAATATTTTAGCTGTGGACGACAAAACGCACACTTCTCTCTGCTGACGGTCAATCCCGCCGCGGTTAACCTGTCGAAAACTAAACCTATAATCCGTAAATGGCTAGGAAAGTCGGGTGAAATGATGATAATGTCATCTAAGTATACTAACACATAGGGTTCGAGGTCGGGTCCTAGGACTTTATCGATTAATCTCTGCCAGGTCGCCGCGCATTCGTTAATGCAAACGGCATCCTTTTAAAGTGATGTAATCCTCTTCCAGGGACAGTGAAGGCCGTAAGTTCTCTAGCCGATTGTTTCACAGGAACCTGCCAATACGCGGAGCGGATATCTAGACTACTTAAGTACTTGGCGTTTTTGAGGCGATCTAGAATAGCCGAAACGTAGGGAATGGGGTAGGCGTCCTTTTTCGTCACGGCATTGAGTTGACGATAGTCAACGCAGAAGCGGTAGTTTCCATCTTTTTTAGGAATAAGCAAGACGGGAGATGACCAACCGCTAGTTGAGGGCTCTATTATATCCTGTTCCAACATGTTCTTAAGCTCTGCTTCGATAAGTTGTTGTTTCTTTGGCGAAGTCGGATAGTACCTTTGCTTTATTGGAGGAGAGTTCGCGACTATGTCGTGCTCAATTATCGTTGTAAAACCCAGAGTGTTTCCCATCTTCTGAAATTTGTCTTCCAGAAGGACATCCAAATGATGTTTCTGAGATATCGTAAGGTTAGATTGATCTTCTATGGCGGAGACCGAATAGGAAGGAGAGTCTTCCACAAAATGCCATACATCGCGTTTTAAGTCGGGTACAATCTCCATGGCTAACCAGAAGTCCATTCCTAAAATCAGTTTGTGCCGTAGGGCAGGCACTACCAAGACAGTGAGTAGCTTTGTTTTATCGATAAGTGTCATGGGAACTTGAGCTACTCCCGAGGCTTGACACGGTTCTCCGTTGGCAACTACGCAGAGGGGTCTGACAGTTGTATCTAATCGGATGCCAGATTGTTTAAGAAATTTCCATCCGCTGTCTCCCACGATAGTTCGGGAGGCTCCCGAGTCAAGTAGTCCTAAAATAGTACGTCCCATGATGACGACTTCCAAATAAGGTCTTTGATCTCCATGAGCGTGAGTCACAATGTAGTCCAGTAATGCCCTCTTACTGTTCACATCGGAATCGGGCTGTTGATGCTGTATCAGGTGTATTTTGGCCGAGTTACCACGTGTTCTCGAGAAATCTGCTCGACCTTTCAGTTCCTCGCATTGGCGTTTCCCGAACACTTGGTACAGGTTCGAATAGTTACATCTGAGGCTCCGCATTTGAAACAATGTCTTTTAAGGGGTTTCGTACATTTACTGGCGTGATGGCCGGGTTCTTGACAGTTCCAGCCAGTCATCGAGTAGGCGGCGTAGCAGGGGTTTCCCAGTTGGCTCTGCAAAGGCTCAGGATTTTGATCTTCCATAGTAGCTACGCGAACGGCCGGACGAGATCTCTTATAGGCCAAATTAGGTTCCAGTAAGTAAGCCGAGTGGCTAGGTGGAGGCCGGAAAGTTTGGACGTGCTCATTGACATCTTCCACGGCTCGGCAGACGCGAATGAGGTGCTGTAAAGAAGTTACAAACTCCAAAGCAAGGGCTCGTTGATAAGTAGGCTGGAGATTGCGTTTGATAAGTTCCAGACGGGTAGCTTCGGAGGGTTTACTAAGTAGTCGGTTGAAGAGATTTTCCATTATGGATATGTAAATGACGATTTTCTCATCCGCTCCTTGGGTTCGTTGACGAATCTCTTCCCATAATCGGTATTCGTAATCGCTCGGCAAGAATGTGAGCTTCAATCTCGTCACTAAGTCATTCCAATCTATCAGTGTGTCTCGAATAGATCGGTACCATAGCAGGGCTGGTCCACTGAAGATCTCTACTGCTGATTTGAACATTTGATCTTTTGTAATTCCACGAGAAATTCTTAGCTCTTCTACTCTTTCTAAGAAATCATTGATACTGGCGTTTCCGTCAAAAGACAAATTCCATTTATACAACGGGGCGATTGGTTGCCGATGAGATGAAGTGTGGTAACTTGACGTTCTGAATCCCTGGGTCAGGGATCCCTCATCATAGAATTGTCGAGAAGGTTCATTGAACCGAAGTTGGCGTACTCGATTCGAAAGATTGCCGGTTTGTTCGACATTTGTGGTCGGAGAAGACGTGGTCGGTTGCCCATGTCGTCCAGAAGGTGGAACGTCGACTAACGTATAATCCACCTGCACGTGTTCATCGGATAAAACTGGAAGTTCTGTATTTGTACGATTATTCGATCGATTCAAGGTGGTAGGTTGCACTACTTCAGGTAGCAGTAGGTTAGGAGCATCTAAAAGTGAGGCAGATCGACCTGATAATTCTATACCTAAACCAGGAAGTTCCTCTTCACCTATGTAATGTAGCTTACATCCAACTTGATAGAATAGTCGCTGATAGTATGTAAGAAGGTCGTTCTTCAGAGCTTCATGTTCAGGGTTCGCAGTCGGGATCCTATTCAAGCGCCCTCGAACATGCAACAATCTAGAATATATTCGTTCATATTCGTTTCTTCGATTTCCGAGGTCAAATTGCTGGATATCCGCGCTCAAGTCGTCTAACTTCAGGTTACAGATATGCAATTCGTGATCTGCATCAACATCTAAATTATTAATGGGACTTTGATGGATAATCCTGCGCAATGTGCAACGGTTTTCCGCTACTGTTTCTGCAATGGGTGCGTCCCTAATCTGAAGTTCATAGACAAGCTCGTCGCGAAGCAAACGATTTATCTCCATCTTGGACTCGTTGACCAAAAGAGAAAACAAAAGAAAAATGTAGAAATATAAGTAGCTTTAGACGACTTCTAGGTCTTCAAGCAAAACTAAAAGAACAACAAAAAAAACGAACTGCACGCTTCAGCTACGCTGTAAAAAAAAAGAAAAAAAAGAACAACTGCAGTAGGCTAAATAAGCAAAATCGCGGCTGACACGTTGGGGGGCCAATTCTTTATAACGTGGCTGAGGCTAAGCCTTATCAGGAGATGTAGATTGCTGGTTTAAGAGGAGGACGTTAAAAAAGAGGTGCTTCGGCTAGCTCGAAGAGGGGCGTGGATCTCGATCCAGCTTCAGCGTTCTCGCGATGTAAGTCAAAAATATCCAGGGCGCCAAGAACCTAAAATTGCCCAAAGCACTACGAGAGGCACACGCTACTGGTCCTAAATAGCGGGCACAACCTTACCAACAAATCCCAAAGAAGCCAGAAAAACAAAGGAAATATCACACCTACCTTATCGAACCTTTCTGCAGTAGTCGTCGACAACTATAATCCCTATAGTAATAACCCACAAAAAAAAATCAAGAAATACAATCAAGTACCGAAGCTTTAATTTTCCTTAACTTCGTTTGTCGGTCACAAAGTTCGCAGTATAACAACAAAAAAAAGGATAACACATAAATACACAAATCTCATTCAAATCTCCCTTAAAAAAATGAGTAATACATATATACATATAACGTTATCGCAAATATTAAAGTATCGCCATAGATTAGATTCACATACAAGTACAATGTTTATAGTAAAGAGCTTCCGCGCTAAAGTTTGATTTAAATTGATTAAAAGTTTGATTAAAATTGGATTAAAGTTTAACTAAAATTGCTTGACTCGAAATAGCACACGGGGCTAGTGCCAGCTAACAGCGAGTATGAATTTCTTGGCGCAAACAGCAGGCAGCGAAGGGGGCCCTAAATTGAGAGCGTTTTGTAACGCGTATAAAACAAAGCTATTGGTATTTTGGTCCTTATCGCGACGTATCTGTAACTGATGAGGCCTCGACGGTAGGGACACGCTACTTGGTGCGCTTAAAGACAGCACACGTGTAAGCGGGAAAGATTAGATAACAAGGTCTTCGCTAGCAAGGCGCTCTTAAAATGAATTGTGTCAAAGAAGACCCATTTGCTATTTTCACAGGTATTATCAGCGGCAATATCAAGAAATATACAGCGGCGTAAAGCAACTGAAGGTCGCTTCGCAATCAAACAGCCGCGGCAATAAAAAAGGCAATTTTAACAGCAAAAGCGACTGAAGGTCACAATGCAATTGATCAACAGTAGGCAAGCTAAAGCAGCTGAAGGCTACGATGCAACTCATTAATCATCAGCAATACAGAAGGCAAGTTAAAACAGCTGAGGGCTGCGATGCAACTCGTTAATCAGTAGCAAGACAAAAGGCGATGAATAAGCGCACAGTCCCGATGTGGAATGTTATCAGCACTCCGCAGTTCGCACTGCGGTCAAACATATATATAATACACATATATTGCTGGTAGGGCCTGGAAACTTCAGAAAACATTACGGCGCCGACATAGTCTCACTTGGAGTATAACGCGTCTCGTGCGCATGCGTCAGAATTCGAACTCCGCCTTTAGAAGCGAATTTTAAACTTGACCACTTCCCCATTGGGCGGACGACGCCGCCGCGCTTGCGCACAGCTCACCGTATACATGAAGGAGTTGGTTGTGTGTCTCACTTCATCGGCAAGTTTTCCCACTCATAGCCGCTAGCAATATAGTAAGTATTAGATATATGCGGTCAAACAGCTGGGGTTCGAGGTCACGCCGTGAACGGTCTCGAACACACCGCACACAATAAACATCTAACCTTTGATAAATGCCGGGAACAGGACCCTACGGCAGCAATCTCGATTCCACTTGGTGGTCGGGTGGACGACGTCTCCGAGAGCTCGCAGACAAAGGCTTCGATAATTGCCGAGCAGCAGCTGGATTTGTCGAATGATGCCAATAATTTAGGCGATAACGTACAAGGCATGGGTACAATGAAAAGGAAAAGGCCTTAAGGATTTTTAACGGCCCAAAGTTAATCCTTCCGAACGATCACTCGTTCCTGGTTCCCCAGAGTGATGCGTGTAATTCAATTAACACGAGAATCCAACCACGCACCTGATTATGTGCATTTTTCGGGATAATTCCACTTAACAAAGCGTCACCAAAAATAACTTGGAGCCTCGAAAAAAGCAACTTGAAGGTCGGAAGAGGATTTTTAGAATGCACGTTTTCCCGAATCGAAGCCGGAAATGCATTTTAATGTACATGCGCCGAGAAACGCAACACTGCGATTTTGAAATTGTAAAGAATCCCAGATAGGCAACCTAGTAAGCACCAAGACGCGAGGAAAGTTGCCGCACCTTTAATAAACAAATTGAAATGGCTTAGAAGATATTCCAACCGTCACAGCATGCATTTAAATTCCAAGTTTAAAGTGTGGGAATTATAAGTTTAACGTCAGGATTCCATGTTCAAAGTTGGAGTCTAAAATAGAAATTCCGAATTCTTCGAGTTTTAAATTAAATTTCCGTAATCCAATTTCTATTTGAAAGTAGTAATTAAAATTTGAAATTGTTGGTGTAAAGGCATAATTCTGAAGTTAAAGTCGAATTTACGAATTTAAAATTGGAATTCCAAATTTAATGTTGCAATTTCACAATTAAAGTCGGAGTTTCAAGTTGGGTGGATTTTCAGTTCATAGTTTAAAAGTTCTAATTCCAAAATTAAAGTCGAAATTTCGAGTTTAAAATTATGGACAATCTTCAATTTCAAGTTTAAAGTTTGTATTTCAAATTTAAAGTTAGTATTCCGAGTTCAAAACTAAAGATTTGGGTAGAATAAATAAGAATTTTGATTCTGAAATTAAGGTCGTATTTGCTAGCCTGAATTTCGAGTTTTAAATTGAAATTACTCGATCAAAGTAAATTTTCTATGTGAAGATACTAATTACAATTTGAAACAGTTGGAAATTTTCAGTCTAATATCAGAGTTCAGGCTTTAACAGTTTGATTGTAAAATTAAAGTTTTAGTTAAAATTTGCGTGCGAATTTAAATTCCACTTTTGAAGGTTAGAATTTCAAAATAAATGTCTTAATTCCGAGTTCAAAATTGGGAGTTTGAACTCCAAAAGAGACATTCTGAATAAAAGTTTTAATTCTTATTTTTTTTTAATTTTGGTACTCGCGGTACTTGACGTTAGTGTACATCTAAAATTGAAATCAAAATTCTGAGTTTGAAATTCAAATTCCTTGACGAAATTTTCTGAAATTGAAATCAGAATTCTGAATAGAAACTAAAATGTCTCGACCAAAGTCAATTTGAAAGTAGTAATTAAAATTTGAAGTTTAAATGTTAACTTTCAGGTTTAAAGTCGAAATTTTGAGATTAAAGCCTTAATTCGAAAGTTAAAGTCGAACTTAAATATTTAACATTAAAATTCTGAGATTAAAATCAAGTATCGACTTAAAACTACAAATTTAAATTAAAAACTTTAAATTTAAAGTTGCAATTTCATAATTAAAGTCAAAGTTCTAAGTTTAAGGTTGGAATTTTCAGTCCAAAATTGGAATTTCAAGTTTTAATTCTGAAATTGAAGTTAACATTTAAAATTTTCTAAAGTGGGGATCCTGCATTTAAAATTGGAACCTCTATATCAGTTAATTTTGATTTGTGAGTACAAATTTAAAGATGAATCTTCAAGAACCAACTTTTAGATTGTATATTAGAAATAGAAAATGAATTATATCAATTAGTTGAATCACTAAAGATTGGTATTTTAACCACATCAAAAATACATATTCAGTACTTACTGTTAATAAGAACAAACAGTGAAATAAAGGTGTTGTTTCACCAGGCTTAAAGATAAAACTATTGTATGCAAGCAGCCTTGCCAGATTGGAATGTTCTAACAGTACCCTCTTCCCCCTATCAGAGATTGTATAAACTAAGTTTCAGGCTTGAAGCTGGCTTGTGCCTGTATGGCAACGACATCACCGAGAGTGTCACTCCAGTCGAAGCTGGACTGACATGGTTGGTGGCGAAGCAACGAAGGGAGCGCAAGGACTTCCCTGGTGCCAAAATTATTGTAGACCAAATCAAGAATGGCCCACCTCGTAAACGGGTTGGCTTAGTACATGAAAATGGTCCACCAGCTAGACACGATGCCCCCATTCTGACTGCAGATGGCCGTGAACAAATTGGAACCGTGACGTCTGGGTGTCCTGCACCTTCGCTAGGGAAGAATGTATCCATGGGCTACGTCCCAACCGACGTCAGCAAAGTGGGGACGAAGTTGAAGTTGAAGATTCGCGGCAAAGCCTACGATGCAATGGTCTCAAGGATGCCTTTTGTGAAGGCGAACTATTATAATAAGCCAAAATAATTTTTTAATTGATTTTATCGTACATCCTATGTTAATGTATCATGTGTATAGTGAATATTTTAATAAATTTCTTTTATTATGAAAGCTGTTTTGCCCTTTTTAAGGGGACAATTATAAAAAAACTCCTAGGAATAACTCTAAAAGACTCTAAAACCAACAAATGTCAAATAGATGACATAATAAGAAGAATAGAATTGTTGAAATGCAACTGGCAAACTGGGCAGGGCTCGTAGCCAGAAATAACGAAAGCTGAATGGTAAAGTGTCAAGGTGGAGACCTTGGCAGAAAGAGAAGCATTAAATGTGTGCACGAATTTCAATTTCAAGTTTGGAGTCAATTTTCTTTTGAAATGTATGTACTACTAAACATTTGAAATATTATGTTTAAAAGTTGGGGTGACACTTAGAGACAGGTTAAGGAGTGCACAAATTAGAGAAGAGCTAAAAATAAACCCAGTGACAGAAGTTATAGAAAACCGACAACTCAGCTGGTGGGGACATATGCAGAGAATGGATGAAAAGAGGAAGGTGAAGCAAATATGGGAGGCAAAAACCACCGGGAGAAGAAACAGGTGTAGGCCACAAGAGAAGTGGAATAAGACGATAGAGAAGATACTGGAAGCAAGAGGCAAAACATGGGCGGAAGAAAAAGTGTTAGCCCAAGAGAGAAAAGAGTGGCGGAAGTTTGTGTATAGACTATACACACGCGTTGTTCACTATACAGTATAGTGAACAACGTGAGTGAGGTAAATGAAAATACACAAGTGAGTCACTAAGACAGGAATTCAGATTATTTTGATATTCAGATATTAGTAAACATTCTGACAAAGTAGCTAGTTAAGTTAAGTAAACAATGTAACACCCTACACCAATCGGTAGAGGAGTTCTCGATTAAATAATAAAAAAAAATAACAAAAACACTAGCCAAAAGAGTTTGTAGTAAGGAAAAATCGCAGATCAACCCCCCTACAGTTTATACGCCACGGCAGCTCTGAAAACTCTTTAATAACCGCGATGGCCGAGCTAACTCAATTTCGGCGGCCTTGGATCGTAGGTTCAAATCATCGGCTGTGTACCATGGAATGTCTTAAAAAAAGAAATGGACGCCAGAAATAAAAATATTTCAAAGAATGAAAATGAACTACAAGTGACTAGCGTTTAATTAATAATTAATAAATGGACTTGTAGAGTGAATAATAAATAAACAGAATAATTGAAATGCAATTAAAGTCAAGACAAGGTTGTGTACATTAACTGAAGGTTGCGACACGCATAAAAATCAAAAACCCCTTTCGGGTTATTCTAATAACTGTAACTTCAAATCAATCGTGGAATATGCATACCTCAGTCATTTGATAAAACCTTTCTGTTTAGGCTATTGAAATGAAAAAGACGTGAATGCACCTTTTACAAGGGGTTAATACACATCAAAATTGTAACTTTAATATTGATCAAGATTAAATATAATAATAATCAGTTACATATAAAATAAAAACATGTATTAAATTAAGCTATATAGTTATGTAATGACAGTGAGCGTAAACACAAATTTTAACTGTGGATGGTTTTGGAATCCAAATTCCGAGTACTGAATGTAATTTAATAGAAAGTAATTGTAGACAGCCGGACTAAATCAATTCGTAGGCCGGGGAAACCATCTGTTTTCCACACAGTGATTACCACCAAGGGCGGCACTAACCTGGAGTTTCCAGCTAATTGTTGACGGAAAAACTGGCCAGGGGTTGCTATACCAAATGGTCACATCACCTTGAATGGGCCCACAATCGAAGCAGAATCACTTCCCAGATTGCAGCAGTTAGGCTGGACATTAGGCGGTGTCGAAAAATCAAAGCAGAACGGCGGCCTTGCGTCCCAGATTAAATTCTTCGGTTTAAACTATTATATAAGAGCTAAGAGAAAATGTTAATAACTATGGGAATGACAAAACAGAAAAGCGCCATCGTACCTGACCATAATCAGCCCTTGGAAACACAATGCCCATAAAAATTGGTTGAGCGCACGTAATTTGACTTAAACAATGGAACCTCAACCGCGCCGGTGACGGCGGGCTCAAGCGAGAACAGCAAGTGCTCTGACGAAAAATTCGTTTCCTGCGTTACAACGGCCTGTGATAACAGATAGCACGTGTCAAAAATGCATCGCGCGAACGAACTCAATCCAGGTACAAAATTCTCTGGTTTGGAAAATTTACGAATTCGAAATGCAAAGGATATATAATTTAAATAAAATTATACAGGTTAGGCCTGAAATAAATGGATAACTGGCGAAACAATTAAGCGGAGCCAAAAAATTGTTTCAATGAAAACACAGTCTCGTCATCGTCGCTATCTATTCCGGCACATCGGTTACATAAAAAGCAAGACACCCATCCTTCCGTAGATTTCGAATAAAAGTCTTGACAATATAGGCACTCAGTATCCTCTTCTTCAGGCGATGATCCGGAATAAGAAATATTTACTGCGACGGTCTTTTTTCTTTCTTTGGTTTTCTTCTCTTTTGCTGTGGTTTTCTTTGGTTTATTAATTTGGTTAAAATTTCTTTTTATTTTCTTTGCTCTCTCGGGTTCTTCCAATTCATTTTTATATGGTGTGGATGTTAAAATTGCCATAGTACCCCTTCTATGGGTCGCCCTTTTGGTGTTTGCTTGCAGTTTTGGTATTGGAATTAGGGATTCTGGAAGTGCATACAAGAAAGCTGATGTCACTGCTGGAGGTGTCCGTTCAGTATTAGCAGTCTCGAGAGAATTTTCAGCCTGTTGCTCTACGGCTTTCACAGATCCACTCAAAAAATCCGACATGTTTTCTTGTGATGCTCTTCCTGAATTATCAGGCATCCAGGAGCATTCAGGCTACCGCTCTGCATTCCGTGGGAAAATTGGTTTATTAGGGGTTGATTCACTTCTTTTTTCTGTGTCTACTGCTGAGTCCAGTTCCAAATGTTCTGGTAGCTTTTGGGACTGTGATGCAGATGCAATATCTGTTGTAGAGGTCGGGAGGTAGTCTTCTTCAGAAAAAACAGTAGAGTCGGGAGGCCAAATTCCTGTTTTCCTAAAGCCATTTACTGCAGTTTTCATAGATGCGGCATTAAGAAAAGCTGCACCTAAAAGAGTCGATATTTGGTGCAGTGTAACAACTTTGCCCGGATTGCAACGCATCTATTTTCTCACTTCTATTTCGTAATAATTGCTTAAAGGTTCCATTCTTACGTATGTTAGAACCATCTAGAATAAATAATATTTATCTACGACCACTACTAAAAGTAGGGTTTTTAGCGCTAGCTTGTTTCACTAAAAGTGACGTTTTATAGTTTACCGTGGTTAAAGAAATCAGCTGTTTACTTTTAACCCATGTGCTAAAAGTGAAGTGAGGTTATAAAACTACAATTTCGAATTGGAAGTGAAGTTGTAAAGTTATTCTAGTTGCTTCTTGCGTTACAGGTAAAGTGTTTTTAAAATAATTAAAGCGTTATGTAATGAATACAGTCAGATGTGGAGTATTAATAATTACATTTCGTAAATGACCTGACTACTGTCATTCGCAAACATTCGACCGCTCGGCATGGCCTACTGTTTATTATGACATAAACCTTTGTTAAATCGATATTTATGGATTAATAACGGTAAAATTAAGGTCGTAGATAAAATATTGTATGCAACGCGTGCTAAAAGTCGTTTATGCACGAGACATGTTATGAAACTCAGCCTTCGGATTCGTTTTATAATTTTCATGTCTCGTGCATAAACGTCGACTTTTAACACTTGTTGCATAAATAGCTATTTTAAAATGTAGTTTTAGTGACGTGGCGCAAATGTTGTTTAAATAATTGCAAATTGCAAATTACTGAAAATAGTTTGACATCCTTATAAACCACAAGTAGAATAAAATTTAGCTCACTAGAAAACGCTTGGGGCAGAAAGGGGTATAGTACCGGGTGATAATGAGACTAGGGCCATGCTTATATCTTCTTTATTTATAAATCGATTTGGATAAAATTTTACACCAAGATACTAGACATAATTTGTGATTGGCTGATAGATACAGTCAAATTGACTGACTTCCGGTTTTACCGGAAATTATACTAACTTTGATTTTTTAAATGGAACACCCTGTATATTTTATGTTTTTCTGAATCTACGAGTCAAATTACATATGACAGTGTTGCCAAATTTCAATTTTTTTTAACAAAAAAATTATTTTTTTAATTTTTATTTTTTACCATAGAAGGCCTTGACTTGGAAAATCTATTCTAATTGACTCTAGCAACTCTAAACAATAGCTATTTTATCAATAAGGTCAATAACAAATCTTTAATAAAAGAATATAATTTTCTAAACTCGTTTTTTAAGAAAAAGTCACTTTTTTTAAATGGCACCTACTAAGGGCCATCTTGCCATTGGATAGAAAATGTAATTACCAATCTAACGATATGTATCATGCACTACTTTATCTTTATCTGAAACTGAAAATGAATTAATTAATTATTTGTTTAAATCTATTTAAAAACCAATGTTAGTGTCACTTCCAGTGAAACCGGAGGTGACACTAACTTTGGTTCGTTAAATAGATCACTCTATATGTTTTATGTTTTCGGAATCTACGACTCAAATTACATACAACAGTGTTGCCAACTTTTGCTTTGGTATTATTAGTTATTACATAAAAATATTAAAAAAAATAATTAATTAATTAATTTTCAGTTTCAGATAAAGATAAAGTAGTGCATAATGCATATCGTTAGAATGGTAATTAAATTTGCTGTTTAATGGCAAGATGGCCCTTGGTAGGTGCCATTTAAAAAAAGTGACTTTTTCTTAAAAAACGAGTTTAGCAAATTATATTCTTTTATTAAAGGTTTGTTATTGACCTTATTGATAAAATAGCTATTATTAAGAGTTGCTAGAGTCAATCAGATAGATTTTTCCAAGTCAAGGCATACTATGGTAAAAAATAAAAATTGAAAAAATACTTTTTTTGTTTTAAAAAAAATGTAATTTGGCAAGACTATTATATGTAGTTTGACTCGTAGATTCAGAAAAAACATACAATATACAGGATGTTCTATTTGAAAAATCAAAGTTAGTATCATTTCCCGTAAAACCGGAAGTCAGTCATTTTGACTATATCTATCAGCCAATCAGAAATTATGTCTAGCATCTTGGTATAAAATTTTATCTAAATCTATTAATAAATAAAGAAGATATAAGCATGGCCCTGGTCTCATTGTCACCCGGTATACCCCATTTTTCCCCAAATGCATGTGTCGCCAATTTGATTAAAAAACAACAAAATTTAGGACTAATAATTTGATATTATGCGGAAAATGTTCTTCAAGTGACAGGGTTTTGTACAATTCTTTACAAAATCTAAGGCTACTTAAAATAAACACTTACCGTTGTTTACAAATTTTGCAATTCTTACAGTAAACCAACTTGAACACGTGCACTTCGCGTCGCAACTCTCGAATAGCTGGCCATAGACACACGTTTAAAAACCGCCACGAATGTAGTACATCCGTGTCGGTTTTGAACGTGTGCATATGCGCAGCCATAAGTTGGACATAGACACGCGTTCAAAACTTCCACGAAAAACTACATTCGTGGCGGTTTTAAACGTGTGTCTATGGCCAGCTATTGACTACCATAGATAATGTAACCCCACGGGGGATAGAATGAAATCTCTCTAATAAGAGGCAGAAACAGAGCCATCAGCGCCGCCTGGTGATGAGGGAGAACTTTTGGCGGGAAATTTGAACTACCACTTTTAGCGGGAAATTTAAAATGCCACTTTTACCTGGAAATTTAAAATACTTATAAAGAATAAAATGCTTATTTATAATATAGTAATTGCAAAATGCAAAATTATTTAATAATATTTCGTAGTACAAATATTTACATGAATAATTTATGTAAAAAACAATTAGTCTGCATTTATCAGCTATCATACAAACAGAATTCGCTTAACCTTCCGGCAGGCGCGCTTACTTTTATAACACGAGCGGGCGCTTGTTGTATTTTTTACAACATATACAGTTGTTAAGTCATTTTGCTGTTTTAGATGCTTAATTGCATTTCACGCCTTTAGGGCAATTTATTGCTAGGCTAAAACCATTTTCAATCTTGGCGCACATTTGTGTCAGGTCATTTTGGTATTTTAAATAGCCACCTAGGCTTTAGGGCAGCGTGCCCGTATGCTAGACCCTTTTAGTTCTTTATTTGGCTCCATCGCCTAATTCCAGAATCATGATTTCGCACATATTTGGCCCCAAACGCAGCATTTCTCGTCGGTTGGAGCCCCCCTCTGATGGCGCTTTGGCAGCCGAGCGTATCGCTCGCAAGAATTCCGAATCTTCTAGAAAGCACGCCGTTGTGGCGTGATATCATGACGCCGGCATTAATTTGTTTCATTTTATCGCCTTGCGATTGGCTGCCGAGGTTTAGTCACGTGGGGACGCGACCAAGGTGACCCGTGCCAGCGCTTCCCTCTGGGCATTCAGCCGAGAGCCGTCGATCGAGTAAGAGGTCGGATAGTGTGTGAGTTCGTGCGGCGCTCCCGCCCTTGGCGGGGGCGTCAGCCTTTTTCCCGTCGAGTGCTGTTTCAGCAATTACGTGACAAACGTTTTCGCCTTAAGTGGCAGTTGACCGCAGCCCGTTGCAGAGAACGCTTGTGTGGTGGTTGTGAGTGTGAGTTTCGAATTGTCTTCGGCGTAGCGTGGGTGTTTTTGAGCCCAGTTCCTGCTTCCGTAAGTAAGGGGTCGTGCCCCCTTCATCTCGACCTACGAGGATCTGTCCCGCAGAACGAAAGTGGCCCATTTTTCGTCGTCCCGTCGTACGCGTCCTGACGCGTCTCACGTCGCCATTGTGGCGGATGTGCACTCATCCCTATAGCCGTCGAACATCGAAGGTACCTGCCACCTAAGACTGCAGCCTGTCGCAACTCAACTGTACCAGGCTCCCTAACCGCCTACATATTAAGGTATGTGTCTTTGAACTGATTACCGCTGTGAACGCGAGCGAGCCGTCACATCTCTGGTGCCTACAGGCACTGTCGTCATATTTGTCCATGTTGCGAGTGCTAATTTGATCTTTGCTGTTTGCTGCATAAGGCGTCGCGCCAGCATATTGGTGCATTCGTTCAGAATCGCAGACTGTCCATGTCGCGAGTGCTAATTTGATCTTTGCTGTTCGCTGCATAAGGCGTCGCGCCAGCATATTGGTGCATTCATTCAGAATTGCAGACTGTCCATGTCGCGAGTGCTAATTTGATCTTTGCTGTTCGTTGCATAAGGCGTCGCGCCAGCATATTTGTACTCATTACTGCTCATTACTGTTCATTACTGTTCAACATCTGTCGCTAGGTTTAAAGCGCGCGCCAGCTGGTGCCCTTAGTTATAATCTAGTTATAGATATAGGGCGACGCACTCTGCTGCCCCATTGTAACCCGTTAGTCAATACATGATTTGTTAGCTAAGGGAACTATTGTTTTGTTTCGACTTGTGCATGTTCTGTTTCAGATAAGCGCCCCCTTCATTGTACTGATTATTGTGCGACGGAACGAGGGAGCTTTGAGCGTACAGGTGGGTAAGACAGCTGCGTAGTCGCGGTCGGATTGACACCTAATTACAATCCTTGCATAAGGCAATCCCGAAATTGTTATTCGACCTTGCATTTCTTGAGTAATCCTATCGGCGGAGTATTTTGCGTGCTTCGCTCCCGTCTAACCGTCCAGGCTCGGTTAGCCGGGTTAAGACAGGCTTGGTGGCGCCCTCACAATTTCGACATACCCTATATATATATCATGCCGCAACACGCTTGCCCAGAACGTATCGTGTGACTCACGCCCGACTCCCTGAGCGTTCCAGCCGTGGCCTATTAGCCTATTTCGAACCGATTTCAGGGCAAGTGTGCCAGTTTTTCAGGACTGATTCCGTGGTGCGATGCTCACCTTGAGTGGGTGTCGTAAAGTTCTTTTAATACCGTAACACAGTTTGTAATAATTACAATGTAAATTCCTTCAAGATAACTCAGGAACTTTGCTTATTGCATTCTAAGTAACTAATATTTATAAATAAAAATATATTAATGAAACATATGCACTGTTAAAACAATTTCAACTAAATAATACAAGAGTTGTGAGAAAATATAATATTTATGCAGTTACTACACTGAAAAAAGTCACACGTAATACAGTATTAATTAGAATAGGAAAAAGCCTAACATTGTCAGGCATATTGCTAATTATGATGACTACCGATAAGGTTAGATATATGCCAGTGTATAGGTGGCGCTGTATTATGTTAAATATATTAATATGGCGTTCTTTCCGTAATGCGCGAAAATGTGAAACGTGATACCCCGTTCTACCCTGGTACCCCGTTCCCCTACCCGATTTTCAAGATGGAAATGGTACTGGCGAGGAGTGGCACGCAGCATTTGAAACAACGTTGAGACAGACTAGACAGACTCTTCGTCAAGTGAGAAAAAAGAATAAGGTGCCCCCAGGAATGCCAATTACAAACGCACAACTTCAAGAAAACCCCGTAGAAGACAGCTTATAAAATGACATGGAAACCGGCGAAAATGAAATCGAGCAGCAGAATGATAACCAGAGTGCCAACGATGTAGAACACGGAGCAAATGAAGAAGAAAAAAATGATAAGAACAAGGAACCAAGTGTAGATGACTTTGTGCTTTGCAGTTTTGTGTATGACATTGGTACAAAGAAGGAAAAACGAAAGGCATTTGGTTGTCAGATTAAAAATATTGAATCCGAAAACTTTGAAGTTAGTTGTATGCGGTACAATAAACAATTTCATTGTTATGTTTTTCCCAATATCAAAGATGTTTGCGTTGTAACTAAGAAGCAAATACAAAAAGTTTTGTCTGATCCTACAGTTAAGAGAGGAATATTTGTATTTTCTGGTGTACTACACAATGAACCTGAATAGCCATTTATATTTAGGTACGTACTTTGCGACTTCGATTTGAATTTCTTAAATTCCCTGTGTGTGAACACTTTTTTGTTGCGTAAAATTGCTTTTGTTTAATGGAAACTATTGGTTTAATGTTGTTTATTTGAAGGATTTTGTTGTATTTTTAAGAATTTATAACTTGTTTGCAAATAAAAAAGGTTTTATTCAGAAATTTGCAGTTCTTTCAGAGTTTTTAAAAAGATAAAAGGTGTCCCAAGTCATCTTCAGTGTATGTGATGTCCAACTATTACAATTGTGTTGGAAATTCAATAAAATCATATTTGTCCCAAGTAGCCTTCCTGCTGGTGACTTAGGACACCAACTTTGTTTTAAAAAAAACAAAAAACATATTAATAATGGAGTTTTTTGCATTAAGCAATCAATGTGCCAATAAATAAAGCTTTTACCCGCAAAAAGGAAAGCAATATGTATTACGGATAAAATGTTATGTAATAAAATATAGCAAAACATGTCCCAATTCATCCGCATTTACGGTATCTATAAAGTACTCTAGATTAGAGATGAGACGTTATTTCAGTAACGTTATTTTGGAACGTTATTTTACGGCAACGTTACGTTTCGTTACTGGTTCATTAAATAACTTGTTACTTTGTCGACGAGTTCTAAGGTACAAAGTGTGATACGGACAGTGACACTAGCGTTATGGAATGAATAGATCATGAGTTTTTTCACAACGTTACGTTAAAATGGCGTTACATTCGTTAATTTAGCTACGCGTTGTGTAAAACTTCCCTAGCTGCCGCTTCAATACCGAGACTCCAAGGTAAGGTTGGCTTGTTAATTGCGTAGACATCTATAGCAAAAGGTCCTTCGAATTTGAAGTTTTGATTATATTAGAACGAGTCATTTGGTTCTCGAGCTGGGATAGAACGGTCCGTTGGATTAAAAACTAATTACAGTTCACTAAGAAAGTAGCGTTTGGGTTTGCATATAGTGGAGGTGCTAGGTATAAAAAACTGCAAATTGTGAAAAGAAGATCCCCTTTAGCAGAAATGTAGTTTATGACTATACAATTCATTTGAGAAGAGGAGGCATCTCGGAAAGTCGTTAGAATTCAAGATGGCAGCTGAAATTCAAAATGGCGTCATACAATGGAATTGTTTGCAATTTTCTTACTAACAATCGCACAAAAGCGTGTTTGGTGTCAATTTATATGTTTTTTAGGCCAACAAGTTCATTTTGCATGTTAAAAATAGGCTAAGTATCAGTCCATGCGGGCATACAGATGTCCTTCCTATGTACAAAAGGCTGTTCTTATCTTTCTCAATTTAAGTATCTACTTTTTAAAACAATGAACTTTGGTCTAATGTGTGTGGAATGTGTGGGCCGCCCGCCAGTTGCCAGATGTCGGGATTGAACCCCGTACCGCGGCACCGCAGCCTGACGCCCTAACCGCTTGGCCACGCTGTGCCAAAAGTCAAGGGATGAAAATCTTATCTGTCCTGCAATTAATAATAACGTGGCTTTACGTAATGCTGGATATGCAACACTTGCTAAAAACTTACGCGACTTTGACAGTATTAATACCTTACCTATGGATATTAATGTAAAGTTGTTTGATGAAAACTGTAGTGGGATAGCAGATACATTTTTAAAAAGACGAGCTAAGTGGCAAAAAAGTGTGCATTAAAATCCAATTCCAAAATGCACAGCGACGCCTATAATTGGCCTAACGGCTGTTGGCTGAGTACAAAATAAATAAAATAAAATAAAATGTTTGAAAGAGCCAAAAAACGGAAACTTTCTGAAGAAAAGGATGAAGACTTGCCAACATCTCATTACCGTCCGAATCGATTACCAACTTCTACAGATGCGTGCTTCGTTTTGCGAGGGGTACGCAACAACTAAGGATCAGCTATTTAATGTGACTACCCTGGATGTAGATCATAAGGTAAGAATGTGCGCTATCGAACAGGGAAATAGCACTCTAATTGCAAAATTGAGCAGTGGTGAAATGATTGCTCTGTACAAGTCTTGGAGTTAAGAATCACACGATAAAAACAATACCGTTCAAATATGTGAGGTTGTAGTTTTCGCAGAATTGCTAAATTTTATGGAGAAACAAATGAAAGATTCAAATGATACTCATTTACTCAACCAGTCTTTAAGATGAGTTTCCTGATAAAAATGTACAAGAATCGATTAACACAGCTTATTGGAACAGAGGAGCAATTGAGTATGCCTGAAGTTCACACTTCACGTTTACGACAGAGGATTCGCGCTCACTTTCCTTACATTACAGCTTCCATGTCTGGCAGAGAGTACATTTTGACATATGACAAAACTGCTGGCGACGGCATGTTGCAAGCGTGAAAGATGATCACGATGAAGATGCTCTTGCTTTATTGCGTGTTGCGAAAAGATATGTTTAAGCATACATACTCATACACTGGTGATTTTGATAACCAATCCCAGTGTAAATCTGTTCCTCGCTCTCTGCTCGCTATCATAAACATGCTTTTATATGGAGAAAATGTTGAAAGCAATGAAGTTGTTACTCAACCATCTCTCACTATATCACAGCTGCTTTATTTTAATGTACAATCACGTAAACCAATTGGAAATTTACTGCGGCATCAAGTTGAGAGAGAAACTCCCTTACCAGTCTACATGGGTCTTTCAATATTCGATAAAGTGCGAAAAAAAGGACTCGTGGAGACACTCCATTTACTAGTACTTTCAATCTCGTGTACACGTGTACTGGAACTTTCCGCAGCGATGTGTGAGAAAGTAAATGTTAAGTTTCAAAAGGAAAAGGTAGTGTGTCCTTTAAAACTACAGCAAGGACTTTTTACAATTGCGGCGTATGTTAACATAGACCACAACCCAAGCAGTACAACTTCTGAGAATACATTTCATGGGACAAGTATATCCTTATTTCAAAATCTGACGTCTGATTGTTTAGGAAGCATAAGGACTACCTACTTCACAATCTATGAATTGCGACAAAATTACCTTGAAAAGGCGAGTGTGCCGAATCTGCCAGAAGAATTCGCGTTAGTGCCACCTGCATTTCTACATTCAAAAAAACCTACTATTTCAGTTTGCTTTTAGAGGCTGTGATAGCAATTCTGGATTCACGGAAAAGTGAAAAGTCAACTTGGAAAACATGGATTCTTGTTAAAGAAGTTACTGTAACATTTCTCTCTTGATTAAGCGCTACCGAACTTTAATTTCAAATTAAAAGCGCTTAATCTTCGCATTTTCAACAATCGAATTTGCAACAATCGAAAATTCCCAGCCCTCTCGAGCCGCGAGTCCATCGTTCTGCGCGGATGATGCGACAGATCGTCCAGTGCGCATCCTTTCCAAGCGCTGCTATGTCCAGCGGAACGACTGCAACATATAAAACTGAATTTGTTCCGCGAGCTGGGGAGATTATTCCGAGAAAGCTAACCTCGCTTCTCCAGGCCGATCCCACGGTTCTAGCTGGGAAAGGCTTTGTTTCTACCTCAGCTGGAGCACCCGAAATATACCACTCCGAGAATTAATCCGAAATTATTCCGGAATTATTCCGACCGTCCGGCCCGATTTCGCCGCTTCTCACCGACCAGAAAATTTCGAAATAATCTCGAACTAGCTCCCCCAGGTACCCGTTTAAATTCAAATCAGTGTATGGCTCGAGATCGAAATAAACTGGATTTGAATTTCTGTAAGCCCCGCCTAACCGTTTAGATGCAAATTTTCGTTCAAAATTCATACAGTTTATGGCTAGAAAATCGGAATAAACTGTATTGGACAATTTAATTTTTTCTAAGCCCCACCCAACCGTTTAGATGCAATTAATCTATGACCGGTTATCGTAATAAATTAATTGGGTTCATTTACCATTTCGGCGGTCCCTAGAGACTCCTGAAATTCAATTATCAGACGGCTGGACTTCGGAGTTCGCTAGTTGAATTTATTACACGTTAACAAAATCTACTTAAATATCTAGCACACGCGAGTATTGAAGTACGATGATTCAAATTCACGCAAAGCAATGAAGCTCATACAAATGATTAATTAAAATTTGCTTACATTTGAGTACATTATTGCTAAATCTTCCTGAGTTTGGATTTTTGGGCCTCAAAACCTGTCTTGCATTTCACAAGGAAATAGGCGGCCTTCCAAAGACATAGCAAAACCACGTACTTACCCTGTAGAAGTCTATTTTGTCCATCTTGGAGTATAACCTTGACACGCGTTCGAATCCAGATAAGATTGCCCGGAATTCGATCTTTGCACTAGGTCAAATTGACATCCGTGCTCATCGCAAGGACCCACACGTGCATTGATAGTACGTGTATAGTAACGAGCACTTAGGGCCGGTTGCAGAAAGCAATGTTAAGTCTGGTGTTAGCTAACATCGCGTCAAAGTGAACAAAATCGCATCAAATTTTGTTTACTAATGTATTAGTTACCATAAGCATTTGAGATTTGATTCGTTTTTGTTTACTTTAACGTCGCGTTAGCTAACACCAGACTTAACATTGCTTTCTGCAACCGGCCCTTAGCTTCAATCAATTCCTTTTTAATTGAGATAAACCAACATTATCTCTCGTATTTACAATAGCTCGAGCTCCTATTAATTCGTTTGTTCCAGTTCTGCCAACACTAACTCCAATCCTCCGCTCGTTCCAACAACTGCCCATAGCGAAGAGCTCTGCCATACGCCCATGCAACTGAGGTAGTCTAGCTCTCCAGGATCGGCTCCAGGATTTGCGTCAAATAGAATAACTTGTATATAATTAGGCAAATTATTTATTTTATTATTTTACTCCTTTGTGTTAAATTAATTTATTTTCCTTTACTTGTTGTTCTTTAAATCAGTCCAAGTATAAGTAAATTGACCCTAGGCCCAGTTAGAAGCTACCATTCATAAGGGCACAATTAATTAATGCTACAGATTAATTTACAAAAAATAAATATAACCTATTAGTGTTACACTACTACTGCATTTTCATTCATATCAAAACCTCAAACATCCATTCCTGACAATATATTTAATATTTTAGAAAAATTTGTAGTATTGTAGTTCTGTTCAAAAATTAACAGCCAAAGTGTCAGTGATACCAGACAAGAACTGTTTATGACAAAAAATCGCCCTCTTGAAAATCTGCCACCAACAAAGGGTGCACTCAACAACTACGCAGTGCTTTCCAAGCTGTGCACATTTGGGGACAAGCAGACCAGTGAGAAATAAGGACAGCTTCTCTAAACGAATGGGGTTGATGGTTGGATGCTGTATCATGGAAAATAAAATGGTCAGTTACCAGAAATTGCAGATACTTGTAAAGAATTAATAAAATGTATGTGCAAAATCAGTAAAAATAAGTGTGGCTGTAGAAAAGTTGGACTATCTTGCTTGCACTTTGTTACGCAACTGCAAAAACAAGTGTGACAAATGATATGATAAAACCTGAAGTTTATAAAGTATGTAACTTTAAATGTAAGAGTAAATGTTTGTAAAATCTTGTATAAGTAGGTATTAATAAAAACAGATCTTTGGTATTTATTCTTCTCTAATTTTACTCTATAAATGTGACTTTACGACTTTACAACAAGTCTCCTATGTTGATTTTATCCATATTTCTGATATTACAAATGAAATTGTTGGCCTAAAAACATATAAATTGACACCAAATACTATTTTGTGCGATGGATAGTAAGAAAATTGCAAACAATTCCATAGTATGACACTATTTTGAATTACCGCCGCCATCTTGAATTCTAACGACTTTTCAAGATACCTCCTCCTCTTTAATGAATTGTATAGTCATAAACTACATTTCTACTAAAGGAAATCTTCTTATCACAATTTGCAGTTTTTTTATTAAATGAGCCGCGTAATACCTCTACTAATAGAGTTGTTTTACGGTGTTTTGGTAAAGTATGATCGAAAACTTTTAACCTCTAGAGGGCTGTGGAATGATTTTGTCAACAAATGTTGTTGGCACTCGTGGTAGTAAATGTCACATTGGCATTTTATATCTGTCAGTTTAAGGTTATGTCAGGATTGTCATTTCAACAAATACAAACGTTCTTGTTGAATACATAATAGCTATTTAAGTAACAAGGAATGTAAGGACCTATTAACATTTGAGGTAGGCGAGTACAAGCCAAGACGAAGTCGCGGCTTGTTGCCTGCCGAAAATGTTAATAGGCGATAGGGCGATACATTTCGAGTTCTCTTATTATATTTTTCCAGCTGCTTATCGAAATTTTCCTAGATTTTTGAAAAAATCGTTTGGTTTGTCACCTGTCACCAGGATTTGAATCGTGTTACCTGTGAGTGTCACATAAACACTTGCAATTTATAAACAAAACGTCTAAATCTGCATCTTGCTTTGTTAATTCTATTATCCCAGGAACTTAATAATAATATTAAGTTCCGTTGTCAAGAAAAAGCAGCAAACAAATATAATCACCAACTTACACGTTTTGTTACTAAGGCTGTATCACTACTTACATGATTAGCAGCGGGAAAAAAATGTTAGTAAACTCTAGTCACCATACACTGCTCAAAAACTTACAGGGATATCAGTTCTTCCACCAATGCTTATTCCAGCCCATAAGGTCGAACCTCCTGCACCGCACGGAGTCGATTTTGTAATCCTGGCTCTCTCCACACACGTACTCTTCTCGAATCAGGATGAATACTAAATCTTGATTCATCTGAGAAAAGTACAAATGACCACTGCTCATTTTGCCAATTTTGAAATTCTCATTCCCACAGATTTTGTCTCTCTCTGATTTTGTCTACTTATGACAGAAACTCTTGATGGTCTCCAGGATCTCAACTGCACCTCATGTAATCTATAGCGCACGGTTTGGTCACTGATTAAAATACTGTGAGTTCTCTGTAACTCATTTTGGAGTTGACGTGCTCTGTAAGTTTTATTTCGACGAGCATTAATTTGCAAAGATCAATCTTGCACTGGGGTTGTAAGTTGTAAGACGTGCATTACCTCTGTGTCGATTGCGTACATCTAACAATTTTACATCTAAACTATGCGTATAGTCGTTGCTTTCTATATTTTACAAGAATTTTTAGATAAAATACGTTTTTTTTCTATAATAACTGTCAAAGTGTTACAATGTTGGTAGATATGTGATTAAAACGCTAGTAAATTTTTATACCTCGTGTTGGTAGAACTTTTTCAAAATTATGGTTATGTGTCAATTTTGAATGTCAAAGTTTCTTAATTTGAACTCTTGAGAAATTTCTTTTTTTTAACATGAAATCATCATCATCATCAATAAAATCGGATAAAAAAGATAACCAAGAAATATTTTAAATGCAAAAATGAAGCAAGCGATATTAAATTATGACATATCTGTCAAAATGACAATCATTTTTTAGTGAAAAAAAAAACTAAAAATCTATGTACCAACATTATTAAAACTAGGGACCCTGCAGGAATGCAACTTATCCCCTAGAAAGTTGACCTTGAAAATTATTATAAAAAAAAAATTACTTTATATCCCTGTACGGTTTTGAGCAGTGTAGCCACGGATTGTCAAAAAATGGCGTTTTATGGTAGCACTGTTGAATTTCTATTGGTTTTTTTGTTACTACTAGGTTGGACAACGCAAAACATAATTTTTAAAATTTGCGTTTTTGTTACCTGGCAACTTTTATTTATTTTTGCTTAAGTCATAACCTATAATTAATAGTTTTGACATTAGTAACTTAATTAATTCTTTCTAGTTACGCATAGCTTGACTTAAAAGTATTAACCATGATCCAAAGGATTGTTTTTAATTGGATTCTGACATTGACAATCCGGGACTATAGTGAATAGAGTTTAACAAAAACAACTACAGCTATTCAAAGTGATTTGCTGTATATTTTCCAAGGTTGGGAAAACTGAAAGTGTGTTTAGGAGGTTGCCTCGTTCCCATTTAAACCCATAGTTTGATTATTTTCCCCCGCAAAAAGTATCTCATGACGTCATACGAACCGCGCGAAATTTAAGATCGTAGTCTCCATACATCAATGTCAAATAATTCTTGATAAACTTTACAATGCCTGTGACTTGTGCAGTGTCTTTTGATAATTTCATTTGATTTTACCGTCTGTGAAATCGAACGAACGGTTGGTACACATACTTACAAGGCATTTGCAACTCTATAATAATATAATTATATTAGCAGATTCATTACATAAAGTACGTTTTTTTTCTATAATAACTGTCAAAGTGTTACAATGTTGGTAGACATGTGATTAAAACGCTAGGAAATTTTTATACCTCGTGTTGGTAGAACTTTTTCAAAATTATGGTTATGTTTCAATTTTGAATGTCAAAGTTTCTTAATTTGGACTCTTGACAAATTTCTTTTTTTAACATGGAATCATCATCATCATCAATAAAATCGGATAAAAAAAGAAAACCAAGAAATATTTTAAATGCAAAAATGAAGCAAGCGATATTAAATTATGACATATCTGTCAAAATGACAATATTTATTTTAGTGGAAGAAAATAACTAAAAATCTATGTACCAACATTATTAAAACTAGGGACCCTGCAGGAATGCAACTTATCCCCTAGAAAGTTGACCTTGAAAATTATTATAGAAAAAAAATGTACTATATATGGTTTTATTTTTACAAAAGTAATTCTTTTCGACGAATTATTTATAAAAACTAAATCTTATTTTTATTTATTTGGGGTTAGTGTTGAATAGGGGTGTTCGATATCACAAACTAAGTATCGAATAACGAATAAAATTAAATATCGAATATTATTCGATATATCGAAATTCGAATAACTATCGAATTATTCGAATATATTAGTTATTCGAATAACTAATTTATTCGAATAGCTTATTCGGATAACTAATTTATTCGAATAATTTATTGCAATAACTTATTCGAATAACCAGTTTATTCGAATGACTAATTCGAATAACTAATTTATTGAAATAATTATTCAATTATTCGAAAGTAACTATTGCCCTACACCCCATTTTATTAAATTTTAGTTTTAAATAAATTATTGAACATTCACAAAACTAATGAACAAAACGAACAAAAAAACATTTGTGAGCAATAAAAAGTAAGTGATATTTAAAAGTTGGACAATGTTAAAATAATAAAGGTCCATTGTATATTTGCATTTTTTAACGTAATTTTAATCATGATTTAAATCGGGTCATAATGTATAACAATAGCAGTACTTACCTTTTCTGATTCTGAACACTGAATTCTAAATCTGAGTAGCTTTGAAGCACAATAAATGGTAACAGCACTCAACCGTACTTTTCTCCTTTAAGAAAGTACAAATGCAGAAACTAATTTACTGTTCACCTTCGAACACAAACGTAAACTGTAATTTTTGAACAGAATTGGGCATTGATTTATTGCAACGATATTTTAAATTATCGCTAAAGAGGTATCCCCACTTCCCCACATACCCGATTTACGATTTAGACCAATAGGCAATACGTATCATTACTAGAATAAGTTGTTAAAAATCAATTAACAATTTCTAGAAATAGTAATCTTCTGTTTAACCTATTCTATCTGATATCTGATACACGTTTTCTAACTTATGATGATTAATTGCCATTTGCTAAATACAAATAGTAATCATTAGGCAGGTATTTGTTTTGGTATTATTGTAAGGAAATTGAAGAGGACTAACAATACTAATGATTAATGATAACCGATAAGATCATATAAGGAACTTTTCAAGCAATGATAATAAACAAAATAAATAATCACGCACATCTAAGTACCCTAATACAGATCATTTATATGTCATAGCTAGCTTAATAAAAAATGAAATTGCTCTGACTATTTTAATTTTAAGTAATTAAAATTTTTACAGTTTGATATAATGTGGCTTTGTATTCTAATAAGTTTTATTTGCATAAATAAGTATTTATTCCAATAATCCTTTATTCGAAATTCGCATAAACTTATTAGTAATAAATTTATTCCAATTATCTAATAAATAATTCTTGGTATGAATTTATTCGAATAAATATTCAACCGGATAAACTTTTTTTCGAATAAATTTATTCCAATAATTATTTATTCGATAATTCGAATAACTTTTATTTTAATATCGTTATTCGATATATCAAATTATTCGATATATTATTCGAATTATCGATACAAATGCACAGACCTAGTGTTGAATGGACCCTGCTAAGGTACTATATTTATACGAGCAAGCTTGTCCGCCATTTTGAGTTACTGAAAGTGGCGGGAAATTTAAATTCGAATTACTTTTCAATTAGCATACGGTAAGTCGGAAAAGCAACGATCATGTCATTTAATTTTAACCTTCTCTTAAAAAAGATTAGTTTTTAAACAAATAAAAAAAAATCAGAAAAAAAGTCGGAACGAAAACACTGTTAACTAACACGCATGTGGTTCAAACTAGAGAACTTTAATAGAAGCAATAATTTAGAGGTCAAAATGCTAGTAATTAGTTGGAGATTCAGAAGCTCTAGGCATTTTGGAAAGTATAGATGCCTTGTAGTTTTCCTAATTCACCAAAACTGTATAAAAGCAAAGAAAACGCCAAACATGGTTGTCTTTTAGTTCCAGAAGCCATTCCAGTTTGAACATGTATAGCAAGTAGTTTAGTGATAATTTAAATTAGTTCCTTTCATTTAATTATAATCTATGTACTTGTTCCTTGGAAATAGTTTGTGTTTAACGCATTTATAACTGAAGGCATTTTATTCTTGTTAAATAAATCAACTTTATGTACCATTATTAAAAGCTGGTGTTTATGTTATTTGTGAAAAGACAAGAAGAACCCTACGTCTTCGAAGCGTTATCGTCTAATGGTTGAATAAAAAAAGCGGGTAACAGAACGTTATCAAACAATATATTTTAAGCAATTCTTTTTGTCACTTTACGATGACCTCTCATAGAGTCACTGTAGTTTCTCATGCAAACCTATTTTGAAGTTAGAAGAAACATGGCGGCCAACAATCCTGTGATTATAAAGTCAATTTATTTATGTAGGTAATACTCGTAGATTTATTCCAAAAAATAGATTCAATATTTTTATTAATATGCATTTGAGTTATTTTCTAAAAAATAAAGTAAGAATCATACTAAATTTTAACCAAGTAGTAACATGGTATTAACACTGTAGAGTATAAGTGATACAATTTGAATACCTATAAAACGCTAACACCATAACAGTAAGAATTCCTCGAATTAGTACAAATTGTGTATTAATGGAGATATTTTTAACGCCAACTATTATACAGTAAAAACTTACACAATACAGGTCACAGAAACTAGATTGAATCTCAAGGTAGGTCATGAAAGGCGCTGTGATCATATTTGATGAATTGGCAATTTGTGGAAAGTTGTCAAGCATACAAAGTTTGGTTACATTTTAAATGACAAGTAATCAGTAACGGTGAGTAGAGGGATTTTGTTTGCGCAGTGACTAACGTCATATGACAGATTATTTGTGTTTTAAAGTGTGAAAATTGCGGTTGCTGTAATAAAAGGTTTAGCAGAGCCTGGTTGTTCAACTTAACACCATTATTTCGGCAATCCTTTTAACATTCAAGAACTGATAATACGCCATACCGCAATGTTGCGTACGCCTCTGATTTATTGTGTCATTTAGCTTAAGTAAGGTTAACAATTTAATGTCAATATGATAGATGTAAAAATATTACCAATACGAAACTTGGAAATTACTAGATTCCAACATTAGTTCCGATTTTCACCGCGTCTCAATCTACATTCTGTAACCTGTACCTGAGTTGAAACAACAGTGACGAAAATAAAATAAATAATTTTTTATTTGTTTTAACCTGAATAACTACATGTTTCCCATGCAATGCACCAATGCAATTTGGAAAATTCAACTGCTTATTAAAATCATTGGCTATTTGTAACCAGGACTCCTCGGAAGGTGTTAAAATACCTCTGATTTTAAAGTTTTCCAAATAGCTTCACAAGTTTCAGATATAATTTCTGACACTGTCGATGCTCCGATCCGAAAGTAATAGCTTATAGAAATCATACTCTCTCCTCATGCTAGGTATATAATAAATGTATTAATGTTTACAACCTTTTTAATCGTAGATATACACGTCAGTTTTCACTGATATATTTTTAAACAATTTGTGTTACTCACCTCAGTGTTACAGCTAAAATCTAATTGATGGACTGATTGGGACTCGTCTGTGATGCGTCTTTGATATTTTCTCATTTAGAAGTAAAGGAATCTCATCAAATTGTTTTGTTGTAAACCGAAAGAAATTTTTATATTTTTCGGGATCACCACTTCTCACTTTTTGTACGAGATTTGCATAAACGCCCTTTTGCATTCTTTATTTATTTATTTATTTAATTCGCACTCAGCCAACATCCGTTAGGTCAATTATAGACGTCGGTGTGCAGTTATGAGGACTTCCAACCCCACTAACGACTGTCATGATGTTGTATGACCGCCGGGACCAACTTTTTTCCGTGGCAGCCGTACCACGAGGCGCCGAGAGATGCAGCCGTGGAACTCCCATCCAAGTTCTGACCAGAGACAGCGTTGCTTAACTCTGCTGATCGAACGTGGACGCTTGTTCAAGCTACACCACTCGGGACCCTCTTCCGAAAAAATTGGTCTTATGGCAAAACGTTTGCATGACCGTTTCGCTTTCCTTTTACAATATTCGTGATACATTATTAATTTCCTTCTTCGAAAATTGTACAAATATAAGTAATAATTGTAAGCGTACTGTTCCATTTTTACACAAAAAAGTAAGGTTATTGAAACCTTTAAAAACGTACCACTTTTTCGCAATACGTGCGAAATTCGTATCCACTATTAAGTTTTGCGTAAATTGATTGACACTACCGCCTGCCTCGTCAATTACGGATCCACCTTGACAGAACTCAACAGAACTGACAGATACCGTTGACAGCACAGAACAATACCTGCACACTGTATATAGATTTAAAGTGGATTTAAATAACCACACGTGGATGTAGACTGTAATTATAATTAGCATCGTAATGGAATACACCAAGATATAAATCAGCGTGCAGGGTTCGTCTGGATCGAGCAGTGCGTACTCACGGTTTCCAGTCTTGCTTGGTTGACAGACGTCGGCGTATTAAAGTGAATCACACAAAAATATATTTTGAAATGTATAGCTACATTAGGTATTATATAAAATTATTCCCCCGTCTTCGTGCCGGAGCCCCATAGGGTGGTCTCGACAAGATTACCGACATTTCCTCCAGAAGACGCAGAATTACTTGTAGCTCGTCTCTCACTATTAGAATTTTTTTTATAGCCTTGAGGTTTATTTTAGAAGCTACGTTCGTTCTTCGTGGCATTTTTTCTATTCTTTTCTGTGGTATGTTAACGTAAATGTAATTAATTAGACACCTGCATACATTGAAAAAACACTTACCTACATAAAATGTTAAAATTACGACTGACAGTTTACAAATAAATAAATTGGTTGCTTAGATAAATTTAATAAGAGATCAAATAAATTTACAATTAGAGTAGCCTGTGATATGTGTTATACGTTTGGCAGTACTGAAGTGTATTGTCAGTCTATGTCAAATTCGAGATTTGCAGGTTAAGTTTTACGTCAGTAATAACAAACCATTAACCCTTAACTACTGTAGTACCAGTTTAATGAGGGTGAGCGTGTAGTCCGGTCATGATGACCCGACTATATAAATACAGTAAAAAAATAGATGTTTGTGTTTTTTGTATTGTTTTATTATTAATTATTATATTTGGGATGGTTTTTAATAGAAAACAAACACATACCATTAAAAACTAGGTATTTTTTTGATATAATTTTATTTTCTTGGTAACATTTTTTTTAATAAAGTTGTCAGCGTATTTATAATTAAGTATTAAATGAAAACTAATAATCCTAAAACGAAACGGAACGTTTTTTCTTTAGGACCAAGGTATAAACTTACAAAAAAATTAAATAAACAAGGCTTTTTTCACAAAAATCCCATACCATAAAAAAGTTACAAATTATGCCTACATATGCCAGTTGTTGGGGAGTAAAAAGTAACACAATTCGAAAATAATTCATGATAAAGGTTTTATCGCTGTAATCACTTAGTTTATCTCCCATTATTACTATCCTAGGTTTTCCCCCTCCGCGGAGGTCAGCGTCGGCTCCTAGGAGCGAAAACGTGACTTAAAATGGAACGTTTTTCGGTTTTTCGAAGATAACTCAAGAAAAATATAACAAATCATGAAAAGTGGTTTATATCAAAGTTGTAGAGCGTTAAATTATGCGTAAAATGGGTACCAATATGATATATTTTGTTCCAGCTATACCTGTACGGGCTTTTGTCAAATTAGCACTATTTTGTCAACTTACCAAAACAGTTCGTTCTTTTCAAAAAAATAATGCAGAAATGGGACAAGAATCATATCTGGCACATGAAATATTGCTACAATGAGAATTAAATAGGTTGATTAGTAAATATAATAAATTCAAAAATGTTGTGAAATTTTTTCTATTTCCCTAAAATTTATAGGTCCTTTGTAGTCAAAGAAAGCTTTTCGTTCACTCTGAAATTCCATTCTCTTAAAATGGATTAAATGTGACATGATACTGTTAAAAGGAAGCAACTATGAATAAGCTGTTTTGTTTTTCCAAATTAAAAGAAAAAAAAGTACAAAATAATAATAAAATAAAAATAACGCGTTATCTCACAATTGTTTTTTCCTGATTGTACATTGAAAGGTTAAAAATAAAATATAATAATAAAATAAAATAATACTCCCTTGAATCAAACCCCAACCTTGAAAATCTAATGCAAACATTTGCAAACACACTTGAACGGCTTGAGCTCACTGGACCAACTGCCAATCTATGGGTTCAATATTTTCATATGACAACACTGATGAAACAATTCATTCAAGCTGAGAGGAGCGGAGATTGGGAGCTACATATCAACTGTGTGAAGAAGATATTGCCCTATTTCCACGCCAGTGGCAATTTTATCTATGCCAAATCAGCAGAACTTTATGTCTAGGCTTGGAGCGTAAAATTGCACAAACAGGCTACGAACGATTTGTGGCGAATGGCTGGGTCACAAATAAAAGATCTGACAAATTTTGGAGTGAAATCTGGTCGGACATGATGATTAAGCAGACACTCACGCTCTGCTATTCCTTCACGCCTTTAGTGGTTGTGATACCAATTCATCACTTTACAGACAAGGAAAGAAGAAGTTTGTCAGGCTGGCTGTGCAAAATGAACATCTCTCGAAAGTGAGTGATGTTTTTATGAGCAAAGACGCCAAACCGGAAATTATTGTTGATGCCGGGCAAAAGTTCTTAGTAGCACTCTATGGTGGTAAGACAGGTGATACCTTGAATGAGTTACGTTTCGATCTATTTGCAAAATCTTTAGTGAAAACGAACTTCAATCTGACTTCTCTACCTCCAACGCTGGAAGCAGCTCGCCAACACTGCTTCAGGGTGTACCTGCAGGTACAGATGTGGTTAGGTAACGCCATGAATTTCATGAACTGTGGGTTGTCAAACAACCAAGTATGGCCTGGATCCTGTTCTCACTACCTTGGAACCTGCTCCACAGTCACTTTTGTCAAAGATGTCCTGCAAATGCACCAAAGGGTGCAAAGCTGCTTGTAGCTGCAGAAAAGCAGGAATAAAATGTTCAGCCATTTGTGCAAATTGTAGAGGGCATTCATCACTAATGCTCCTTATAGAGTTACTAGATTGAGAGAGTAACGCGAAAGTCGGCCATTGTTGGTCCACAAATTGGCGGGACAAAAGTTTTTTTCCATCCTGTCTGTCGGATTCAAATTGGGTTGTTTCAAAATGTGCCTCTTATTGAAGAACAATTAATTAACGATTCAGATTAATTGCAAATCTGTTGTAATCTAATATATGTGGGTATATATCGACTTACTTCACAAATACGAGCTCCTGAAGATAAATTAGTTCCGTTTATAAATGCCAACCATTTATGTCTTTTTTGTTCATTCTTTTCACTTTGTGGTAACCGAAACAGTCGAAAACCAGATTCGCTGACATTTTTACAAAAAGGCACACAACACCCTGGCATTTTACGATTCACCGAAGCTCAAAAAGATAACGAAGACCGAAGGTTAACAAATTGACTTAACTGAAAAGTGAAGTGACAAGTGTCCGTCGTCAAATGTCAAAATTTAGCCAATCACTTGACGGCGCAAAATCAGGAAGTTGAGAAATCACGTCTTTGGAAGTGGCTAAAGTTACAAACTGCTATTTATGAGCCAAATACATTGGCGATACCAATCGCGTTACTCTCTCTATCTAGTAACTCTAATGATCCTACTACCGAAGTAGATGTGGACGACACTGTTGGAGACGACGATGAGCTCAGTGAGCAGATGCTCCTGTTGAGTGAGGAGGAAGACGCCGACCCAGTCGAGGGCGGTGAACAAGAGAGCGAACAGACGTTTCCTTTTTCGAAACGTGCGCGTTTGAACCAATCAATTATACAGGGTGTAACACGATAAATGTCACAAGGTTCAGTTTTTTTGTTATTACTTTATTGTATAATAAAATTATTTTATTTTCATAACATTAATCAACAATCATATCCTTTGCAGGCATAATTTTTAGCTATGGAATCAATAAACGAATCCGTTGTTACACAAAAGAACATTTTTTTGGTAAGTTGACAATATACAAAATTCTTCTGTATCTGTTGGTTTGCAAGGTTTATTCAACGAAACAGTTCACGCCTTAAAATTCACTGCTAAAAGCACATCATTATGCATCAAATTTTTACTTCACGAAGCTGGTTTTTACTATACTACTACACGTTCATTTAGTTTGAATGCAGTGGAGGCAATGATTTTACACGTGAGATTGAGAGGTGCCTCAAATGACGCAACACATGCTCTTCGTCAAATATTGCACATAATAGTAATTTCACTAGTTCTGCAACATTTGCAACTACATCAAGCATAACAGAAAACGAAGATGTTGAACTACCTGCACTTTTAACAGTCAAAATTCAGAAATTATATAACCAATTTATTCCTGGCAGTGGCATATCTGCCGCCTCTACAGCTTTTGTGGCAGGCTACATTATAAAAAAAATTCGATAATAAATTCCACTGTAATACATGTCTTGAGTCATTTCTTTCTTTTTCAACCCCTGGACCATTATTACGGCTGAAGAGCATTCAAGATCGAAGAGGGTTAAATTATCCAAATTCGATTTTTGTGTGAATGATACAACATTTAGCAACTCTTGTACCTGAAATTTTGCCTTTTATAAAATGTAAGGAAACTTGTGATCAGATGATCAATATTCTGTATCCACATCTTTGCCAAAATCCAATATTTAAATGTATAGAACATAAAGATATTTTGTGCAAAATCATTATTATATGTGTTGTAAAACCCATTATTGATAAAATATGTAGAGAAAGAACAGATCCGTTAAAGAAAAATTCTTTACATTGTAATCCAACCAGCAGAAAGTTACTAAAATTGTTCCAAAGTTTCATGATGTTACATTTTTTGCTACGCGTCACAGAAAATATAATAGACTGCTCAAAAAAATTAGGGGAACACTTTTTTGAGCGCCTATACGCTTTCCAGCAAATAATCGAAGCAGGATGTTTTCTGGTTATATTATCTCTAGACTTGTGTTGACAAAGTACAAAAAGAATTACTGTGATACGTTTGCTCGTTTTCTTCGTAGACGCCAAAAAGTAAAAAACATCTCAAAAAAAGCGGTTTTTGACCACAAAGCAAACATTCGAAACTCATCAAATTAGTCATTGGACACACAAAACGTTAGTTTTAACTTTTTCATTGCTTCTGAGTCCAAAATGCGTTATTTAAGTGACATTGAAGTCGCGAGGGCTGTTGCTTTGCTTGAAGATGGTCGATCTATGCGGTGTGTAGCCATTGATATATTAATTACACGATACGTTCACTACATGTAAACGTACGTCGAATCTTAAAATAACATATTACGGAGTTTAATACCTTCCCCATTTCATTCTAACCTGTATCAATGTATTTCTCTCTCCCTTTAGACGTATTTCATACAATGTTTTGTACTATTAATTTTGAACAATTGAATTGAAAACGTCAGAAGTGTCATTTAATTTCACAGTTTATTTTTACCTTAGAAAATTGAACTTTAGCAATGAGAACGTGCAAATGGAAGAATTTCTAAATGATGGTAACATTCACTATAATTTCAAATAGCAAAAAGTTAATTTTGATTCCGAGTGATATTTTTCACAACAAATAAGTGAATTTATGCCCACTATAAAAAAACGCTCCAAAATCTCTACCTCACGGGTGGTGTGGAAAAGAGATTCCAGTAAATTTAAGTGCATCAATCAAACAAGTAGAGACACTCACTGTCGGTTATTTTGATATCAAAATACCGATTTGGATGACCTTGAACGGCTCCTGGGGGGTACTTTTCGAGAGTACTAACAGATGGCGCCACTACTTTATCACATATGATTGGTAGTAGAGCTAGTAACTGGCTCTGATTGGTAGAATTTTGTGCTGCCATCTGATAGTGAAGATTAGAAATACCCCCCGAGTTACTGTCCCAGGCACTCTATACAGGTTTTAACATTTGATGTATGTACGCTGTATATACGCTATTTTTTGAATGAATATTGTTGGGTCTCAAATATAATGTAACATTTGTGAAATACATTCCTGTCGACCGATGTTGGTGGGCCCCTCTTGAGCTGAGGGCCTCAGTTTTTTAAACTCTCTGAACCCCATTTAGTCCCGCCACTGCCAAGTCTTAGTATTTACGTTGCCATCGTCATTATACAGTATATCCCTGCTTTTATATTTAATAGAAGCTACACAAAGAATTATTATTCTTTCGCACCTCATCACTGACAGGTTATGGAAGCCGTGGATTAGTTTCTACATGGCTTTCTTTCTTGTTTCACAATTGCAGGTGTGCCCTGGGCTTTTCTATTATTTTTCCATGCTTTTCAACCTCGTTTTCCTCCAATTGTACGATGGTTTTTAGACCCTTCAATATGCCGTCCTCTCATTGTAACTAATATAAAATATAATACACAATCAAACCCATTTATTTTAAAACCGTTTATAACCTAAAAATATCTTTAGTAAAGACAACAACCAGAACCACATTTAGGTGCTCTAGTTCACCACCTGATGGCGCCAAAAACAAAACGAGTAGGCAATTGTCACAAGAATATTTTACAACCTTGTTTACAACAATGAAAATGACACATATGGAATAGCCGCATATAGCATTCCTAAATTCTAGTTAGCCATACCTGTATATAGTTTACTAAAAGTTGGGCCATGATATCACGTTATTGATAGTAATCTATCCTACCAACTTTGAGAAGGCAACCAAATATATTTTTGATTAGTAATACGATCAGAATAGTTCAATTAGTTCTTAAAATATAGTCTCTTCTTTACTCGAAATGGATATTTTTCAGCATGTAGTAAATTTACAGTATTATTAAAATTTAAAATTAAGGAATGACGTAACTGCTACTATGTTTACATATCGATTGCATTATCGAGCGTATACTACCTTTAACCTTAAGTTTTGTGTCTCGCAATTTCTTGATGTTATTAGTTGTGTTTGTGCTGATATGGGGTTCTAGTATCAGCGACTTTTTATAGTAAATGTAAATTTTAGGAGATCGTCGATATTCAGCAGGGCCGTAACTAGGTATAGGCCGAGTAGGCCCCCGCCTACAGGCGCAAGCGGCAAGGGGTGCCAAAATGACACTGAAAAAATTTCTTTCGTTCTAATAAAAAATAAATAAGCAAGTGGCCAATTTTGCAAAAAAAAATTATAATAACGATTTTTAAGTCTAAATAATGCTAATTATAATAATGTGAGTTGCACCCAATTTTGTCGATACATTACATTGCCTTGTGCAATTTGCAAAGGGAATGTTATATCTACCAGATTTATTTTATAGTTCTCACCTATATCAATCAAAACATTAGAATTATTAGCTTATTAGTCCACCGCATAGGTGGCCTTATTTTAATTATGAAAATGTTTCCATTTTTAAAACAATGTAATGCAGCAGTGGCGACAAACTCACTTAATGCTGCTAAAAATACAGAAACACTTAGTAAAGCGAATTACATGAATTTGGAAATTTAAAAAAAACATTGCAGCCAGTGCGATTTGAACCCGCGTTCACTGATAAGTGCATATGCTTATCGTTGCGCTATAAATGACGCAGTGGCGTTTCGAATTTGGCTGCACCATATGTTTATATTGCTATGGTTTTAAGCCCTACCAATCAGCTCTGTTAGCATTGCCAAATTAATGGACATTTCATGAAAGCTCATAGTGAGATATTTTGTATAACTGCAAAGCTAAAATTTGAAGTTGCCAGAATGAATACATTTGTAAGGAGATGCCAGTAATTGCAGAATAATTAATGAACGCAGTAAGCAAAGCTCAATTCGCATAGGGATGCAGGCTCAGTTAATTGATTAGGTTTGTGCTAAAGTAAATGCCAAGCCGAATGAAATTTAATGATTACAAGATGGATCGCACACGCAAGGGAATGAAGCGTAGAATTCAGGCACAGTTTAATAGTGAAATCCAGTCAGGGTTTTATAAGAAAGGTAATTGAAGGATAAATAAGCTTATGAACATGCAACGAGCAGATAAAAATGAAGGCATTAAAGCATTTGAAGGAAACAGTAAAAATCAAAAGGCAAGGGTTATAGAAATTGCAGAAAATGAGACAGCATATGAACTTAAAAATGTGTGAAAAGAAAACGGTGACTTCAAAAGGGAAGCCAATGCAGGAACTGCGCGAATTAAATACTCGAGTCAGTGCAGTGACATATGAATATTTAAACTCAAATTAAAAAGACGTGCAGTGACAAATAGACACGCAAAATTATTATAAGTGTAAACAATTATTTTAGAATTAATATTAGTGTACAAAATCCTAGTTTTAAGTAGAATTATTGTTAAAAGTCAGTATTTTGAACCATGTTAATATCCGTAATTAATTTGAAAGTAACTAGTTTTTGCAAATTAATGGAGGGGAACAAATGAATAAATTATTTTAATGACAGCCAGTTTTTGTGTCTCCAAATAAATTAAGTTTTTACATAGAAACAAATTGAGTTCATCAATAAAAGTACACCATTGTGTTGACAATTTACTCAGGTACAAGTGGAAGTGTGGGTTTCAATTTTTCTCATATGAAAATAATTTTCCACCGTTGCGGTCTCCGAGAGCTTCGCCATACCCATCACAGCCTACGATCCTGAGCCACAGGCAGAAAGAGGTTCCTGAGCCCGGGGTTTCTACTGCTGCACGTCCGTCCAGCGTATAGGAGTCCGGCACGTCAATCTCAGCACCCCAGGAGAAGATCCGGCCACTTGACGTCATCCGACAAGCTTGCCGCAGACTGCAGAAATCGCAGGTTAGTTTTACAAGAAAATATTGGCGCTAGAAGCCGGAAACTTACCATAAAGCAAGAGTACGAGTTGCGGAAGCCGATCCCAGACATATTAAACATCTATTAAAAGCCATAGAGCCGGAAATTGCAATAATCAAAGTTAAGGTTATGTTTTTCCAAAAACCGACGCTATAAAAACAAATGAAATAGCGTGCCCGCAAGATCTGAAACAAAAGACAAATTAATGCCGGGAAAACAACCTAATTCAAATATTTACCGATAGGACTTTGATCGATTTCACGATATTTATCAGTCAATAGGCGCAATCTTGCAAACGGCGTCCATCTGGGTTAATACTTGACTTAATTTTGGATTTTCGATTGTGCGCGTTTAAGCGAATGCGGAGACAGATCCGTATTTAAATAATTTCAATAAATTATGCATTCAGGGAGGACCTAACCGAGACGAGTCTGTGCTTTATCGATTTGAGCTAGCGTATTGGATTAATTGCAGATAAATAAAATATTATAAAGGGCATACAACTATTTGTTTGTACCTATCAATTTACAAGCAACTTTTAATCAACCTAATATTTGATAACACGAATACAAAATATATTTGCGTGGTAACATATTACAACTAATTAGACAATGCCATTCCAATATATAGGGATTTGTAAAATGTTCTGCTGACTAAATAATATGTACTTTTTTAAAAATTGGAATTTGTTTTTTCTAATCTTGTTTTCTTTTCTCATTTTATTTGTGTTGTATTTTCTAATTTTAACATTGAGTTGTTTATTTTTAAAATGTTTGAATAAAAAATGTTGGTTTTATTTTTTAATACCTACCTTTTTGTTTGAACACATTACATCATATATATTTTTTTTTTTTTTTTCCAATATGTTTATTAGCAATCAGATTAAATACAACCCATAAGCTAATTTGCTGTCATGTACAAGATATTACAAATACAGTATATGACGTGGAGAGATGTACATCCAGCGATGTATCCTCAGTTGACTTGGAGATCTATTGGCCACAATCTTCTCAATCTCCTATTGGGGATTGGCTGTAGAAGAGTTTCTAGTAACGGATTTGGGTGGTCTTCGAGACGCTCATGGTGTCTGGTGGCTCGTTCGTGGATGACGTCAGTTACATAGGGGATGTTGAGATCAGTGTGTATCGTGTGGTTTGAGACATACCAGGGTGCGTCGGCAATGGCTCGTAGAATCTTTGATTGGCTTCTTTGCAAAATAGCGGTATTGGACTTGCTAGCACAACCCCATAACTCGATCCCATAAGTCCATATTGGCTTTATGATGGCTTTGTATATCAAAACTTTGTTGTCCAGGGACAAGTGAGATTTCCGACCTATCAGCCAGTGAATTTCTTTAATTCTGAGATCAATTTGTTTTCGTTTCGTTTGAATGTGATGTTTCCAGGTTAGTTTAGAGTCGAAGTGAAGTCCTAGGTATTTGACTACTTCTTGCTGAGGTATTTCGACTTGATTTAGGTTGATGCGAGGGCAAGTACCTTGACGAAGCGTAAATGTGACGTGTGTCGATTTGGATTCGTTAATTTTGATTTTCCACTTCTGTAACCATCCACCTAGGAGGTCTAGGTGCTCTTGGAGGTTGGCTGATGCAGCTATAGGATCGTGGTTCGTTGAAAAAATAGCTGTGTCATCTGCGAAAGTACCGATGGCTGTGTCTCTTGTTGTTGGTATATCGGATGTGTAGAGGACGTACAGTAGAGGGCCAAGGATGCTTCCCTGAGGTACTCCTGATTGGATAGGAAAACGGTTTGAGGTTGCTCCATTGACCTTAGTTTCGAATACTCGGTTGTGCAGATAAGAATTCAACAGATTAAAGTAACGTGGAAGAATGTGCCTGGTTTTGTATAGCAGGCCTGGATGCCAGACTTTGTCGAAAGCCTGGCTTGCATCTAAGAACGCGGCTGTGCAGAACTGTTTGTTTTCCAGTGCATAGTTGATAATGTGTGTAATGCGGTGGCACTGTTGCACTGTAGAGTGGGCGTGGCGGAATCCAAACTGATGGTCTGGCATTAGAGCGTCTGTAGGTAAATCTTGGTAAATTCGTTTGAGAATTAGCTTTTCTAAGAGCTTTGAAATTAGCGAAAGTAAACTTATTGGTCGGTAAGATGAAACGTCCGTTGGTTTTTTTCCGGCTTTAGGGATCATTATGATTTGAGCAATCTTTAGCGATCTAGGCCAGTAGTTAAGTCGTAAGATGGCATTAAACAGATACATCAGTTTCACGAGTCCTTTCCGCGGTAGTTCTTTTAACATTTTTGCAGTAATTAAGTCCACCCCTGGTGCCTTCTTCTCATTGAGTATGCTTATTTCATCCCGTACTTCTTTTGGGGTGAGTGGCTTGACAGGTTCTTGCTCTTGTATAGGGGTTGCTAACTCCTGTTCAACTTCTGGATTCGGATCGTTGTTGTGTGGTGTGAACACTTCGGAAAGATATTCTGCGAACAGTTCAGCTTTTTCCTTGGCACTTTTTGCCCACGGCCCTGGAGGTGTTGAGTTCTTGCGTATTGGTGGTAATGGTGTTTTAGGTTTTTTTTTGTTTTGTATTGGTTTCCATATGGAGTTATCGTGCCTGGAAAGGCTAGAAACATATTGTTCGAAGGAAGCATTCTTGGCTTCTTGTAGTTTTAGTTTCAGCTCGTTGCTTATCCGGTTATAGTTCCTTCTACTGTCTGGCGTATGTGTTCTCTGCCAAAATGATCTAGCTCGTCTTTTCGCAGCAACTAATCTTTTGATTTCGTAGGGTATGTTTTGGGCTGTTACTTTAGGTTTGATATTTGGGGTAGCGAGTTTAGCAGCATGCTGCAACGAATTAATGAACAAATCGGTTTCAGTTTCAATATCTTCGGGTGTTTGCAGTCTAACGGATAAGTTTATAATATCTTGTATGATATGCCGATAAGTATTCCAGTCTGTTTTAGTGGTATGTAATCGAGGGGCTACTTTTTTAATTATAACTGTTGTACTTAATGTTGCGATTATTGGACTATGATCGGAGCTTAGGTCATAACTTGAAATTATGTCTGTGTAGGTTGTTGAAATTCCACTGGTTACAAAGAAGTCGAGTAAGTCGGGTACTTTGTTTACGTCGGTAGGCCAGTATGTTGGTGAGCCCGTCGATATGAAGGAGTAATTATTACTTTGAAGGGTGTGGGCTAGTTCACGGCCTTTGGTGGTTGTTAGACGTGAACCCCAGAGGATATTTTTGCAATTGTAATCTCCTCCAGCTATAAACCTCTGACCAAGAGTTTTGAAGAAACTGTCATAGTGTTGTCTCTGCACGTTGTGTCGAGGAGGACAATAGACAGCTGAAATAGTTAATTCGTAAGGTAGGGTTTTCACTTTGACCGATGTTGCTTGAATGTGGTTCGTTTCATATTTAAGTAATTCGTAGTGTTCTATAGTCTCCTTTATGAGTATTGCTGTCCCTCCGTGTGCAGTGCCATCGGGATGATTCGTATAGTAGAGGTTGTAATGAGGTATTTTGAAAAAGCTTCTGTTAGTAAAATGTGTTTCACTTATTAGAAGCACGTCGATTAGGTTGTGGTTCAAAAATAGTGTTACCTCGTCTTTATGTCGTGGAAGACCGTTGGCATTCCATTCGGCTATTCGTAAGAATTTCGCCATTTTTAATTTATTTTATCCACTAGCTTGGTGAGCATGTTGAGTACCATGCTGTTTTGTTGTAGTAGTTGGTTAAAGATACTTTTGAATTCGTCAAGAATTTTTGTTAATGTGATGGCTGTGTCGTCCACTTGGTTAGTGTTAGTTTTGACTATATTTGCATAACTTGTTTGTTGTGAGAAGGGCGTAGACTGTAGGTGTTTTGTGTATGAGTTGGTGTACAGCGGTGGTTGATGGGTAGTGGTTGTATTTCTGCTTCCGTGAATGAGGTTGTGGTAGTGCTCGCATCCTTTATAGTTAGCAGGGTGGCTGCCCTCGCATAACGCACATTTTGCTGGAGTGTCCTTAGGTTTTTTGCAGTCTTTAGTGCTGTGAGGTCCTCCACATTTGACACAAACGTACGGTTTGTTACAATATGATTTCGAGTGTCCGTACTGTTGACATCTCATACACTGGATTATGGCATTTTTGGTTGTCCGTGGAGGTTCGATCTGTATGATTCGATTCTGAAGTCCCGTTATTTTGTACACGTCTTTGTTGTTTTCGGCAGGCTCCAAATCCACAAAAAACAGATTCAGCGGCTCCTTAGTAACTCTATGGCGGACGTTGATTATATTCCGAACGTTGTGTCTCAAGTCATTCAATTCTTGTTTGATAGAGTCTGTACTTGTTGAGTGGTGAAGGTATTTGATCACAATTCTGTAAGCCCTTTCCTCTTTTAATTGGTATGTATGATGGTAGATATTTTTTTCTTTAAATTCTCTAACGAGTTTGCGGTAGGTATCAGGTGTTCCGCAATTTATTTTGACTACGTTGTTAGTTAGACTTTTTGTATAATATTGTTCAGTTTCGACTACGTCTTTTATTCGTTTCACCATCTCGTTATAGTTTAGCACGCCGTGTACAAATATTGGAGGCGGTTTCTGTATTTTTGTAGTGCTGGAACGTTCTTCCGTAGAAGCAACAGTGGCATTTTCTAACGGGTTAAATCGATTACTTATTTCAATTTTATCTTTCTCATTATTTTGTTTGGCGCTGTATACTTTTTTCCTTTTTGTACTTCTTATCTTTTGCCATTCGTTTGTGCTATTAGATTGTGACGCTTCTTCGTCCTCGCTGGTGGATGTCATGCGCTGCAGCTGGCGGCCGTCGCCTGCTATACCTGTGCCGGCGTTATTGAAGGGTAAACTATTTTGTTGCATTGCAGGCATAAGACAGTTAATTGGCATTTGTTGTTGGACTGCTGTTGGTTGAACGATTGGTGATACGAATTGGTCGTTTACAGGTGTTTGCCATTGCATGGGTGAATGTTGATAAATTTGTGGATTATTCATATTGTTAACCGGTCCGGGGACATTCCCAATCGGTAACATTGTTTAAACTATAATTAATATCATAATTTGCGTACCTGGTTTATTTCCAGGCACCTGGCTATGATTTCTTATCACTGTGCACCAATGCGGGAAGTTATCTTCCAAAGATTTAATATTTAATATCGCACTCGCTGAGCCGGTTCTCGATACGTGTTGACGCTACGAAAACTTGCTAGGAACTCTACATCATATATCCGGAGATAAATGTAGAAGTCATACAGTATCATTAGTGTTTTTTGTCACATATATCGTTTTTCTACTGAGGGGCGCAAAACTGTTGGCTTGCCTACACTTAAAGTTTGCCTAGTTACGGCCCTGATATTCAGCTTCATAGACCAAGTAGTTCTGACTTGGAAAGCGATCTCCTGGATAAGGTTGAGGGTTATGCCAGTCTACATCCTTATATCGTGGAGATTAATACTGGTTTATTGGCTAAAATATATTTCTTTATATACCTACATATATGTTTAATGTAGCCGCAAATAAATGAACAAGGAAACGTTTAACCTAGTAATGAATGATGACTTTAAACGTTAAAAGCACACATATAAAACGTTGCATTTTGTTCATGCGTTTTCTAAATATATTATACTGAGGCTGTTATGAAATGCGATATTAGTGGTCTCAAGTGTGCCGATTAAACTACTGAATTGTGATTGTAGCACATTCTTGCTAATGACGTCATGAATTGCTTTAGACTTCTGAACCTGGTTTTAACAAATACATTTATGAAAATGTTGCGAATGTTTTAACAGAGTTAAACCTCTTGCCGCCTCCCAGAATCCCTGGTGGAGCTGGTGCTTTGGAATGAGCGAAGGTGCTGCATTTAGAATATCGCCAGGTATGCTGGTGGGATCTGAATGCTTCCTTTATTGCGCTGAATGTTCAGAAGCTTGCTGTAGTAGGCTATAATTTCCGACATGTAGTTTGCTGCTATATGGTGGGAATTAGTATGATGCTCTGCATTATAGATTTCGGCATTTTCATATTGGTGTGATGATGAGTGGCAGTGGTAGGTACACAATCTTCCAAAATTCGGAACTGAAGGGGGAATTACGTGCCATTGTGTTTTTTCCAGATCAATGTTTTATGTATTTTAACATCAATGCATTAATGCGTGTTTGAGGTTTCTTCTCAATGATGTTCTTGTCACCCACAAAATTAGTACCATTGTTTGTATAGATTTTTAGGTTTCGTTTATCCCTACTTTTTTCAGGTATCCTTTGTTGTACGTTGCTGGCTTGACAATTCTCGTATGACAAAACCTTTACTAGGTGTGAAGTGTTTGACAGCGGGTTTGTCGCCTCTCATACTATGTGCTGCTTCTGAAGGATTTGGAGGACTTTCAACTATGTATTTGAATGGTAACTTTGGAACTTCCATGAACTTGATAATTCTGAACGACTTAGGTCTTGCTTAGGAATGTTTTCCATTTTATAAAATTTGGTAAGGTGTTGATCGCCTTTGAACGTGATCATACTGGTTATCTTGTTGTTTTCTTAGTTGAATTTCGTGATTTTTTTAGGTAGGATTCAGCCAAGCTCTGTTCTGGCCCAGCAAATTGTCTTCAGTTTTTATTACGTCTTTTGTGATGTCTCCATACATCGGATTTGTTGTTTCCTATATTGCTTCCATACTTCACTAAGTTCTGCTTTTGAGTGTTTTGGGTATATATACCTAAATATTCCTGCTGTGGTGGTGTTCACGGTAATTTTAATGGTAGTTCGCTTTTCCTAGTAGTTGATGGACGGATCGAATCCCCGGATGAAGTACGTTTTTTAGTTGGTTAGATGGAGTCGTCTGTTCTCGGTCCTGCTTAAAGGACCATACGTACTGATTTGGGCTTTTAGTATCAGTAACTTTCCGTAGTAAATGTCAATTTTAGGAGATCGTCGGTCTACAGCTTCATAGACGAATTAATTTTGGCTTGGAAAGCAACCTCCTGGTTGAGGGTGAAGGGTTGTCCCGCTCTACAGCCTTTATTGATTGGAAAGCATACCCTTTCCAATGTTAAATTAGTACAATCGTGGAGATTAATACTGGTTTATTGATTAAAATCTATTTCTATATATTGTTATGATATACACAGGGGTATTAAAGTCAATTTTAGAAAGGATTAAGGGAGTACAATGGTTGAAAATAATTCAGATCTGTTCAAAAATAAAGTGGGAATGTGAATAATTATTTTGCAATTACAAAGTAAAAGAGAATTTGTCATTGAGTGGAAAAGGGCTATTTAAAAAACAGATGTATTCGTAAATTGTATTAAATTAGAAAATTAGTAGGTTTAAATCAAATATTATAAGATAGAGTATATAAGGAGAAAAATTGATCGTTAAGCACTTTGTTTCAATTATTGAGAAATAACAAATTTTGAAAATGTAGCAAAATAATTTGGTGTAATTAAAATATTAAAAATAAACCCTATTTTATTGAGAAAATGTTTGCACAATGAAAAGGGTAGTAATAAAATTTGCGTGGTGAAGTAAAAAGAAAATTTAAAATAAGAAGAATAATTAAAGACATAAAACTAATGAAGATTACAAGTATGTGGTAAAAACTAATGGCTAGCAGAATTAATCTACAAATGTCAATCAATGGAGAAAAATAAGAAGTCAAGTTTATTGGAAAAGTACATTTGACATAATACATTAATTAAATTGGATTACGTCAAGCTGTTTGGTGCTAAGGGCGAGTTCCAGAGGAGGACCATCGGTTAAAGAGACACATTCCGGAACATTGTGGAGACCAAGTGAAAGGTGGGTGATTTTAGTATTAAACTCATATAACTATAAAAGGACATAAACACTAAAAAATGGCGAATTAGTTATTAAAGAATTACTTACTGTTTTAGTATTGTTGTGTACTATTGTAACGATCAGGTATTTGTCATCTTGATTTCAAATCTGTTTGACATATACTTGACATAAGTTATTTTGACTAATGGGAATGATATTAAAAATTAGAACATCAAATTTCAGAAAGAAGCAATCTAGATAAAGGTATCCATCCCTGCTTTTTCAGGAGCTAGCACTAATAATAATTACTGATATTATATACATAAATAGGGCAATTGTAATTTGATAAAAATAAAAGATAATTTAAAAACAGATTAATATTAATCTGCATGAAGGTATATAACATATTAAATGCACTGCAACGTGGACCTTAGCAATACACATAAAATTGCTACATCATAAGTGCAAATAAATTAACAAGGAACCGTTTAACCTAGTAATGGATGATGACTTTAAAAGAATTTAAAACACACAAATAAAACGGTTCATTTTGTTCATGTGCTCTTTAAATACACTATGCTGAGGTTGTTGTGAAATGAGAGATTAGTAGCCTCGAGCGTGCCAGTTAAACTGCTGAATTGTGATTATAGCACATTCTTGCTAATGACCTCATGAATTGCTTCAGACTTGTCAACCTGGTTTTGGAGTCCCCTGAACCCCAAAAACATTTTTTTCATTGGTTTGTCTGCCTGTGTGTGTGTCTGTCTGTGTTTGTGTCTCTCTGTGAACAAAATATCTCAAAAACGAAAAGAGGTATGGCGTTGAAACTTCATATATAAGTTTTGTGTACTATGTAGATGCGACAGCAAGCTCTTGCAGAAAATCGCATAACCGGAAGTAAGTGTTTACTCTTGTGATTTTTCAGTTTTTTTCGATTTTTTCAAAAACGGCTTTAACGATTTTTTTAAAACTCCACATTTTTATTACATTTTTAATGTGTATTCATGTGAGATACGTGATTTTCCAGTTGAATATTACTAAAATGGGTTTCTTTTGTTTTTTTTTCTATCTTTTTTATTAACTCCGATTTTAAATAGAACACCCGGTATATTATTACATTTTTGAATTCACCTTAAAATTCTAGAGATAATTTGTCTCTTCAACTAACGCTCTATTTTGTACCGTTTTTGTAGAATTTGTAATTTTTGAAAAATTTTGACAAATGCTTAAAAATTTGAAATCAAATTTCTGTAAAAGGAAGTTGTGTGCGTGTATCACACCAGATTTTTATTGTTATTTTCTTGTCAATTTACGTTGTTAGTTATGTTCTGACAGTGGCGTAACTAAGATTTTGCTCTGGGGGGTGTTCTGGGAGAGTGATCAACCTTACAAAAAGAATAAAAAAAATTGAACGTATGGAAGGCCGGAAGAGTAAAATTACGCTCGCAGCCAACATTTGGAGCCCAACGGAGGAGGGCCTTTATTTGGCTAAGGGCGTAATCTACTTCTGGCCTGCGGTACGTACAACGTTTTACGCACATCTGCTTGGAACAAACACTTAGAATAAATTTAGGATTTTTTAATGACGATTTCCCGCATCTCTTATTATCCGATCAAATGCCCTGATTTCTCAAAATTCAACCAATCACGTGTTTTTATAGTGGCAAAAAATCAAAATTTTTCCTTGGGATAATATCAGTTTTTTTTAATTGTATTTCAGAAACGTCATTTAAACTGTCATTGTAAAATGTCACATTCATTGAATAACGATACAAAATGAACCGATATTTGGGAAATAGTCCACAAAATGTATTTCGGGCTCATGATTTTGCTTGGAAAATGTCTTACTCAAGATTTGTTGTTTTTTGGCAATGTCCCTCGATAAACTAACTTTGACAAATTCCCTCGCCTTTGGCTCGGGAGTTTGATCAAGTTAGTTTGTTTTGTGACATTGCCAAGACAAAAAACTTTCGTAAAACATTTTTACCCGCAAAATCATTTGCCCTTAATACATTATTACTGATAAAAATTGCTACTAGAGTTTAGGTGCCGGGCGGTAATTTGCGGGCAGCAAAATTACTTTACCGGCCCCGTTTTTATTTTACCGCCCGCATATTACTTTACCGCCCGCCGGGCGTAATGTTGTACTTGCGGTCTTGGTAACTAAGATGTAAACTTTCATTTTCGGCCCGGTTGTGCGTAAAGTATAGTTGATTTCATTTTTACAGGACTTGCGGTAGGCCTTGATTTAACTTCTTGGCAGTGTAGACCACCTATTTACATGACTGATGTTAACAGACCTCGATTTCAATAGGTGAAATTAACTAGTGTGGCATTTTATTTGCTTATTAATTAAAAGAAGTCAGAAATAATTATTTGCTAAATATAATAACAATTTAGATTGCTTGTAAAACAAAATTGCAAGATATGCCTGTCCTTGTAATAACTCTAACCTATGAAAATGTTAAATGTCATTTTGACTGTAAAAAATTAGTTAAATTGGCACCATTATAATAAGAAATGAAATAATACATGTACGTATGTACACAAAGAATCATTGAAAATGAACAGGACCGTGCAACCAACATTATGGCCCCATGCAAAATTTCAGATATATACTTTTTTTGTATTCGCTCCCCAAACTGGTTACTTTGGAAACTGTCTAGGATCCTCAAAATGGCCATTTAGAGGCCTTGTACTTAAAGTCGTCATGGCAACATTTTAGCGGACTCAAACATTAGTTGCCATGACGACTTTAAGTACAAGGCCTCTAAATGGCCATTTTGAGGATCCTAGACAGTTTCCAAAGTAACCAGTTTGGGGAGCGAAAAATACATTTTCGCGCGGCCTCCTAATATAATGCCGCGTTAATGGTAATTGAAACTTCATATTATAATGTTTGGAGAGCTAATACAAAAAAACGTTGTATGCAACACGTCCTCAAATGGCTTTAGAGGACTCATCTTCATATTACGGACTCGGCTGCGCTTCGCTCCGCCTCGTCCGGAAACATTACGACTCGTCCCCTAAAGCCTTGCTTTGAGGACTAGTTACATAAAGTACTATTATGAACCCGTGTGCATTAGATGAAGTTCTTTTTGGATAACACGATTATAGTAGCCTCCTAAAAACGTTTTTTCAAAATGTGTAACGTGTTGCATAACCCTGTTCATTTTCAATGATCATGTGTGTATGTATTAACGATAACCTCATTTTACCTTGCGGTGTAGAGGCTGGTGCTTTATGCGCTTGCATCTGGTGGTAGAATGCTCAACTTGCCCCGGATTCAGGATACAACGTTGGAGAACGCCTTTTGTGCTTGCTCAGCAAGTGTGAGGTGTGTGTCATGGTGATGTACGTATTCAAAATTTTAAAAATGGTCAAATCCGAATTCCGAATGTAATAATTGATATTCAATCATACATTACTAAAATGTAATTTTAGATTTTTTGTTTAAGATGAATTTTAGTTATTCCTAAAGCCTCTGGGGGGTGTTCCAACACCCATATCACCCCCCATAGTTACGCCACTGTGTTCTGACATCGTTACCTACGTATTTCGTTCTTGTGTAGGAATATGTCTAATGTGTTGTCTATCAATCACGTAACTCATTGTTTGAAGTCGTGTGTGCGGTTAAGGCTGAAAACACACGAAGCGGTTCACGCCGATTCGGCAGCCGCCTGCGATAAAACACACGAGTCGGCGCCCAGTCGGCAGCCGACTCGGCGGCCGCCTGGGATATAAAACACACGAGTCGGCGTCCAGTCGGCAGCCGATCGGTGGCCGCCTGCGATAAACACACGAGTCGGCTAAAAAGTCGCCACGATAAACATAACGATGACATGTTGCCAATATTCCTATTGAAGACAATGGATTCGTTTTCGTTTTATTTTCTTTGCATAACCAACATGCTGCATGTCCCATATGGCTGGTCTTGCCTGGATTTCCATTATTAATTTTTCGGTTTCGATATTGGAACACATTTAGCACTAAAATTAAATTAGTACATATATAAACTTCAAAACAAATGATCAGTCAGACACTACTCATCTAAGTAAAATATTTGCATATATGACAAAGATATTTGACAACCGCGCCTGATACTCACCGCTTTGAAACCGCTTGTCGTGTGTACAGTCATAAGATAGCACAGAGTTGAGGGTACGCTCGAAGCGATAAGAAAACCGCCGTCGGCACCTTGTTCTGCATGAGCGTACGGTCGGCGTACGCTCGGCGTACACTCGACGTACGCGCGGCGTACGCTCGACGTAGGCGCGGCGTACGGGCTACATGACGCAGCGTGTGTTTTATCCGCTTTAAATACATGGAGTCGGCTGCCGACTCGGCGTGAACCGCTTCGTGTGTTTTCAGCCTAAGATGACTGTGCCTAATCGTAAACAACAAAATGTGTACTGGGTAAGCGAAACTCGATGTCTCAGCTCTATTATAACTATTATAAGAAAAGGAAAAACGATAGACCAAATCTGAAAACAGTTTCTTAAATGGGATTGAGTAAGGTCCATTTTAAGTCATAATTGCATATTTTTCCCTATTTGGAAACTGAAGCAATGACGTCAACGAATTTGTTTTTCCTGGAAACATACCTATATTTTGGCATATTTAAAAAGAGATCATTTTTCTGAACACATTTTGTGAAGAAAAAAATGTGCTATCTTCTTCCGTTCGAAAATTATAAGCAAATTTGTAAAAAAAAAGTATTATCAAAAATTCGCAATTGTCACGATTTGAACAAGTAGCCTTTGTAAACAAATAGCAAAGTCGCATCTGCCAATAATTAAACTAATGGTTGACAAATATTGTTTTGTTGTCATTGGACTTTGAAAAATGTTCACGCACAACGAAAAAGTCGACATGTTATTAGTTTAAATGGGGAATCTCAAAAGAACTCTATAAGAGCAGTTCAGTTATACGCCCAGGGATACCCCGAACGTGTTATTCCAATTGACAGATGCGACTTTGCTATTTGTTTCCAAAGGCTACTTGTTTAAATAGTGACGATCGCAAATTTTTGATAATACTTTTTTTACAAATTTGCTTATAATTTTCGAACGGAAGAAGATAGCAATTTTTTTTCTTCACAAAATGTGTTCAGAAAAATTAGCTCTTTGTAAATATGTTAAAATATAGGTATGTTTCCAGGAAAAACAAATTCGATGACGTCATTACTTCAGTTTCCAAATATGGAAAAATATGAAAATTTGGCTTAAAATGGACCTTACTCAATCCTATTTAAGAACCTCTGTTCAGATTTTGTCTATCGTTTTTCCTTTTCTTCTAATAGAGCTGAGACATCGAGTTTCGCTCACCCTGTACAGGTCCTTGATTTTTGCGTCCTTTCTACTCCCAATTTCGTTTCTGACTTTAAATAAAATCTATGTTGAGACTTTTGAAAATAAATATTCAACTAGCTTTTGAGCCCACCACATAGGTGTCATTACTCTACTGAAAATAGTGTTTGCATTTTAAAAATAGAATTATAATTAAGAAAATTGCAGAGGAAAATGTTTTAACGTCTTTAATACAGTAGAAAGAGTGTTTATTTACAAAATAGGTGATAATAATAATAGGTTTAGTTCGCAAGCAAATTGCCGTCGATGGGATTCGAACCTGGGGAATCCGCCTGTTACTCAGGCGCAGTAATCACTCGTCTACAAAGGCGTATACATCATGCTTGTTTGTCGCTGCGCTATAAAGGATACACGACACGACTGCCGATCGCGGACGAAGTGCATCCGATCGTAGCCGATGAAAAGGTAACGCAGAAACTCACGTAGAGACGCAAGCATACAAGCAGCGTACATAAATCAAACAAGTAGAGACACTCACAGTCGGTTCTTTTGATGTCAAAATTCCGATTTGCATGACCTTGGGCGGTTCCTGGTTGGTACTTTCCTATAGTGCTAACAGGTGCCACTAGTTTATCACATATGTTTGGTAGCAGAGCCAGCAATTGTCTCTGATTAGTAGCAGAGCCAGTAGATATAGGAGTGTACCGCCAAGTCTGCCATGTTTATTCCTCTGACATATGCGTCCCTGTGAGGTTTTTAACACAATTCCGTCAACGTGACGTTGGTTGTCAATCGAAAACTTTATTTAAAATTGGCAAGACTGTAAGTCTATGTCAAATTTGAGGTTAGCAGGTTATGTTTTGCGTCAGTTTGTGTCAGAAATAACGCCAAACCTAACCTGCTAATCTCAAATTTGACATAGACTTACAGTCTTGCCAATTTCAAGTAAAATTTTAGACATAACTCAATTAGTTATTGCTGATGGGAACAAAAATGGCGGCGATGGCAGCATTTTCACGGATCAAAGAATGGCGGTACTCTCCTATATACACTGGCTCTGATTGGTAGTACAGTGACTATATACATAGCCACTGTAATTGGTAGAACTGTGTGCTGCCATCTGATAGTCAAACTTAGAAATACCCCCTGAGTTACTGTTCCAGGCACTCTAGACAAGTTTCAACATTTGGCATGAGTGTCTCTACTTGTTTGATGTATGTACGCTGATAGAAGCACAATACACGTTTAAATAAATAGGGATGGATATTCAATGTTGAGACTCGCTGTTGGGATTTCAAAAACTAAGATCACTAGTGAATACAAAAAGTATTACATTAGGATTACCTACGCAAACTGATGCTGAATAAATATTAACAAAAAATATTAATGACCAAAAACGAAAGAAATCGTTTTTTTGACCACATCACTTACTATAAATAATTTTAAAGCTATCTAAGCATTTTCTTAAGGCACTTTTTAAACACAGTAGTTTCAGTTATCCATAATAAATCTATTGGATTAATTATGTACTAAGTAATAGAATTTTTAATGTTGATTTTAACACTATTATCGCTTGATATGGTTTTTGTTAGTCACACTATACTTACAGCCAGTCTTATAAAGGCCACTAATCTGACGTTAACTTTAATTCGCTGTTAAAATAAACAAAAGCTCATCAAAATTTGTTTACTAATGAATAAAATGTCATAAGCACTGACGTTTTGATGCGCTTTTGTTTATTTTAACAGCGAATTAAAGTTAACGTCAGATTAGTGGTCTTTATAAGACCGGCAGTTAGTTATTTATAAAAAAATCTAGATGAACATTAGTCGGACGCCACATGTATCAATGTGTCTAGATGACTGTGCAAAACAAAACAAAAATCTGCAGTGTTGATTTGGCTGTCATATTATGTACTTGAAAATTGTGACAGATAAGGAGATAACACAAAAATCATTAAACATATAAAACTATAATTTTAGAACTTATCGATAAATACAAAGTAATGCGATAACATTTGCAATGGAATACGTTAGTGGGAGGTTAGCAAACATTGTTGCCAACCAGAACATAAAATCCTCCAATCAAAACATTGCTTTCTTTCAAGGCACACTCAATGCGTGGGAGTAATCTTCCCACTCATTTTTAAATTTTGCTTTTTTCGTGTGACGAAAGCCAGTTTTTTAAATATTTGAGGCTAGACAGGGAACAAGTCGCCTTAAAACTACACCTGCTTAGTCAGCCATGCCCAAATGCGTTTTGGGCCCAACGTAGTTTCATTAATGAAGAGGTACATGACCTACGCCAATGCGCTTATTGGATCGCTGTGCGCTTGCGTGAATCGGCAGTGTGACGTCACAAACATCAATACATGGGACTCAAGTAGCATACACTTTCGGCTAGAGTGTTCGCCCTAATTTTGGATTTATATCGAAAACAAACATGTGAGTAGTTGCTTTGTGTCGTGCAGAGGTTACTTTGAGTGGCTTTTGTTTTTACCAAGCTTGTGCGTACTTTTTGTGCCCTAAAACGCAAAATAGCAAAGGCGCTCGTAGGGTTCCCATCGTTTTCGAAATTTTGCAAACGTTATCTTTCCAAACGGCCGGTTTAGTTGCTGCAATTGTTAATAGTTCTGTATTTGTTGCTAACATTTCACTGCTGTTGTGGATAGAAGGTGCATTTGTTTTTTATGTAAGTGTATGGTTGGTTGATATTTCCAGTATCCAGTGTAGGTATTGTGAAAAAATTGATCTGGATAATGCGTATTTTATCGGGAAATTCCTACACATTTCTCAACAATGTCCCACCGCGCTTGCAGACGAAAATCTGGCATAAATTTGCTAGGCTCTAATTGCCCCATGGGGTACTACGCTCTGCTGCCTTCATATCCTGCATAATTTCGTGCCCGTTCCACGAATCTTGAAATTTCGACGAATTTTGCATTCAGAGGTTCGTTTAAGCCTGACGTCGGGGTGTCAGCATAAAATTGATTTTTCCCGCGCGCACGCGCCCTCCCCGCGATCTATTGCATTATAAATGATTTTATTAATGAAACCTTAGAGTGTCACCTTATTTTTGTCCTGCAAATTAGAGAAGACCTACGACCTTCGCGCGGCAGCCACGTAGGACTCGGGGAAAGCCTCTTGAGCACTCATGTATAGAACCTGTAACAAACATTACTCACCGAAAAAATCGTGACGCAGCATAGCTATTTCCTTATTTGCTTCAGAAACATGTTTACTTGATTTTCTTACGTTTTACCTTGTGCCGGCTTAAATTCGTTTCTTCGTATCAATGTATGCAGTCCGAATTATTTTGTTTAATCACAAAAGTTAAACCTGTGCCCTTAATATTTTTTCAGTATTTCAATATAGCTTAACTGTTAAAATATATACCTTGAGAAAATAATAACTAATAATACGGGTTTAGTGTTTGTGAACTATTCATCTGTGTCTTAGTGGTCATCTTGTTTAGTCACCGATTATTATTATATCATCTACATACACCAATAGTAAATCCCTTAGCTACCTGTACATTTGTCTATTAGATATCAAATTCATGTGAGCAAAACCAATTCAATTTTAAACGTTATAGGTCTGCGGGAGATTCTCTAGGGCCTTCAGGGGGGGACGATGGCATCGTTGGGGGACCCCGGACGCCTCAGCAAGTTGCTGCACAGAAAAGGCTGCAGCAGACACAAGCCCAGGTCGACGAGGTTGTGGATATTATGAAAACGAATGTAGAAAAGGTCCTCGAAAGAGATCAGAAATTATCAGAACTAGATGATAGAGCAGGTATGTTCTCCACGATTATATTGTAAAAATTGTATTGATTAGATTGGTGGCAGACGTGTCTATCACAGCATGACCTTTGCATTTCGAGATAGACAACGCATATTACTTTCAAGTGGCAAATTTATAATCAGAAAATTTGTTTTATAAGATTTGAGTAGTAGTAGTAGTATATATAGAGCAAACTGCTCGACTTCGCAAAATTGTATTTAACGAGTAATGTGTGTTGTCCATGTTAAGGTCATCTGATAAGATAAGAACATTAAGCAGGTCTTAATATCTTGTTTGAGTTAAATCAAAAGTATTGATTGCTTTTGTTCGATCAGTTAAAGCACTTATACACTGTATTGATTAATCGCTTGTTTGATGTATTCCGTTTATGGTATCAGCACCATGTTATTTTAGATGTCTTTGCAATTGTAACAATTTCGTTCCTTAACCCTCCAGTACCCGTTCAAAATTGTAAGACATCAGTACCCGCACCGGTCTCTCAGTCCGACACCCTCTGCCACCTCCATAAAAATAATGAGATATCTTATGGCATTAGTTTCTTGTTCACTAACGTCTTCATAATCAGATATTTCCTGTTCAGTGTCACTGTTCATTTCCCTAGTTTCCAATAAATTATCTTCGTCAGACGATCGCACATCATCATAAAACGTGTTGTCGATATCCTCCTCCGCTATTATATCTCGCATCGTCTGTTTTAGTCGTGCCTGTTCTTTCTCATAAAATCTGCCATGACTATAATAATGTTTTAGTATAACACTGTTACTAAAAATGCCGAAAATACTTCCTTCTCCTCACATTAGTCGTATATCAAAGCTAAAAATAAAAACAACTCGGGTACCCGCTTCGGTCTCTGAAACCGAAATTATAAATAACTTTTAAACCACTACACGCACGAACTCAAAACTGCATACGGATCTTCAATGGCAATATATAGGAAGGTAGTGAAATGGGCGGTAAACTAACGCTAGAACATTACGTAATATACTGCATCATGTGTTTGCTCGGTCTCACAGACCGTAAACGGGTACTGAAGGGTTAAGCAATGACCTTTTTTACTGTAGGTAGTAAATCTCATTTTTACAATGTTAAAGTGTTAAAACTTAAACAATTCTATGCAAATAATTTATTTTTAAATAAATTCAAGATCACCAGATGTAGGTACTATCCAAGACGAAAACAAAATTGAAACAGTTAATATGTTCTGTTGTGAATGTGACTGTATTTCTACCTTAATTGTGGAATTGTTTAGACGTTGCTGTGAAGCACAATTGTTATAGTAAATGTAATTGTTTAAAGCCTTATTTAAGCTAATTAAATAATGTTAAAATCACTATTAACAGTTTCCGATTTTTTTGCCTTGAATCGTACAATATACCATCTGGCTGTGAGGTATGGTACATAAAAAAACTATTTTGCACTTTTCAAAATAATAAATTTAAAATTCAAGGTGTACATAACGTATAAAAACAACTTTCTAATGCCTTTCATCATTTCTGGTTTTACCATAAATGACCAACTTTTTTCATAACGGAACCTAAACCTCTACAAAAGAAGGGTAGTAGCTAAGACTGAGACTTGGGAGCAGAAATGATAAGAATAAGCCAAAAGAAACAGCAATATACACAGACATAGACAATGATTTAACAGACAAGGAGCAAAGAATGGAAAATTGAAGGGTACCAACGTCCAAATAGAGAGAGTGATGAAAATGAAGTAATTTGATTAAACAAAAAAGGGCATCATGCGTAGACAAAGTCAAATAATAGAACATTGTAAGAGTAACGTAACAGAAGTAAAGGAAATTGGAGGAAGTGGTTCAGCATACACCAGCAGATGGTACAAAATATTCTTAAGAGACTTATGAATCAGTGACAGAACGAAAAAGAAACAGGTAGGTACACAGCTACAAAAATAGAAAAAAATAAAGATAATCTTCCTGGTTTGACAGCAAGAAAATTCATAAAGAAATCTGGAAAACACCAAGTTGAAATGTAATCACTCAGATAGTAGGAATGTGGAATGTGTAGAAGATATGAAGAACTATAGAAAAGCAGATGCAGACTTCGATCACTTTGCGAAAATGAAAATGAGTCAACAACTAATAAGTACTAAGCAGAAATGTTAAAAGTGGTTAGAAATTAAAGAGATACAATATAAGTGTTATGGAAAACGATGAGGTTACGCATATTTTTGTAGAAGAAATTACTGCAAAATGGTGACCATAACTGAAAAATTGGAACAAACACAGGAAACAATGCAAGACAGTGCTAAAGAAATATTACAAATGCAAGGAAAAAAGACACAAAGAACGGTTTGTCGATGAGTGCAAACAATTAACAGCGAAAATAACTGCTGTGAGGACAGAAATATTTAACAAGAGAATGATGGAAAATATCAACAGTATTAAGAGGTGAGAAAAAGGATAAAGAAAATTTATCAGTAAATGTCAGAATATGGAAAGTAAATTGCATCAGATAGAAAAAAACTATGAAATAAATATATATCGGCACAGGACTAGCAGTGTAGAAGAGCTTTTAGTAGAATGAACAAAAGAAAAACTGGAAAGATGGGCTCAATATTTCGAAGGTCACTAAATGAAGGAACAACAACAATTACAGAGGGCAGAGAAGAGACTGATAGAAACACATCAGACAGCTTTGGAGTAAATAGTGAACTCCATGTTCTTTTCAATGTAGGTAACTCTGGAGGTTATTAAACACAAATGAATTTGATATCCAACGAGGGGTTCTCTAAGGTGACACTCTTTCACCGAAATTGTTCATTACGCTCTTGGAATACAACGAGTAAACTCAGACCAACTGGGTATAAATATAGACGGTGAGAAACTTAGTCAGCTCAGATTTGCAGACGACGTAGTGCTTATAGCAAACAGTGTTAACCATGCAATAGCAATGTGCGAAAAAACTTTTATCAAGCCTCTTCACAGGTTGGATTAAAAATGAATAACTCAAAAACTAAAGTGATGACGAATCTTGTTCTGAGCGATATCATCTCTATAGCTGGTACGAGCCTCGCACAGACAACAATCTGCAAATATCTGTGTCACGAAATTCGAATAAGCAAGGATAACCAAATATGTGAACTGCAACATAGAATAGGGTTGACTTGAGCCTTTTTAAGAAATAGGTGTTCGACCAATGTGTGACATAAGTAAATAAAGGGTCACGTTGGGATTGTCGCTGAGAACCAGGGTGACAAATGAAGAACTTCGCCGCAGATCAAGCGTAACTGATGCAATTGAAAAAATTACAACATTAAAATGGAACTGGGCTGGACATGTTGAGCGAGAACAACAAACCATATACCAAAGTGGAGACCAACCAAAAGGCTTTCAGAAGTAGGGGACGACCACCAACTCGTTGGACAGATGACCCCAGGTCACAGGACAGGCATTTATGGAGACAAATAAGGGAGGCCTATGTCCAGCAGTGGTCTTCAATATAGGCTTGTTGATGATGATTGCGCTCTGGCGAAGCTAATATATACCTAATCGTGCAGTAAATTCTGTCCTTTATATAGTAAAGGCTGCCATTCAAGATACGAAATAAAACTAATGCAACGGTGCCATCATACTTGCTCAAACGTTTCGATCACTTCTCTACTGGTGCACACATTACTTCCAGAGGTATGAACTCCGCTGACTTCACTAAATCTGCTTTTAGAGACTCGAATTTTGGTGAGGTCTGGAACAAGCTCTCCTCTAATATATTCCACAAATGGTACCTATTCCAGTGGATTGAGGTGAAGACTTCCTCAAGGCCAACCCTCTGTGGTCTTAGCTTGAGTCCTGCTGGAATATTCAGTGCCTTCTGGCAGCCTTAGGGGTCTCCAAAATATTTTTTTGGAAGCTTTAGGTTTGACACGTTGCTTGCAAAAGTGCAGTTGAGTGACGCCATTACACGTCACTCCCTCCCACCAATGCAGCTGATAATGCCCTCCTTCCACCTTGGAAATCTTCTCAGCGGCTTTCCGAGAGCTGTGAGTGTACACCTGGCACTTTGGTGATTTTATTTCTTCACAGTAATTTTTTTGCGAAGCTTTCATAGCAGCTTGTGTTCTTGATACAAGGCGCCGACCACTTCTTGATGTATCATCAGCAGAGTACACCTCATTATAGCGCTTCATAGTTTGAAAAATACATTTTTCGGTATTTGCAATGATCTTAGCAAATTGAAAATCATCGCCTTAGGCGATTTGTTGCATTTATATAGTGCAATTACAGCACCCCGACTCTCTTTGATACTCCATGCCATGTTAACGACATTTATATTACTAAAATGATTTGTTTTATAAACAATCAAAACTCAACGAAAATAAATGAAACGAAATTATTGCCACTTTTAAGTTTTGCAGGAGAGTTTTGTTTTAGGGACAAGTACAACTAGGTATTTAAGAAGGACCCTATATCAAGAAGACACACTATGTTGCAATGTGTTATATGGTTAGGGGATGTGAGTCAACTGGAAAGTGAAGCAGTGCTAGAAAAGCAGCAAGAAACGAGGAAAAGAAGAGAACAGTCCAAAAAAAGGGATACAAGCAGTTATTAAGGATTTTGAAGAACTGGTTATTTGTAGGTTGAGGTAGAAGGCTGAACATAGGAACAGTCAGAAGAAACCAATTCAAGCTATGATTCATTAAGACCTATATAGTGTTGATAACCATTTCTCAAAATAATACAGAAAAAAGGGAGGGGTAGCATTTATAGATCCTTCTCTACAATTTTCAAAAATATGTATTTTCTTAAAATTCTACGATTTGTTTATGATCAGTCGAAACGTAACCTTAAAAGGGAATAAATGAGTACCAATCAATCGAGCTACCATTAAATAGGCCTGTTCTTTCTCCTGTTCATCATCATCACAATCCAACATCATGAATGACGCATGGTGATTGTTGTGCACTAGGTATTATCAGCGTACATAAATCAAACCCTCACTGTCGGTTCCTTTGATATCAAAATATCGATTTGAATGACCTTGAATGGCTCTTGGGGGGTACTTTCTGATAGTACTAACAGATGGCGCCACTACTTTACCACATCATGAATGGTAGGTAGCAGAGCCAGTAAGTGGCCCTGATTGGTAGCAGAGCCAGTAAATATAGGAGAGTACCGCCACGTCCGCCATGTTTACTCCTCTGACATATGCGTCACTTTGGGGTTTGTAATACAATTCCGCCAACGTGACGTTTGTTGACAATCCAAAACTTTACTTAAAATTGGCAAGACTGTAAGTCTATGTCAAATTTAAGGTTAGCAGGTTTTGCGTCAGTTCTCACACAAACTGGCGCAAAACCTAACCTGCTAACCTCAAATTTGACAATTTGCCAATTTCAAGTAAAATTTTAGACATAACTCAGTCAGTTATTACTGATGGGAACAAAAATGGCGGCGATGGCGGCATTTTCGCGGATCAAAGAATGGCGGTACTCTCCTATATACACTGGCTCTGATTGGTAGAATTTTGTGCTGCCATCTGGTAGTTAAACTTAGAAATGCCCCCTAAGTCACTGTCCCAGGCACTCTAGACAGATTTCAACATTTGGCTTGAGTGTCTCTACTTGTTTGATTTATGTACGCTGGTATTATTGTCTAGTTTTGCCATAACATCAGTTATTGTTTGTGGCCATCTATGGCAGTTTTCTGTTTCTCTCGTTGCCACCTTCATTTTCATACCAGTTAAATTGCGAACGATATCAGTCAATCTGGTTGGAGAGCATCCGTTAGGTCTTTTGCCATATGGCATTCCTTGCACAATAAACCATCTACGTTGACATGACGCATGACGTGACTGAAGAATCTTAACGCACGGGCTGGGCTTAGGCTGGATAGACGATGTTCAGGTCTAATTTCGTTTAATACGAATGAATTCGCAGCATCCGTGGCCAACACCTTTTAGGGAGATGGAAATGATACAAACTAGACATATATCTATCTCAGAAACTGTAAGTCTAATAAAAAAAATCTCATTATTTCTGTAGCCTATTAAATTGGTTTTGTTTTCGTCATTCTACGACGTAAAATTGCAAAATTATGACATTGTAAACGCTTGAATATTTGTTAGTAACTTTAGTAGTGTGTTTCCCCCACCCCCAGAGTATAATAATTTTTTTGGGAATCTTTCTTGTATACTAATGAAATAGATTCACATCCATACACAGTTGTTTATACAGGAAATTCGTTTTTCCACCTTAAGCATGAAGATCTCAGTTACCTTAAGAGATACAAAGTCGGTTAACGTAGGATAAAGTTGCATATTCCGATGCTGAATAATGTTCAAAAATGAAATTGGACTTAGCATTTGCGTGACTTAGAAACAAACTGTGTTAACATTATTAGGACATCTTTTAAATAAGAATTCAAATCTGATTTTAGATCTTGATTTGCTTTCATACTTTTCGAGCGATATCTATTGACACCAACTTTCTTATTTTAAATACACATGAAGGATGACTATGGCACTGTTCAGAAGAGATTATTTTTATCTGTTCAGTGATATAAGGTTTGCACATTTATTTTAATAAATAACTGGGATGAGCAAGAGAAGTATTTTTTTTCATAGTAGGCAGTGATTGGAAATCACAAAACAAGTGAAAGTTTTAGTCGCACTTGAAAAATTGTTTTTGCAGAAGGAATAAGCTCTTCTTGATGCGCATTTAAAATAAGAAAGTTGCTGTCAACATTGAAACAAATGAAAATCTAAAATCAAATTTAAATCCTTTTAGCTTCATCTGTGTTGTTATAGACTATTAACCAAATTAATTTTAGTATCGTTACGAGCTTCATTACCGCACTGAGTACGGTAATGGATATTACCAAACTTTTTTATATAAAAAAAATACATTGAACTAGAATTTATTGACGAAGATAAAATATTGAACAATACACGTTTGCTTATGGCACTTAACGAGACTCGTTTGATTGTCGCTAAACTCGGCACACCGCCTCGTTTTGGCTATCAAACTCGTATCGATAAGATGCTCATAATCAAACTTGTATCGTTAATATCTATTATTTACAACTCACATATTATAGAGGCATAGTTGCACTGATACATACATACATTATCAGCTCTTCATCTACCGACAGGTGTAGAGGATAATTACACTGATATCAGTTGTATCATGTAGGCCATAAACCCCTAGAGTTTTATAGCCATAAAACCCTAGGGCTTTATTTTATTTAAAACGCTGTCAGTCTATGTCAAATTCGAGATTTGCAGGTTAAGTTTTACGTCAGTCTGTGTCAAACAAAACCTAACCTACTAATCTCGAATTTGACATAGACTGACAATATACTTCAGTACTGCTAAACGCATAACACGAATCACAGGCAAGTCTAATTATAAATTTATTTTATCTCTCGGTACTTTCCAAATTGTGACTTTTCACGGCTGTCAATAAAAAATAGTATATTACATAACAAGCTGCGAAAGTGGCGTACTATACGCTTTCGAGCGAGTTATGTACGCTATTTTTCTCACGACCGCAGAAAATACGCATTTTTGCAGTTTTATGAAAGACAGCTTTACCTATTGTGACAACTGACAATGTCAGTAGATTTCCCGTAATTTGTAGTTGAAAATGACATATTTTCAGTAGTTTTTAGGTTAAAATGACATATTGTCAGTAGTTTTTAGGTTAAAATGACATATTTAGCCCACTGTATAACTGTGAATTGTGCATTTTTTCATAACAAATCTGTTCGTTATGATAACGACTGCATTTCGTATGTAGGCGTGGGAAAATATAGTTTATTAACATAATAATCGAATGTAACGAAAAAAATAAAAATCTGAAATTTTCGTTTTTTGAACGTAACTCAAAAACTAAGACTGCTATGTCCAATTTCTTTTTTGAACATTATTCAACATTAGAATATGCAACTTTGCCCTAATTTAACCGACTTCGTAGCTCTTAAGATAACCGAGATCCCCATGCTTAAGGTTGAAAAACGGACACCCTGTATAAATGGTGAAATTCTCCGAACTGGTAATGATCGCTATATATTTATTATTATTATTATTTAATTTAAATGGGATTAGGACAGAGTCACGCTAACTATTATGTCCAACTGCCAAACAATAACCCATGTACCACAGTAAAAGGGGCAGCTTAACAATGAGTCTAGTAAAGTACGTTTTTTCCTATAAAAATGTTCAAGGTCAAGATAAAATTGGCAAAACTGCTTTTTTTTAATTAGATAATTTATTTTCGTCAGGTTTTTCTGTGAACGACTAGTGTAATTTTGACATTTAAAATTAAATTGTCAGCTTTTCTTTTTTGAAATTGAATACGCGTAAAAACGGAATCTTTTAAAATTAAATGTAAAAAAAGCATTTCTGAAGTGTGCAGCCGAATTGTTGGATTTGCATCCTAACACACCAGAAGAAGACGTTTACGAAAGATTAGCAAGAGCTTTTGATGTACAAAGAACTTTAATGCCAGATTTTAAATTTCCCACCAATTTTTAGTTCTATAAAGTTACTAAAACAAATTTCACCAACATATACTTTTTTAAAGGAATTCAAGTTATGCCAACATAAACCCTAAATTCGTTGACCTTGAAAATTTGTATAGGAAAAATAGTTATTTGTTTCATTAGTACAAAAAATGCTTGATTTCGGGACAAGTAAGACGCGTCCCGAAAACGCATTTTTTGTGCGAATTAAACATACTATTTTTTCTCCAACTACTGATAAATTCGAGAATATGACTTATTATTTAGAATCAAACATTGTAGGTTATATTGTAGAACTGTCATGGCTCAAATAAACAATTACTATACGGGGAAAATAAATAACAACGACGGCGAATGCTGAATATTGACGAAGCGTTTGTTTTTTATTTAAAATTTAACGTGTAAAACCTTATCTTGCGTCCATTTTTGTACTATTGCAAATATGAATCGAAAAGTGTACAGTTGCCAAGGTAATTGGTGAACATCCCGAAATGGCTTACTTTTTATACAAAATTATTCGACAATATGGCGTCTTATCCGTGTGGTTGGAGAAAAAATGTATTACTTTAAGTGCATCCTAGCAACGCTTGTGAATCGTGTTATAATGTTGGCATTACCGAAGTATATTGTTGCCAGCAATGTCAACAGGCGTCAAATTCGAGGTTAGCAGGTTAGATTTTTCCTCAGTCTGACACAAACTGACAGGGCCGTAACTAGGTATAGGCCGAGAAGACCCTCGCCTACAGGCGCTACCGGCAAGGGGCGCCAAAATGGCACTGAAAAAAATTATTATTTCGTACTAATGGGGGAAAACAAATAAACATATGGACAATTTTTCAAACAAATTAATTTCTAGTTATTTTTAGCCTATATAATACTAATTATAATAATGTGAATTGCACCCAATCTGTTCGTTGTTCGATACATTTCCTTGTGCAATTTCCAAAGGGAATTTTAGATATGTACCAGTTTCTAACGGCGTTTTGTTTTATAACTCTCACCTATATCAATCAAAACGTTAAAAGTAGATACAAGCTTTTAGCACGCCGCGCTGCATAGGTGGCCGTGTATCGAGAGATCTAAAAAAAAACTGTTCCTCAGCAGGCTGTGGAATGAAAAGTCACGTCTTTACTTGTGTCAGCTGGAATCCACTACATAAAATCGTTGGTCTCTTTGTATCTTTGGTCACTAGCTCCTCCGACGATACTGTACCGATTAGGCTGTATGGTGGCTTAAAATGTTGCTAATTGTTAGACTTAGATCGTAGGCCAATGACTAGAAACAAACTTAAATTTTTAAAGACTGTTCGAGTGGGGCCACTGGTTGCACATATTACACATACATTCACTGCTTTGGGCTCATCGCTGGTACAGTGGCCCATTGCAACAATCAGCAGAACATCACAGACCGATTTCAAGAGTTTACTTGTTCCAGTACTATATAATTTTTCGCTACAATCACTTGCCCGCCAGAATTTGTCCAATTTGAGACACTTCTACGACCCTATACGGTGGCAGATTTTTATTAAAAAACGAATTATAGAAATTGGCTTGATGCAAGGCTTATACTAGATGTCTATAGAAAAAGATTCGCGTTTTAAATATATTGATTACTACAAGACGGGGTGACAGTGTAGCTGTGAATATAGAACCTCATTCTATGTTCATATGTTACTATGCATAATGCAATTATTTGTTCATATTGACGTGTCTTGTTGACATGACTAGTTGTTGAGCGCATCACATAAGTAGTCTTAATCTAAATATAGCTATTAAGGCAACTAGTGTTTTACAGAGGATTTAAAAATCGAGGTCGATCATGTTAAAATTCGAGCGAAGCGAGAATTTTATGATCGACCGAGATTTTTAAACTGTAAAACACGAGTTGGCTTCAATATTTTTTCTACAGCCGAGGAGTTTGTTAGCTTAAATGCCCTCGGGGCTTCGCCCCTCTCCAAAGCGGCCCTCGGGGCTCCACCCCTCTCCATGGGGGCCCTCGGTGCTCGGCCCCTCTCCAAGGGGGCCCTCAGGGCTCGGCCCCTCTCCAAGGGGCTCTTGGAGCTCCACCCCTCTCCAAGGGTGCCCTCGGGGCTCCGCCCCTCTCCAAGGGGGCCATCGGGCTCCGCCCCTCTCCAAGGGGGCCCTCGGGACTCGGTCCTTCTCTAAGAGGGCCCTCAGGGCTCGGCCCCTCTTCAAGGGGGCTCATGGAGCTCCGCCCCTCTCTAAGGGGGCCATCGGGGCTCCGCCCCTCTCCAAGGAGGCCCTCGGGACTCGGCCCTTCTCCAAGGGGGCCCTCAGGGCTCGGCCCCTCTTCAAGGGGGCTCTTGGAGCTTCCTCCCTCTCCAAGGGGGCCATCAGGGCTCCGCCCCTCTCCAATCGAGCACCCGGGGCTCCGCATACAAATCGGTCCGATATAATAACTGTACTTTTAATCTTCACAAATAAGGTTTTATAAACTCTTAAAGTACTCCGTGCTTTAAATGGAATGGCGTGTTTTATAGACAACATAAAGCACGCCGCATATGACCCTTGGAAACAGTTTAAAATCACGGCTGTAGAAAAAAATATTTTTTGCATTTTTAAAATAGAATTGTACATAATAGAATTATAAAAGAAAATGTTTTCAACGTCTTTAATGCAGAAAGGGCGTTGCAAGAAAACCAGCTTTTCCTAAATCGAATTTTAGTCTCCAAAATTATCTACAAAATAGGTCAAAAATACTTTTATCTACGACAGTGTGTAAAATTGAGTTTTAGTTGGCAGTTTTAAGTTTGTAAAACGACTGTTTAATAACATGTTTTCATTAGTTTACGTCGTCAGTAGTAACGTATTTAAAAGATTTCATTAGGCACGTTGTGAGTAGCAACGTGTTTTAAAATTTTTAAAACACCCAAAATTACGACCGGTTGCTATTAATCCTAATTTACATTTAATTTTTTTTTTCATATTTACCGTATTTTCTAGATTCTATCGTAGATAAAATATTGTACGATACACATGCGTAAAGCATCTTTAGTCACTCGCGGGGCTTAAAACGCTCGCTCACTCGCATTTTAACTCTACCCCACTCGTGCCTAAAGAGTAGCTTTACGCACTTGTATCGTAAATTACTATTTTATTATACCTGCATCAGAATCGCCATTTAAAGCACGCCTGAGCGTGCGAATACAGGCGATTAAAGCTCGCCGAGCTTTAAAGGTTGTCAAGGAAACGACTGAATGCAACAACGGACATGGACGCGACAACAACGTAAATAATTCTCGTAACTATAGTAGCAATATTATTATGCCCTCTCGATTTATCACGACAAAAATTATTTCAAGTTTTTAGTGCGTAATTTATTTCAAGCATTGAAGGTATAATAAAAAAAAGCGTAAAGTATTCGTGGATAACTGGTCTTTAAAACACTTGCTCTATTTCGAGCACTCCGGCTACGCCGTCGTGCTCGAAAACACGCGCGTGTTTTAAAGACCTTGTTATCCACTCATACTTTAATATACTATTTTATTATACCTGCATCAGAATCGCCGTTTAAAGCACGCCTGAGCGTAGAAAGATGACGTAGAGACGCAGGTATACCCCACGTTTATATATAGTGTGTCCCCGGATGGACCTAACTATACTTGTAAACTTCCTTATTTTGCATTTTATAAAGAACAGTCATTCTTCATAAAAAGTTTTGCTTCATCTAGCAAGTTCGCAGCCACTATCAAAATTTCGAAATAACATACAGGGTGGTTAGACAACGAGACAACGTGAACTTTGGTTAAGAATAAAGTACCTTTTATTTGAAAGGAAAGCATAAGTATTACTGGGAAAAGATGTTTGAAATTTCAATAGAACCTCACATATCTAATCTGAACGTTGTATCTCAAAGTTTATTTTTTTATCAAAATTTATACTAGTACTAGTTACGGCCCTGCAAACTGATATAAAACCTAACCTCGAATTTGACAAAGACAGCTTTATCAACAATATACAGTGCGTTCAAAAAGAAATTTTATGAGGACATCAGAAGTGTTGCTGAAAAACTTAAAAGAAAAGATATAAATATATGAATGGGTGAACTCAGTGCAAAATTTGGCAAAGGAAAAGCGGGTAACTTAATTGGTGACTTTGGTATACGTACAAGGAATCTCCCGTTGACTCAACTAATAACATAGTGCGGAACCAAATTGACTATTTTATTATAAATGGAAGATTCAAAAACATATCTACCCAGGAGCAGATGGTCCTTGAAATCACAATTGCTTTTTAGTGAAATAAACCTTAGACTAAAGAAGCTGAATAGGTTAAAACCATCAAGTAGATTCGATGAAAACATCATCAATGTATATAGCCAACAAAGAAAAACACTAACGGAAAATAACTTTTATTATTTAGGACAGCAAAAAAGTTCGCAACAGATCTGGTTAAATATTAAACAAAGCAGAAGAAACAACAATGAATGAATAATGAAATTTTAGAATTAATGGAGGAACATACAAGAAAGGTTAATACGAAAAAATATGCGAAAAAGTTGAAGAGCTACAAAGAAGCTGTTGCAACATACCTACAACAACAAATTCAATGATTCAATGATTATATATAAAGATAGTAAGCTGATTAAGAACGAAGAAGATAAATTAAAGAGGTGGAACGAATATAACAAGAGCTGTTTGAGGATATAAGACCTAAAATAGAGTTAGAAACACCTACGACTGGACCATGTAGAACATTGGAAGAAGTAGAACCAGCGCTTATATCAGTAAAAAGTCGAAAATTCACTGGACCTGGCCAAATTCCGGCAAAAGTATTGAAACTTTTTAAGGATAGTGAAAAGAAAGCCCTATTGGTACTATATGACATTTACGAATCAGAGAACATACTGGCACACTGGTTAAAGTTGATCTTTATAACGATCCTAAAAAAGCTACATGCTATAAAATGCAGTGAATATCGTCTAATGAGCCATGCTTTAAAGATTTTCCTTTGTATAATTCTTACACCTCATCGTACAAGGCAAGATAGTGGGAACAAGAGGAGCGGGCAGGAGAAAAACATCTGAGAGCGGTTGGGCAAATCAACATCATCCTTATTATAGGCAGCTGCATAGAAACAAATAGGCAACATTTGCTAAGAGAGTTCGGCACATGAAGAAAAATAAAAATAAAAGAACAGTCCTATATCCATTCACAAAATTCGTAAACTGTCAAAACGCTGTCAAGTTGGTACCTTGTTTAAATTCTGTTTTGGAACTTCTGCTTGCTGATTTTGGCAGTACTGAAATGTTTGAAATTTAAAAACTTGACTTATGTCACCCTTTCTTGTAAAAAAAATAACCTCCCAAATTCATTAATTTTTGTGCATACACTTCAATTGCAATGAAACAGAAATGAAAGGTTTTATTATTGGAAAGGGAAAAAATGCTATACTTGATTATTACAAGGAAAAACTAGACGAAAATAGTTGTGACTTTTGACACATGTAACATAACCTTAACTTTAAATATTACTAGAAATCACTAGCAGTGTTGGGAACTCGACAACACAGGCCTTCCCCCTAGCGAACGCAAAATATCCCTAAATCTGACAAAAAATCCCTCCTACTCGCTCAAAATAAACGATGATTAAATCTAAAATCTGATGAAAAATTTAAAGCGACATACGTGTAATAAACTAGACTCATAAATTTTACCTTGAAGAAAAGAATAATTTAACGTACTTACGCAATATAGGTAAATGTAGCATTATTAAATACAGAATAAACATATTTAGGTACTTACAAAATTTATAAATTTTTTGAAACAATTAAGCAGGTAACAATAATTCAAACAACGCCTACTACAAATGCCGTCTTTAAACTGAAATAAAATAACTAAATAGGGAATATAGGGAGAAGAAAAATATACTCAGAAGTAAGCATTTTGTACAGTTTATTAGACTATTAATGTTAAACCCATGGGGCGCCGTTATATAGGGGCAAGGAGGGGCGCTTACCCCTCCCTGGATTTTTTCCAAAAATAATCTATCATCACATTAACCTTGATTGTCTAGTACGCACCACGCCCTAAGAGCCCGGTCACTTTACAGAGCCGATTCTTTGGATAATCCGAAATAAGCCGATGACCGAAATATCGAGATGAGAGGGGTCTATGAATTTGTCACTCAGCGCGATACAAAACAATATTTAAATTTCCGTTTCTTGTGTCTAGGCACGTTCAAGTAATAAATTCAACGGCTCGCCAAATCCCAGTGCACCTGCACAGAATGTTTGCAAATATTTAAAATAAATGCATTACTTATCTCAAGTTAGTCTTATTCACTCCCAAGTTGAGTTAGTACTGTTAGATTATTGTGTATGTATGTATATTTTTTGCATCTATTATTTTATTTGTTGATTAATTTTATGTCAGCATTATTGTGTATTGCTATTACTAACGCTTCAGTATTTTGTGTGCTTTGATGCCCAAACCATAAAGTAATGATATAGTAAAGAACGTATTGATTTTATTATTTCTGATATCTGAATGTACCTTGCGCATGCAAATTTTACAAATAAAATGCCCACTATTTTTGATTTACATACATAAAACTTGTTGGTGATACAGGTATTTTTTCCAAACCTTGTAGCACGTGATTTTTATATATTTTTTAATCTAATAGCATTTTTTAGGTGCGCATAAGTGTTTCTTTTTTTAGGCCCTTGTGAATTTAATTTGTCTTATCTCAATATTGAAAAAATACCCCTCCCTGAGAAGTTTTCTAACGGCGCCCATGGTTAAACCTCTGACGGGCAGTATCTTTGTTATGACTACAATGCTACAGTCGTGAAGACAAATATAATACTTCGAGAAAATGTAATAAATCTATTTGACGATCATTATATGTATGATTGGCAAAGGTGCTTACAGTTTTAGTATTTATATCTGTCTAATTTTTAAATGGAAAGTATTTTTGATAATTTTTCCCAACTTTTAAAAATCCTGCTTCTATAGCCATTTTGAAGAAATATCCCTTTATCTCTTAAAGTAAAAAATCCCTCTAAAAAGGGAATTTCCCTCCCAGTTCCCAACACTGATCACTAGATCCGAAGTACATTCCCAAAAAAAAACTGTAATTTCCATATACATTCAGCAATATTTAAAAAATTTACATTGACCGTTCATGAGTTTTGTGAATGGATAATCGGTGTTGGTATCTCAATTGACACGTAAGATAATGTAGTTGTAAACCTTTTTATTATTTTTTGTTTCTTATTATGCTACTTTTAGTTCACTTTCCACTGTACTTTTGGTCAGTTATATAAACTAACATTGATGTTTTACCTGCAATTATAATGTTTATCTTGAAAAGTGCAAAACAATTTGGGACTGTACCATACCCCGTGGCCTCATTGGTCAAATGTTTCCTGTTGGTACCGTTTTATTGTGTTTTAACATTCCTGCATTTTGTACAGATGCACTGCAGCAGGGAGCATCACAGTTTGAACAGCAAGCAGGCAAACTGAAAAGAAAGTTTTGGCTTCAAAATTTAAAGGTATGTCCTGAAGTTCCAGTGCCTGTAACGTAGCCAGATCAAGCGACCTAATCTGTTCTCTTTTTGCAGATGATGATAATAATGGGTGTGATCGGTCTCGTCATTTTAATAATCATTGTCAGTAAGTAGTCAACTGTTGTTACTCTCACACATTACCATTTAAACATTAACAATACCGACTCGTACAAAAACCACTGTGCACAAATACTCAGTACTTGCTCAACATGACGGAAACGATGTAGACAATATAACAATCCCAGCACATAGCAGTGGAAGTAAATTTTGTTCTGTTTTCTTTTCATAGTGAACTTCATGTAACCGTCTGCCATTTTGTTAAGCTACGAAATAACTTTGGTAATTAATCCATTGGTGTTTTTGTGTAAAATTGATGTCAAGTGGCTTCTGTCTGTCTTTCTGTATAGAAGTCCCAGATTAATTTCTACCTTTCATCATTTTTGCATAGTTAGAGCATTTTTCATTAATATTTTCATCTTATGTGCTGTTGCAAACGATAAAATATTTTCTATTCCCGTTTGCAGCTTCATATAAATGCATGATTTCATTTTCAGCTTCTAAAAAACTTAGATTGCCACATGCTTAGTGCATATATTTTCTCCTATAATTTAAATTCATGTGACAATCTACCATAGATTATGCATGCGGATTTGGGTAAAGTGCATGATTTTGTTGTTCTGGGACCTAGGATGATTTCTAAGCTTTCACCTAGTACTAGAAGGTGGAAATATTAATAACTGAAAGCATGGTGTATAGTATATGCATGCTTGGTATGAAACTTAGAGTTCTTACTATGATATATGAGAGATTCATTCATCCTTGGTTTGTTTCCAGTGCAAAATTGGCGAATCACTACCAAAAGTATTACTACACCAAAAACAATTGAAATAATAATAACTAAAAAAATATTAAAATGAGAGAACGATTAAGTTTGATGTTCCAGTAGCTAAAAGTAATTCTCTTACGACTTGATCGATTAACTCTCGAAAAATTGTGAATTGGCTGGATGTACAAATCGTTGTTTCACTAAGGCATTATGTAACGAACTAAAAGTTAGGCTATTTATAAAATGTATACTATTTCCTGTACAATTCAGTTCATGTAGATACATTAATTAAACAAATCTAAGCTACTCAAGCTATTCATGTAAAAATATCTACTGTCTTTCCGCACAGATAGCGCAGTTGGTTTAAATTTGTTTACTTAAAACAGTTTGTAAGTGTACATAGAAGTTGCATATCTTAGAATAAAATTACATAATGTTAATAAACACTCTAAGGGTTGTTAAGTACGATGTAATTGGCTATACTCATGTAGTTCGAATTGATTTCGCAAATTCTATAGCGATTGTGAACATTAAATAAAAAAATTAGTGGTACTCGCCAAATTTTTCTACTCAGTCAACGAGCAATTAAAATCAAGGCACACAAAAGGTAACTTGTGACTTTTAAGCATGCACTGTTACATGACTCTCCTGTCTACACAATGAACTTGGCCGTCTGCTCGTCGGATCGCCAGCTTCGTTAAATGATTCTAACAGCATTGCATGCTTCACTCTAACACGTTTCTTTCATCATACATCTCATTACATGATAATTATACATCACATCTGAAAGACAGACAGAACAATACTTCACAAACAAAAACAAACTGTTGCAATAACCCATTTAAAAATGGTTCAGTGCATTTGTAGCTAATTGTGCTTGAGTTCAGTATCGTTTAACCTGTTTTATTTTGTGTCGAGAACATCACCTACTGAACCCGCTTTTACTTGTCCAGAACACTCGCTATCGAAAGCCACCACAGCAATATAAATACATACAAATGAATGTCGCATTCTTGACGCACCCCAGAATGAAAACCCCAGATCTGCATTTGGGTTTGTCTAACGAACGTACGCACATGTTTGTCGTTCTATTGTACAGGTTCGCATGCTTGAACTGTGTTAGTTGAAGGTTGCATTTCTAACGTAATAAAGGGTGTTCATTAGAATTTGTGATCTAGTCGGCTTTGGAACTGATGAAGTCGTGCATTAAATCATATGGCTGATAACTGACACTGGTGACACTGTCAGTCTATGTCAAATTCGAGGTGAGCAGGTTAGGTTTTGTCAGCGTACATGCATCAAACAAGTAGAGACACTCATACCAAATGTTGAAACCTGTCTAGAGTGCCTGGGACAGTAACTCGGGGGGTATTTCTAAGCTTCACTATCAGATGGCAGCACAAAATTCTACCAATCAGAGCCAGTTACTAGCTCTGATACCAATCATATGTGATCAAGGCCGACTATATTAAATGTAAAACATAACATTTAATATAGTCGGCCTTGATGTGATATAGTAGTGGCGCCGTCTGTTAGTACTATCGGAAAGTACCCCCCAGGAGCCTTTCAAGGTCATCCAAATCGAAAATTTGACATCAAAGGAACCGACAGTAAGTGTCTCTACTTGTTTGATTTATGTACGCTGGTTTTGTGTCAGCCTGCGTCAAAACTGACGCAAAACCTAAGCTGCTAACCTCGAATTTGACATAAACTGACAGTGTCACCAGTGTCAGTTATCAGCCATATGATTTAATGCACGACATGACTTTATCAGTTCCAAAGCCGATTAGATCACAAATTCTAATGAACACCTATTATAACTTATAAGTGGCGGCAAATAATGTGAATTATCAAACAATTTCTAAGTCAAAATTATTGTTTTCAATAATTCTTGTTTGTTTCACTTTGGAAAATTTATAGTGTCCAGAAATTATATGTTTAGCAGATTATCTGGATGGTATCTGTAAATTTTTGAATCATTTTTTATTTTAAAATTTTTAAACACTTGAATATTTTCGTTATTTAAAAAAGGAGATGGAAATACTACATTGTTCATGTAGCAGGATTCACGGATTAAGGTGACGATATTTCTGTGTTGTTTTGTTTTCGAGATATACACTATGCAATTTCTAGGCTCGGTATTTTAAAAATCATAAGAAATACGAGACGGTTAAATTAGGGCAACGTTGCACGTTCCAGTGCTGATTAATATTCAAAAAATAAATGCGCCTACTCAGTTTTTGAGTTATTCTCATTGTGTTATTTAGAACAAAACCATTTTAACATTATTAATATACTTTTTAAGGTGGAATTCAAATTTGACATACAGGTAACTAGATTATACCTATTTTCAAAAATTTCATTTAATTTTTACTACGTTCTAAGAGATCAATAATTATGAAGTCTCAAAATATTTACTCTTGCCCATGATTTTTTTTTTGAAGATATTGCTTGACCTTGCTGGTCTGTGTTGAGACACCCATGTTTCATTCATTATGCTGCATTTACACGCTGACACTAAAGTGTCGACGCAAATATCTCGACTTTTCTAAATTGTGTTTACATGTTGAACGAAGATTTTGATTCAGAGCTATATCGAGGGCTGTCTACATTAATATTTAGATTAAAGTTGCTAAATTTCTTTACGAACTGTTCACACATGCATGACTAGTAGATTCGTATCAGACATTCACAGTAAAAAACATCTGCCGCCTCACCAGACTTTCATTGTTTAATTTTCCTCATCTTATTATTCATTTGAGTTCTTAGATTATGCAGTTTTTTATTAATTTCAGCGTAAGGTACTCCAAAATGTTGTGCTATTGCTACAGCAGGATGTTTTTTTACTCAATCTTCGTACACTTTTTGGGTAGTATCGTACAGTTCGGGACTGGCTTCTACAACATTTCAATTAATGTTTTTCAATAACCAGAGTGGGTCCTCTTCTTGTAAAAAAGCACTAATTTAACTAAACTATATTCAAGTAACTAAAACACAAATAATTATACAGCAAAATTTTTAGCAGTAGTGGTTGCTCTAGCAAGAAATTTCATACTATCCTGTTTACCTAGATCAGGTCTTGACACGAATTGCTTTCAATGCTCATACGGTGGTGTATTCAGTTCATAGAGTGATGTCGCATGGTCTAGCAATACTACTCTTGTTGGTATACAGACACGGACATATGGTCTATAGACCTCTAGACACAAAAGTGTCTACGTGTATATGTAGCAGTAGTAGCCGACTGATAATAACCAATATCATCTCTAACGATGACTTGCTGCACTCATATGGAATGTCATAAATGTAATGGAAAATGTTTTAATTTTTGTTCTTCTCTCCCTTACATTTCTGGGAATTTGAAATCACTATTTTGACATTGACAATGAATTTTATAATAAAACTGCAAAGTGGTGACTGTGATTTGATGACATGAAGATGTCCAAAAGACATACTCCGTATATATTTGAAAAGCTAAAAATGTAATCTATTCTATCTCACTCTACAGTCACTTTGATTGAAGAAAATTAAGTTTTACGTTATATATCTCTAAAACAAAAGAACATAGAAACTTGGTTGTAATTTTTGGTTCTTACTGGAAGAAAAATGGATAACATTTTATTGTGTCAAATTAAGATATTAAAATTAAATTTTATCTACTCCTACTGTACAATAGCCATTAATTATGATTCATAATTCACAGTTTGCAGCCAATCATAAAATTCTATTTTCATTATTCAATAGTTTGCAAGTTGCAACCAATCAGAAAATTATATTTTCATTACTCAATAGGTTGTCGCCAATCACAAAATTCATTCTTATTATTAAATGACTTTTGAAGTTAACAGCTGTCACAAATGTCATAATTGGGAAATATGAATACACAACTCCTATTGCACAGGAGTAGATAAAATATCGTATTATATTCGCGATTATGGCCATTATTCACTCAGCTGACTTGCGCCACGCGCCTTCGGCTTGTGGCGCAAATGTCATCTTCGTGAATAATGGCTGTCATAATCGCTCATATAATAATATACTATTATATTTTGCTTATGTCACACGACCAGCATTCAAGACAAGTGATTAACACATGGCCACTAGTGTTTTTCTAAGTATAGTAGTTGTGGAACTAGCTTATACACACGACTTAAGGACACCTTGTAAACCCTATAATAGTTGATTTTTGAGCAATAGCATTAAATATTAATTTTCTGTGGTCTCTCATGGTCATGACAAAATAAAATACGTACTTCACTTGTTTTTAAAAACGTTATTTGTACTATTACAAAACCCTACTATGTAAAACAAAAACAAAAATTCTATCTCCTACCGAAGTAAACAGAATAGTAGTAGACGGAAACGCTCTCGAAAATGTTACAGAATACGTCTACTTAGGACACTTAATAAAATTAGGCAAAGAAAATCAAACCGCCGAAATAGACAGACGAATCCGCATGACCTGGGCAGCGGTAGGAAAACTAGGGAACGTACTAAAAGACTATGACATCCCTATTAACCTAAAAAGAAAAGTTTTTAATACCTGCATACTCCCGGTGATGACCTACGGCATGGAGACAACCTCGTTAACAGTGAAGTCCGCCAACAAGCTAAGAGTGACACAGAGAGCTATCGAAAGAACCATGCTAGGAATAAGCCTTAGAGACCGCATAGAAAATGCTGAAATAAGAAGAAAAACCAAAGTAGAAGATGTGATAGCAACCATAGCAGGCTCAAAATGGAAATGGTCAGGGCACATCGCCAGGCAAGAGGACGAAAGATGGACGAGACATGTAGTAATGTGGAGGCCAAGACAACATCGATGAAGCGTAGGAAGACCGAAAAGGCGCTGGATAGATGACATAAAAGAGAAGGCGGGAAGTAGATGGTACCAAAAAGCTCAATGCAGATCGGAATGGAAGATACTAGGGGAGGCCTATGTCCAGGAGTGGACGGAAAAAGGCTGCTGAAGAGAGAGAGAGAGACTATGTAAAACTACATGTGAAGCTTTCTTATGTATAATTGCTAAGTCATTCAACCAATGGCCATTTGCACCACAGTGTTTCAGTTAGGATTTAAATCAAAATTATGATGAACTTCCCTCATAATTTTTAGTGTAGTATTTGCAACACGCAACGAAAATACGTTTATGTGCGACTGCATTATAAAGCACTGTTTATTACATAGTTTCGCGGCAATAAAGTAGCTCTTTATAGTACTAGTAAGATATTCTACCCAAAACTTTAGTTTTGAACTCGGAATCCTAACTTTAAATTTGAAATACAAATTTTAAACTTGAAATTGAAGATTGTCCATAATTTTAAACTCGAAATTTCGACTTTAATTTCGGAATTAGAACTTTTAAACTATGAACTGAAAATCCCCCCAACTTGAAACTCCGACTTTAATTGTGAAATTGCAACATTAAACTTGGAAATTCAATTTTAAATTCGGAAATTCGACTTTAACTTCAGAATTATGCCTTTACACTTACAATTTCAAATTTTAATTACTACTTTCAAATAGAAATTTGATTTTGGTCGCAGAATTTCAATTTAAAACTTATTTTACTAGTACTATAAAGTACGGTACTTTATGTTACTAGTACTACAAAGCACCTCTAAGTCAGCTGTCAATGTCAAAATAAATACTTGTCACTCGAAATTTTAACTTTAATTTTCGAATTTAAACGTTAAACTCTAGACTCAAATCTTTAAACTTGGAAATTTTATTTTAATTATGAAATTCCGACTTTAAATTTGGAATATCGAATTTAAAATTCCTACTTGCAAGTGTGAATTTGATTTTGATCACAAAACGTTACTATTAAATTCTGAAGTTCCACTTTCAAAATTTGGGCTTTGATCTTGAAATTACAACTTTAATCATAAAATTTCAAATTGTAATTATTGTCTTGAAATAACAAATTGAATTTGATCACGAAATTTCAATTTCAAATTCGGACTAGGAAATACGACCTTAATTTGGGAATTAAAACGAAAGCTTGGGAATTTCTACTCCAGACTCAAAACTCCAACTTTGAACACAGAATTCTGACTTTAAACATGAAATTCCTTCTTTAAACTTGGAATTCCTACTTGGAATTTAAAATCGTGCATAAATTTGAACTCGAAATTTCGGTATTAATTTCAGAATAACAACTTTAAACTCCGAACTACAATTTAAGACTGGAAACTTCAACTTTTAACTTGGAATTTTGACTTTAAATATGAAATTCCAACTTTAAATTTGAAATAGCGAATTTAAATTCCTACTTAGAAGTCTGAATTTCACTTTGATCTAGAAATGTTACATTTAAACTTTAAATTTCAAGTTAAATATCAATACTTAGGTTTTAATCTTGAAATTACAACTTTAAACATAAAATTTCAAATTGTAATTAGTATCTTCACATAGAAAATTTACTTTGATTGGGGAATTTCAATTTCAAACTCGAAATTCAGACTAGGAAATACGACCTTAATTTCACAATTAAAATTCCTATTTATTTTACCCGAAATTTTAGTTTTGAACTCGGAATACTAACTTTAAATTTGAAATACAAACTTTAAACTTGAAATTGAAGATTGTCGATAATTTTAAACTCGAAATTTCGACTTTAATTTCGGAATTAGAACTTTTAAACTATGAACTGAAAATCCCCCTCCGACTTTAATCGTGAAATTGCAACATTAAACTTGGAAATTCAATTTTAAATTCGGAAATTCGACTTTAACTTCAGAATTATGCCTTTACACTTACAATTTCCAATTTTAATTACCACTTTCAAATAGAAATTTGACTTTGGTTGCAGAATTTCAATTTAAAACCTATTTTACTAGTATTATAAAGTACGGTACTTTATGTTACTAGTACTACAAAGTACCTCTAGGTCAGCTGTCAATGTCAAAATTCGATTATTTTCAATTTTAGCACAACTTGTACATAATCTGACTTTTCGAACTCGTCTTCCTGATTGACCTCGGTCGCAAAACTCGCTCGGCCATAAAATAGACTCATCAAATAATATTAAATTTTAATTAAATCATCTAAATGTAAATGTTGTTTTGCATTAAGCTTTATTAATTTAGGCAAATAACGTGTCATTCAAATAGCTACATACAAATTCGAATATAACTAGTAAATAAGGAGCAGATTTTTACAAGCTGTGCTTGGCGGCGGAGCCCTTGGGCTTCATCTTAGTTACCTTAAGTTCTGCGGGGTCATTTTAAAATATTTTTATCAAGTATAGTTACATCTATATTTTTAATAAGGAGCCTGAAAGCCGCACTCCAAAACATGCTAAAAAAGAGGGGAGTATCAACTAGAGACTTTTACCTTTACCAGTAGATTGGCGTCACGATAAAACTGGAAGTGACTAGGGCCGCAATGTTTAAACCAATTGTGGTTGCACGTTTCACCGCTAGGTGGTAGTACTAGCGTATGTCAGTGTGCCAAGTAGCGTTGAAGTAGGCGGACGTGAGGAGTAGTGACCTTATAAACTTCGTAAATGGTCAATACCAGCTAGATGGTGTTGGAATGGTTTTTCAAGCCTTGAACTGAGTACCTATGCCATCTCATTGTTACTTTTTTATATTTCAAAAGTCGCCAAACAAGGGAACGTCATGACACACTGATTCATAACAGATGCTAGTAGGTACTACCATTTAGCGGTGCATCGTGCTACTATTAGTTCAAAAACTTTGTAAGCGAAATGTGTTAATACAAAACACATGTTAACGTATTATAATTAAAGACGCAACATATGAAAATGCAGATTTGTAGGTTAATTACTGCTTTAGCTTTGTTATTAAATTTGTATGTATTTATAAATCTACATATGTTTAAAAAAGTTTGTGAATTTGCTTCACATGACTTGACACCAAAAATGAAACAGTAAAATCACAAGTAGATTCTTCTTACCACGTCCTGGTAGACCAATCGAGTGCTATTTAGAGAGACTAGTACAACGAACCCGTGTCAATTACAAACCGTTCTTCCAAGACAGCATAAGTTACGTACGCAAGTATGTACTACTCTCTCAAATAAATGCTGCCTTTGCTTAGCCTTAAAGTTCCTCAGCACAATAACTATTATAACTCTCACCACTCCTGTATGTACAGTAGGTGCAACGTTCTTTTCTGGTGCGTCGACGTCCGAAGCAAACTGTAACGTTAATGTTTTTTTAGTGAAATTTATGCCAGAAACTCCGCAGCAGCCCCCAGCCCAGCCATACCCCGCAGTGATGCAGCCCATACCAGGTCAGGTTGCACCGGCTGCCGGCCCTGCTGCTGCAGCAACCGGCACGCCGCCTGCAGCCAAAGGTTAAGTTGCAGGCTCCTAATATCAGTTCATTTATTTTAAATCTTGGAATTGGGCAGAACACTTCTCTAGGCCAGAGTTGCTTACGAGACTTCCAAGGTCATTTCCATCTCAACTAGGCAAGTTTAGCCTTAGGCTGTCTTGTACGGGTTCTGTCGTTGTCACTCTCACCAATAAATCATTAGCAGGCAGTGGCGGACAATAACAATCGACACCAAAAAGTGCTTAGATCCTAGTTAGATTTGAGAAATGACCTTGCATATTAGTTATAACGACTTCTCAATTGTTTAACACAAATCCGTAACTTAATAAGGGAGCTACGTATGTTTAGTTTCTTGACGATAAATGACTTCTGGCTCTAATGTGTGCATAGATATATGTTTAATACCTGTAAATTTCTGCTTTAAATATAGAAACGCAATTCACATACAGAGGTATGTGAAAAGTGCACGTTGTGTACCTCGTATAAGTGTTACGTTAAAGATTGCGCATAGTACACCTCAGTTTTGCAATGCAGGCGATCACATCTAACGACGGCACATACTTTAGGCAATTAAATCACACGTGCCAGGGCTGTTTTAAGCTCGTAACACCAAGATCCCCCATTGCAAATGGCATCAGAACGATTACATTTTTATTTGTACTATATGAAGGGTACGTAGACTATATTCGTAGGTTTTATGCACGACGAGTATGCGATAGTGAGAAGAGGATGTGAGGCGGGAATCTTAACATTTTTAGGTGTTCACAGTTCACTGTACATGTAGCTAACTTAGCTAATTTGTGTATAAGAAATTCTATAACTACTTACGTACTATTAATATATCATATGATTTATGAACTTTGCTACTTGTATAAAGGATTTAAATAACTGTATTATGTAAAATATGTACTTATCTTTTATTTATTACTAAATAAATAATCTGACTGCAAGCTTTTTGTATATAATTAATAAGTTGTTACACCACACCCTCAAATGCCGTTGTAACCATCTGCAACTTTGCTTTAATGGTTGATACATAAATAATGTTTTATAATGTCATACTGATCAAAAATTATTGTTTTTACATTTTCCCGCTCTTTAATAAGTAGAGACCGTCAAATGCCATTTTTCCATGTTTCTTACTGCAGGCCCCTATAGGCCAGATTTCGTATTTAGTCATTTCAGGTAGTAAGGGGTGGAGTGAACCACATTTGTTGGTGCCATAAATGCTATAAAATGCCTCTTTTCGTGATAAATGCTATATTTTTAATAAATGCCATATTTTAATGCTATATTTCAATCAAAATCAATATTATGTGGCTAATTCACAACAAAAGGGCTTACAAATTTCAAAATAAACATGCAGAAGTTTTGGTGAGTGCCAGGTACTAAGGTCGATGACCTGGGGCGGGGGTGACCGCTCGTCGCGCGCCTCAACGCTCAGGTAAGTATCCCGTTAGGTCCACTCATCACAAAAACCCCGCGCTCTCCCCCTTTCCTTCAATGCACCTCGGATACCTACGTTCCACTCATTTGCCTTGTGTCCGTCGTTTTTATCAGATCACTTTGTCTTTTATATTTGTGTTGTGGAATTTTTAATATTACTGGTGAAATTTTTCTCTAAAATTTCAAGTTTTTGAAATAAATACTTACCATTTTTTATGCTTTATTTTGAAATAAATGCCATTTTATATGCCATATTTTGAAAAAATAAATGCCATTTTGCTATGCTATATTTTGAAAAAATACGGGAATATTTTGACGGACTATTAATAAGTTACAGCAAAAAGAACAGATATGGAATTGAGATTTGGTACACTTAAAATGTATAGTAAATACTATTATTAACGAGGCAAATTGCAGTTAACAGCCTGTATCTTGTTAAACAAGCATTTATAAAATTGTTTGTCTTATTTTTGACTTATTCTGTTTCAAAGTAAGAAAGAACGTCCTTAAATAAAAAATATATATTTTACTTCTCGATAAATTATGATTCCGACGCTCGCAAGAGCACCAGGAAAAGAGAAAGAAGAAGAATAAGAAGAAGAAGATAAATTATGAAGAAGTCTATCATAGCACAAGTAGGTATCCCAAAAACAGAGTGTTTGAAGCCCCCGCTGTTTTTTATAAATTATTTTTTTCCACTACCTCCTTCATAAGTGATCCATAACGTGTTAGATTTGAGTGATGTATAAACATTTACAAAAATTGTTATGGCTTCCATGACATTGTACTTCTACTTCCCTAAAGAAGTAAATTATTTACTTTCCGCATTTATATAACTGACGAGATGCCATGTCTGCCATTTGGTTAACATCTATTTTA